>JAQPPZ010002866.1:600000-1014202 GCA_028583015.1 Wollemia nobilis
CTAATAATGTTGTTTCTTTTTTTTCAGTTAATTCTTCTAAGTATAAAAGGGGCTTAAACATTTCCAATGTTGCAGACAAATTTCTATATGCTTGCATTGAATTTTTTTAGGCAAGGCTTATTCTGTAGGGGCGACCTGCAAAAATCCCTTTTTGGGCACTTTCTTTATTGATTCATTGTATTGGTGGCGGTAGATTTGACTGGTCCATGCACATTTCCAACCGCATAAAACATGACCTTTTGAGTGCCTAGAAAATTCAATCTACTTATACAATGACTACCAGTAATTTTATGCTTTGTCTATTTCAAAAATCTTATTTCAACCTTCAAAAAAGCAGTCCTCCCACTGCATTGCACTCCAGTTTGTTGTCTATTGGTATGTCTGATGATGAGATACAGGTAAACATATTTTTGGAATATCTTTGTTTTATTTTTTCATTCTATCTTGTTATTCTCTAATTTTATTTTGAAAATAGAAAAGAGCATCTCAGTCTTAAAGTAAAATGGATGTCGCATTTAGGGTTTAGGAAGTTTTTGCTAATTCTGACATGCAGTCACAGTCATCACCAATAACTCCCACTAAACGTGCAAGGTCTCATAGTGATCGAATTCAACATACACCTACGACACCTTTTACTTCTAAAATTGTTATTGTCGACGTGGAAGAAAGTTACCTCCAGCCCACAAGGTAACCTTATTCTTCAAAAATACTATTTTAAATCATTTATTTTAATGACATAAAATTTTGTTTTTTCAATGTATTTTAAATATTTTTCAAAGAAAAGGTAAATGGTTGAATCATCAATGGCTGTAGAGTCCGAGTCTGGTATGCATGGTTTAAATAATTTTTTTTATGATATTTTTATTTACACAAATATTGAATTTATGTTTTTGTGTGAAATTTTATAGAGGGACCTGCTAGATTCAAAAGGCTAAAAAAAATATGGCTCCACCGTTTGTCCAACCACAAAAACAACCACAACAAAAGCCACAATAATAGAAATAAAAAGAACAACAACCACATCAAGTTCCACTACCTGTCCATTCAAAGCAAGTTCCTGTCCATCCATAGTAGGTTCCACCAGTGAGGAACCAATCACGTATGCATGGTAAAATGCTCCTCACACCGTTGTCTCATCATGCAAGAAGTGCTATAGAGACATAAAATGTGTCATCATCTAATGTTTTTGTTTTATCGATATTAACCTTAGAAAATTTTTTAAATGTTGAGAGTGCATCTCAAATGCCCTTAGGAACTCTAAAATGTGATTTTATTTATCAGGGTATGAATCCTAAAAATTACCCTTTAAAGGCAAGTGATATTCTTAAGGATGAAGAGGCCATTGATGGAGAAGAGGATGTCAATGTAGATGCCACCAAAGTTTCTCCCTCTACCTCACAACAAGTCACCACCCGTCATCTAACAGATGATGATATCGTAAAATTTTCTAAAAATATATTATTAGTTGATAGATGTAAATTTGTAGTTCCTAATACTCTTCTTTTGGATATTAATAAATTGAAAGAATGGTAATATCAGACCAAGGTTTTGATTAAAGCAATCAATGTCCGATATAAGAATTTTTCAAAGAGAAAAGAGTTGTTTTTAAAGGTTGAGAATGAGCCCCAAAAGCTCGATGCTTTGCTACATAAAATTGAATCTGGCACTATGGAGGCTGAGTCTACATACACAGATGAAATTTTGATCGTTGTTTTGAATCGTTTGGAAAACCTTATGTAGAGGCCCAAGCATATTTTAATGAATGGGCACTAGATCAGAACAAAGTAGCAGTTGCAAAAACAACATGAATTACAACTAATGTAAGTTTTACATCTAACTAAAAAATCATTTTTTGTAAAATATATCTTGTTTATAAATATTAACCTTTTTTCATTTCTATTTTGTAGTCTAATTTCCAGCACCTAATGTAATAGTTTGTGCCATGAAAACGTTGATCAAGACTACCAAAATAAGAATTAATAATGCTATTGAAGTGAAGAAGAGGTTACAATAGATGGTTAGAGAAAATAATTGGCTGAAGAAGTTTATCAGGGATAGGGACCTGGATGTCGAGGCTAAACTAAAAGAAAATGAGGACTTGAATGCACCTTTCAAAGAAGATCCAACGAAGGAATAAAGTGCCTTGTTATCGGGGATCAACACTACAGCAGAAAGTTTGGTTAGGGTTGGGGCATTAGAAGAAAAGGATATTGAGATATATGTGGGTGGAAATTTAGGAAAATTTGAAAAAGAATAGAATTTTGTTGTGTTGCATTTGAAGTGAAACAAAAACTCTTTGATATTTTTATAAATTATTAAAGACTGGTATTTTTTTTTAAATTGAAATCAATGATAGAGACAATTTTTGAAAAATTTGTATTATCATTTTGAAATTTTATTTTTAATTATTGTTATGTTTTTATTTGAATGGGAACAAATAATGTTTGATATGTTTTGTAAATTACGAATGAATGATATCTTTTTTTAAAATTGAAATCAATGAAAGAGACTATATCCAAAAAATGTATTATCTATTGGAAATTTTGTTTTGAATGTTGTTATGTTATGATTATATGTATTTATTATTAAGTAATTTGAAGTGGAAGAAATAATGTTTGATATGTTTTGTAAATTGCGAATGAATGGTATCTTCTTTAAAAATTGAATTCAATGAAAGAGACTATTTTCAAAAAATATGTATTATCTCTTGAAAATCTTGTTTTAATTATTGTTATGTTTTGATTATTTATGATGATGTAGAAGTTTGTTGTTTTTAATTTGAAGTGGAAGAAATAATGTTTGATATGTTTTGTAAATTGTGAATGAATGGTAACTTGTTTAAAAATTGAAATCAATGAAAGAGACTATTTCCAAAAAATGTGTTATCTCTTGGAAACTTTGTTTTGAATGTTGTTATATTTTGATTGTTTGTGTTGATGTATTAAGTAATTTTGAAGTATGTGGATGCAGTAAGATGTTATTTTATGTTATATGAATTAATTTGAAATGACAAAAAATGCAGCATAGATAATTACTTTCACAAATTGCCAATAATGATTTATACAATACAAATCTACAAGAAAAATTGAAACTTTAGACTAATACTTCAATAATAAGGCTTATGTAAAATGATATAAAAAATATCCAGTAACACATTTCTGATAATCCAATAATAAAATCATGTGTAATAAAATAATATGTGTAACACGTGTAATCAAATAATACATAATCAAATCAGAGGGCTATGCTATACAGAGTATCCAATGGCAAATCTAATATCATATTATATGAATAATGACATCAAAATTATACAAAGTATCCAATTGCATTTTTAATATCATATTATATGATTAGTGACATCAAAATTACATGTAACAATATAATCTCAATATTACTTTCATTATAATGCTGAACTCAAATCAAATCAAATGAATGCATCTTTGCATCATAATTATGGAATTTGGAACAAAATATTTTCAGATTATACAAAATATTCTGCACTCATTTCCATTTTTGTTTTGTCACAATCTGACCAGTGTTATCATCATCCTCATCATCCTCAGTATTCGTTACACCTCTTCTCTCTGCCATAGAATTCCAATGTGACAATGCTCTTTTGTAAGAAAACTCCTCCACCTCATAGGTCAACACATATACTCTCAAACAATTCTCCAAATTTTTGTCCAACCTATTTTGAAATTTAGATTTTACATATGATAGTGCATTGAACACCCTTTCATCTTCCACGGATCCCAAAATCATTATTTGACATAATTCATATAAATGAAAATATTCACTCATAGTATGTTGTAAGATAGTACTTGGTTGTAATATTATCCACAAACGTGAAATAGAACCTACTTCATGACGGTTAGAGAGTTGTGAAACTTGAGCAGACATTGTTGTTCCAAAACAGTTTGATTGTTTTGTCAAAATATCTCTATTGAGAATGCCATTGATTTCAATACCATTGAATACAATACTTTTACTGAAATGGCCAACAAGAATGCCCATGTATTTAAGAAACAAACCATTTATAGTCTGGTATTCATTACAAGGATCCCAAAACATTAGATTAACCACACCCATAGCCTCTAGCAATTCATCTCTTTGAAAATGATCTCTTATTTCTTTTGTAAATGGTTCTGCTATTTGTTTCAGTTTAAGTTTTGTATCATCTACAACTACATGAAATCTATTGTAGGTTATGGGAATTTTCTCAACTTCATTTGTAGCTATATCCATTTGCATGCCATAACAATATAAAGGTATTTCCTTTCCACGGACATTAATACATAGATGATCATTTATATTGAACTTTAGAAAGCTTTGAGGATCATTCACGTTTGTTAATGCTCTCCAAATTTCAAACATGGGATCCATAAAATTTTGACTAGATGCGTACATCATATCAATATGCATGTAAATTTTTATTCTCACCTTGATGAAATCCACAATATAAATCAATATTTCTTGTGCAATTTTGATCAAAATATTCATTTTTTGCAACATTGGAAGAATACCGCACAATGTAAGAAGAGTTTCAAAGTCACTCATTCGAAAAAATAAATTTTTAGCCTCATCAACTACCCTATTATTTGCATACATAAACCCTATAAAGGATTGATATTCTTTGAAAACTCTTAATGTCTGTTGATACATCGAAATCCACCTATTATCCACATCTTTCAACAATTTTTTACCTTCAATAACTCCTAGTGCAAACTGTTGAAACTCTAAAAATATTTTTGGATTGCGTGAAAAATAATCATGAATTTCACAAAAAATCTCTTCCACTCTAGCAAAATTTGTAAATGTATCCACAGTTTTGTATGCAAGATTCATTCTGTGAGTCATGCAATGAATAGGGATCAAATATGGGGCAACAAATATTTTTAGTCTAACACAAAGACCATTCCTATGTCCTTGCATTGTAGCAGTAGAGATTTATAATCAATGAAATCATACATATGTCTACCCTTCTTAAGAATAGAGAATACAATAGCAAACTGTAAACTTTTTGAAGCTAAAGTTAACTTATTCATTTTTTGAAATTGGGCTTGAATCGTTGCACCTTTCTCAACCAAAGTTTGCTTTTGTTTCATTTCTTTATCATATTCTTGTGCATATCTTATATGTGCGCACTCTGATGCTTCATTCCACCTATACATTTTTGGTATTGGTCGATCACCTTATTTTGTTTTGATATAAAACTTTCCACAATGTTTTCTACTGTATCTTTTTTAAGTTGTAATCTATGATTCTTTATATGTTTTCAACTGTAAATTACGCATCACAATTATGTCATATCATCACTACTATTCTCTGGCAGCACTGGCTCAATAAATAGAAATTCTAATATCCAATCAGGCTGAAATGATCTGTTAATTGTCCACCTAGATAACCTTACACGTTTATTTTTTTTAGATGAAGATTCTTCAAAAGTAGAGACTACATAAGAACTATTAGTTTATTTTCCTCTTGGCGTGTTAGATTCAAGAATCTCTTCACATTGTTGTTCGATTTTATTGAGAATATTTTCATCTGTGGACTTTTCATTAACATGGATATGTCAAAGTGGAGGCATACCAGGGTAAACAATTTTTTCTATAAAGATAATACTAGTGTCAATAGTAGGGTCATTATCTCTATGGAATTTAAAAGCATACCTTCTAAGATAAAAATAGATAAAGCCATCAACCAAAAAACACACTTCTTTATGAATGAAGACATTATATTTAAAATTAACAATGTAAAAAAATTAACTGCTGAGTAAAGTTGTTCATACCTTCAGTTTGTGCAGATGTTGATGACTGACTAGATTTCAAAATATTATGAAAGTATTTGAGGATACTCCTTTTATTGGAATACTGGCCTCCATTATTTCCACTACCTGCAGTTGACATTTTATTTGTATGAACAAAAGAATAAAATGAACAATGAACATCATTTTTAAATATGAAAATAATTGGTATAAAAGAGAACTACTGCTAGAGACAATAGAATATTTATCCCAAGAATATCGTTCGTAAGCTGAATAAAGATCCTTATTGAGTGTCCATGAATAAAATGTTAAATGAAATTTAATGGTAAAATAAACTTACAAAAAAATTAATTCACCTTATGCCACTCACCTTCTACCACTCGCCTTCTGCCACTCACCTTTTTCCAATCACCTTATGCCACTCGCATTCAGCTAGTCATCTTATGCCACTCGCCTTATGCCACTTGCCTTATACGAGTTGCCTTATGCCACTTGCCTTATGCCACTCACCTTATGCCAATCACCTTATGTCGGTCACCTTATGCCACTCACCTTATGCCACTTGCCTCATACCACTTGCCTTATGTTGATCACCTTCTACTGATCACCTTCTGTCAGCCACCTTCTGCCAGTCACCTTATGCCAGTCACATTATGCCAGTTGCCTTCTACCAATCACATTATGCCAGTCGCCTTCTACCAGTCGTCTTATGCTAGTTGCCTTATGCTAGTCACCATATACCATTCACCTTATGCCACTCGCCTTATTTTGGTCACCTACTGTCGGTTTTCCTCTACCGATCATCTCTTGACAGTAGCCTTCTATCAATCATGGACTCGGGTTTTGTTAGTCGCTTGTTTTGTATCGCTTGCTATCCAAAATATGTTGTAATTGTATGAGAATCATTGTTAGGGTTAGCTATATATAATGGGGTACAAGGGGCGATCTGGATGGGATATTTCTTATTTTTAATAAATTTAGGATGAAAATTAGGTGGAAAACCGTATGAAAATGGGGTAATTTATCCTTAAAAAAATGGGATCCCAAAATTTTTGGGCGAACGGGCTGACCTCTATGATACCAAAATTTACAAAACTAACATTGTGAAAATCTGAATATTCATGCTAAATTACGAAATTCGCTACCATGCAAAACCCTGTTTGGATGGCTTGGAGGGTGACCAACTCAATTGAAAAGATAATGGAAGGACCTCATTTTCATAGGGGAGGCTACGAAGGCTCTTTGAAGGAAATAAGTTTTCGAATTTGGTTGTTGTTTTTGGAATGTAAGAGTAGTACGCGAAAATGAGAATATTGAGGAACGAAGCTTTAGAACCGAGGAATCACTAAGCTTTGAGATTTTCTAGAGCACCAAAAGCATACCATTAAGAAGTGATTTATCCTAATTAATTGCTTTATGCATGCTATGGTTAATGCTATTGATATTTTGTGCTCATTAGCTTGTTAATTTGACGTTTTTTGTTGCTTATAACTTATTTTTTGCATTATTTTGTAATTGTTTTAAAGCATTCTATTATTGGCTTCATACTATGTTTTCGCATGCATAAGTTTTATTGTTGAATTGTATGGTGGTGGGTTTTTTATACATTATGCCCCGTATGTCTCTTCCTAATATGATGTTTATAAGGGGGTCTCCTTTGGTTATACACCTTCGGTGGATGTATGGTCTAGGTTTTCTTGTGGTGTTTTGTTTTGTTGTGTAGTTGAGTAGCTTGAGTAGAGTGTTTATGTTTTCTAAAACCTCAGTGCGTCATTGGTATTGTACGCACCCATCCAAATGTAAGTGGGTCTCGTTGTTGGACGTGTATGTGCTATGGAGATCCTAGTTAATTCTCTCTAACATGAGTTCTTTCGAAGCTTGAAGCGCTCCTCACCTATATACCTATAATGACTATGCATATATATGTGAGTTTTAGTGGGGTCTTAAGCTCTATTGATGTTATAAGTTACACCAAATTTGAGCTTAGGTTATATATATATATATTAATGTTATAAAAGGTTTTATTTGTCCTTTAGTTAATCTTTTGGTTCTTTAAAGGGTTTTTCGGATGCTTTGGTTTTATTGGTTTAAATGAAGTTCTTGTTTTAAGGTATTAAAAGAACTCTTTTAATTTTGTTAATCTAAGATAAGACTAATATAATTCTTTCACTTCTTTTTTTAGAGGAACTATCTAGAAGAAATTGAATTGTAGTTTTGGAATTATTTGTTTTTGTTTGAAATCAATGAAAGTAAAACTTAGGTCTAGCCATTAGAGGTAGATTGATGGTTATTTTAATGTTTTCAATATTATAAGGTTTTTGGTTTTTATCTTTTTTTTAATTATGATGGTTATAAACCTTACTTGAAAATAGATTGATATATTAGCAATAAGTGCTTTCAATTTAAGAGGGAAATTTTATGTTGGTTAAGATATTTTTTAAAGGATGATTTTAAATGAGGCTTTTTCTAATAATGGTTTTTCAAAATATTTGGGTAGATAAAGGGAACCATTATTGAGGGAAGTATGGGATTCTCTCAAATACCTTTGCATGGGTGTTTCCTTTTTGGTGTTTGTGCATTTTGTATGTTATAGCCTAGTGCATGGTAGGTTTGCATAAGCAATCTATGAATTGTCCTAATATCTAAGATTTTCTCAAAATTTGTGAGAGATCTTCTTTCATGAAAAGGATCGTGAAAAGGTGGTACAAAATACACTTGGGTGGATTTTCTCTAATGTATTTGGGAATGAAAATTTGTTATGTAAATGGAAGTTTGTATGTCATACTTGGTTGTTATTATTCTTAAATTAATAAGTCTTGGAAGTATTTATGTAAAAGGATGGAATATTTGACTTTTGATCAAATGAAAGAATGAAGGGGTTATGAAATATTTTTGAAGAAGTTCTTCATTATGAGCAAATTAAAAGAAAAATTAGTCCACAAAGGTGTGGTAACTAAGCACTAAGGTATTAATCTAGAATAATCCTACCAGATAAACTTATTTAGGATTAGGAAAATGATGTCCTCCTTCAAGTGCTATGGTCCTTAAAGGATAATTCCTACATCGTGGTCAAGTTATCCTATACCGATGAGGGTATATAAAAGTTGGGAGGACCATTATTGGTGTCCTTATTAAATGTTAAGGTTTGGGAAGGTGAATCCCAAAAATGCGTAATGCTAGCCACTACTATCCACTTGAGTATTGTCTATAACAACATTGAACTCAAAATTTGGTTATACCTTACAATGCTAAAAATTTCTTGGGACCTCTTTGTGAATCTTGCTTGTGAAAAAAATGTATCTCTCTCAGGTTGTTTTGGTGGGTTGTTACAACCATAAACCAAGATTATTATGCCATCAAACAAAAAATACCAATCATCTATTTCTCTTTTCTTTCCATTTAGCCTATCTATGGCTTTGGAATTGATATAGGGTATTAGATCATTGATCGATGATAGGATAGGTCTAAAAAATATTCTATTAAACTCTAAATAAGAATACATTATCCTAAGTATCATAGTCTAATCAACTACTAAGCATGGTTAATTATTTTTAGCTTTAGTTAGCCTGATACTATGTAGTTATGGGGGTGTGTTGAAGAGAAAAAACTAGGCTAAGAATGATAGATAACAAAATATTTTGCTCTCTTTTAGCTTCAAAGAAACTAACTGATTGTGAATTTGAGAGCTTAAGAAATGATCCCAATAAAATAATATAGGGTTACTAGCAGTAGTCCCCTCATAGTTACACACATTAATGACAACATATGTAACCCTAGGATATTTGATAATCATACACAAATTTATCAGAATCTAAACCTAGGATTATAGACAATATAAACAATGTTATTTGTAGAGTATCTCTAAAATTTCCAAGATTAAGGGGATTATTTGAAAAGTCCTTGGGAATTCTAGCTATACGCTTATTCATTAAGATTTAAAGTATTCTTTTCTAAGTAGTTTTTCTACTTAGATATGCTAATAGGCTTAAGTATTGTACCTGGTTTCTCTCCCATTGTAAACATTTTTTTGATTGTTTCCTCGGTGATGGTGGATAGATTTTACTTTTATGCATTGTACACCGTTGTTGTCTCTAGGTTGTAATTTTTCACCAGTGTTTTGAAAATCTCAGGGTAGGTATGGATGAACTTGGGTATATATCTGGACAGGAATGAATTCCATGGATTAGCTTCAATTCTATTGGTTGACATATTTCCCCTCATATTTGACCCTTCTTGAAAGCTTTTCCATTTTGCTTTTATCATGATAATTGGATTGTGTATGTCCGCCAAGCTATCTTCCAGCTCTTTTGTGTTCTTCTAAATTTTTTGCTCTCTTCTTCCCCTAGCCATTTTGCACCAGTCTACTATGAAGATGAGCACCAACAACTGCATAAATTTCTTTGTGAAGTTCAATAATTTTCACAGAGTTTCTCATCTCAAACAAATGCATAAATACATATTGCTTCATATTGGCCTTGCTTATATAGCAATAAATACCCACAATGAAATTTTTTTTCTAATTAAATACTGAGGATTATGCATCTGTAGCTTCTACGAAAAATCTTGTCTTGGAACTGCAATTTTGTGTAAGCATTCACAATGCATGTCCTCTTTCAAGACTACCAACTTTTTGGGTCAATTATATTGTTGAGAATTTAAACTTTGGTGGCTACTAGGCACAATATTTAGCCAATAAAAATTCTTTTATTTGCAATGTTCCACTACCACTACCACTACGATATTATTTACACATGTCACTATTTACATATGTACACATGAGCGACACACTCTTCTATGCATAATGCTTTGCATACTGGTCGTTCAATAGAATTGGAAAAATATGACTATCCATATCTTGAAGCTCATATGCATTTAATTATTTCCTTCCCATGATTAGATATGGGCCAGACTAGAGCGTTTCTAGATTTTCATGCTTTCTAGGATTTTTGTAATATGAATTCCACTTAAGTACTAAGTCTCCATCCTTGAAGGATTTCAATGATGATTTTTTATCAAACCACTGCTTCATAGTCGCTTGATGTTGTTAGAAGTCATTATAGGCCCTTTTTATTTTTTCTTTTGATAGCAATAGCTTTGAAAACCTTTTTTTAATTGGCTCAACATCCTCTAATTCTGATTGGTCAATCCATTTTAAAGTAGGCAACTCGATATTAATTGGAAACATGGCTTCTTTTTGGTAAACCAAAGTGTATGATGTCATATTCAAATATTTCTTCATTGTGATTTTGTTAGCCCATAATGCTTGATTTAGCATTAAATATCAACTCTTCTGATTATCACCAATATTTTGCTTAATCATCCTCATTAAATTTTTAGTTGTAGAGTTTGCTAATCCATTTCCTTGAAGATAGTAATTTGAGGATGCCTTCGAATAAATGCCATACTTTCTTGCAAAGTCCATAGTTTTAGCTCCTATAAATGCTCTAACATTATTGGACACTATTGTAGTAGGGACCCTAAACTTGGTGATAAAACTCTCTAAAAATTCTATAATAGTATCTTGATCTGTATGTCTGGTTACCTTTGCTTTAGACCACCTAGTAAAGTAGTCAGTGGCTTTTAGTACGAACTTGTATTTGATAAAATAATTAGGGTTGATTACCCCAATAAATTCTAACCCCCATTGTTGAAAGGATTCTTCTACAATAATTGGTTATAGGAGCATGGTTGGATTCTTACTTTTACCAATAAATATTTGACATTCATCATAGGAATTAGCCATCTTATATGCATCATAAAATAGGGTAGGGCAATAATATATGGCTCTAAAAATTTTAGCAATAGTATTTTTTTTGGAATAATATCCTCAGAAACCTGTGTGAAACTCCCTTAGTATATATTTTGCCTTGTTTGGTTACATGCATCTCAATAGCACACCATCAAAGTTTTTCAATATAGAATACCATTAGTCATAGTGTATTATAATGCTTGTAGTATAGATATGTTCCTTTAATAGGTCATAAATCCATTTGGACACCTACCAGTCTTGAGGAAATGGATCAACTGATTTACCCAAGTGTTTCATTCCATCCAGTCCTCTTTTGGTTGATGTTTCTCTACTTGTTCAATTAAGAAAATAGATTTTAGGGTTGTATAATTTACCAATTATTCACATAGTGTCTCCCTCTAACTAACTTATTTATCTTAATCCCTATGTCATATTCCTATATCTTTATGATCTAGATAACTCATTTTTTGCCCAATTCTCCTTGCACTATAATGCCTTGGACATTGAGGTGTACTATATAACCAGTGTTCTTCTTTGAGAGATGTAGTGTCCTAGATTTTTGAGTGATTTTATCAGAGCAAACACTTGCTTTTCTATAAAATTGTATCGTTATTCATGGTCATGCAGAAGTTTGGCTAAAAAGTGTTATGGATCTCTCATTATGATCTTTATATTTATGAGTGAGAACAACGATGTAGCTTTCTTTTTCTCCAAATACATAAATAATAAAATATATCTTATAGTTTTGGTTAGCTAATATTAGGGCTTTGGTAATAGCTTTGAAGAACACAAGCTTATACTGAGAGGGGGTGAACAGTATAAGACCACTTTTTACTTTTCTTTCCCAATCAATATTATGCAATGTATAGATAGCAATATCAACAGTAGTAATCAAAGCAATGCACAAATCACCACACACAATAGAGACACCAAATTTACGTGGTTCACCCAATGTGGGCTACTCCACGGAGAAAATATTTCACTAAAATTTTCTCAATCAATCTCTTGGGAATCCTTTCCCTATTACAATGTTTATGGACCTCTGTCCAAAGGAGACACCAATCCCCTAATCAATTTCATGGATCTCTATCCACAGGAGACACCAATCTCCTAACTCTGCTCTGGTTGGTGATCCTCTAGAAGACCTCTACCTCCACTACCCTTAGCAAATGGAACTCTATCCATAGAAGACACCTATCCTCCCTACTCTAGCTGGAGACCTCTATCCTCAACTCTATCACCTCCAAAGCTCTATCTCAAATCTACACTAAACACAGTCCTTCGGTCTAGCACAAATCTATCCTCAATCTCTATCTCTGGTCTGGCACAAACCTATCCTCAAATCTACACCAAACTCTATCCTCGAATCTGTACTAAACACAGTCCTTCGGTCTAGCACAAATCTATCCTCAATATCTGTCCTCAAGCCTTAACTCAAAGCTTGACTCAATCTCAAATCAACTCTGTTGGATCTGCCCCAAACCTTAACTCAAGGTTTGAACAAATCAATCAATCAACTCTGCTCACAAGCCTTCTCAAAGACTTGTCTCAAATCTACCTTGTAAGCTTCCACAAAAGCTCACACTAATCTATCCTCAAGTCCTCTCTAGAACTTGTCCAATCTGCTCAATAAGTCCTCACAAGAACTTATCCAAATCTGCTCTCAATATGTATTGTAAGCTTCCACAAAAGCTTACCCAAATCTATCCACAAGTCTTCTCAAAGACTTACCTCAAATCTGCTCAACAAGTCCACACTAGAACTTGTCCAATCTCATAGAAACATAAAGAGAATTGTTAGAGACTCAATATGCTCTACACTCATCACAATGCTCAATCACTTTCAATCACTCTCTTAGAAACATATAGAGAATTTTTAGAGACTCAATATGCTTCACATTCACCTCAATACTCAATCACTTTCAATCACTCTCTTAGAAACATATAGAGAATTTTTAGAGACTCAATATGCTTCACATTCACCTCAATACTCTCAATCTCTTTCTCAAATCAATTCAGAATATAGAATAATTTGTTTCATAGAACTTGAACAATCACTTCACACATTCACTTGACTAGGCTCAACCAACTCTACTCAACCAATCACTCAATGAAATAATCCTTGCTCACAAACCCTAGTCCAAGCATATGAATACTCACTCAAATATTTCCAACAATGCTTTATCAACCAATCTCACATAACAATGATACTCATATTCTTTCCAAACCCTAGTTCAAGTTCTTCACTCAACAACTCACTTCAACAACAATGCTTATAAGACAATCTTCACATAACAATGATACTCATGTTCTTTGCAAACCCTAGTTCAAGTTCTTCACTCAATTCAAACACTTCAACAACAATGCTTATAAAACAAGGTTTTATCAACAACTCTTAATTCTAGAAAACCTTGAAGCATTAATTCAAAACACTCTCAACAATGCAAACCAAACAATCCTTTTCACTCCAACCTTTCATTCACAATTTTCAACAATCACTCACTAGGAAGAATATGCCCATACCTTTTGTTGGATGTCAAAGTGCCTTTGGAAAAACTTATCTTAATCACAATTTCCTTCTTTCCAAATTCAATGGTTAAACACAACAATATCACTTCAATACTTTCTCAAAAATATTCCCTTTGACACAAAATAATCACAACTCTATTTATGCCTTATTTCTCCCTTTTAAAAATAACACTCATCATAACATACATAAAAATAATTTCTTTGATACACCTTATCAACTCCAACTTAAAATAATATCCAACACCATAAAATATCAACCAAACACCTTACAACCCTTTCAAAACCTTTGAGCAAATAATATTAAAAATTTAATTTTGCAAAACCCTTATAACTCCCTTGCAACCTTAGAACCAAATAAAAATATGCAAAAATTAATTTTTAAATGCCCAAACTATATCCCCAAAATTTTTGATGACCAATTATCAAAGCATACCTCTTTCTTCCCAAAAGGGGATTCGACGAGATTCGATCCGTCGTCTCCTCTATCCTAAGCGCCTTAGCGCTTGGGAGCCCACCGCATGGGCTACAAAGGCCCACATGAAGGAAGGATAAAGTCCTTCCTCTTATGCCTTCACCATCGTCTCTTTTCTCATGAATTTTGCACACTTTCTCTCTTCCTTGGATGCAGCGCAAATTACAAAGCTTGCATTCAATTTCAAAGGCATGGTAATTTTTGGTAGTGTGAAAGTTCCTCCTTTTATACACATTTTCAAACTTCTCCTCACATCGGTGCTATGACATTCAAATTTTAATTTCAAATTTTATTTTTAATAACCCACCTTAGGGTTTTTAACCTTAGCTTAAATTAATTTATAATTAATAATTAAATTAATTAATAATTAATTTAAATAACTTTATAAGTTAAATAAATTAACTAATAAATTAATTTATAATTAATTTTAAACTTCCTTTGTATAATATTATAAAATAATATTATAATATTATTTATTTGGGCTTTTTCTTGCACTTTGGACCTCATCTGACTTCCTGGAACCGGGTCTTGAAACTGAAACCAAAACGGATGTTGCCAACTGAAACTGCCACTGACTGGTGTTGTAAGTTCGACATCAATGACCACTTACTCTTGACATCAATGACAACTTATCACTCAAAATTTCCAACAATCTCCCCCTTTGTCATTGATGGCAACCCAAATTATTTTTACCAAATCTTGACCTTTTTCCTATTATGCTCCCCCTGGGAAACTGCTCCCCCTGACTCAATGCTCTCTCCTTAAACCAAATCTCTCCCCCTTTGACATCAATGGCAAAGGGTCACCTTTGGGGCTCGGGGCTAAGAATGAATCTCTTAGCTTAGCCCCTCCCCCACCTCCTCTTGAGGTGGTTAATTCTGGGGTGGGAGTATTTCTACTCCCAACAAGCACTGGTCTTTACCTTTATCCTCTTTCCTTCTCATCTGATCCTTCTAATTTCTTTGACTATTCATGTTCCTATTCTTATCCATGTCCACATTCCTATTCATGTTCATATCCATATCCATATTCTTATTCCTGTTCATATCCATACCCATATTCCTGTTCTTGTTCCTGTTCATGTTCTTATTCATGCTTGATTCTGGAATGTCTGCTCTACACCATTTTGTTGTATGTCCATCATTATTGCACTTATAACACTTAATGTTATTATTCCTTGGAGGTGCAAATGTCTTAGGATTTCTCCTAGTGAAGCCATATCCTTTTCTATCATGAACCCTGCAATTCATTGCCTTGTGACCAAACTGATTACATGAGTAGCAATACCCATGGAAAAGTTGCCTATTTCTGAAATTCCCATTTTCCTATCTTTCATGTGTCCTGCACTGTGAAGCCATGTGTCCAAACCTGTGACATGAGAAACATCTTCCATTGAAATTTCCTTGTCTTGACCTCATTGGTCTCTTAGTCTCTCTTAACCTATTCTGATTGTTGTTCCATCTGTTTCCTCTTTGTGCATTGTTCCTTTCCTTGTTGAACTTTCTGTTATCCAACTCATCCTCAGATGTCTCACTTTCTCTTACACTATCTTCTTCTAAAGTTTCTTCTCCTTCAAAACTTGAGGTTGACTTTTCTTCTTGTTTCTTTTGAGCCTGTTCAAAACCAAGACCTATTTTGTTTGTTGACCTTCTTTGTACCTTGATCATCTTATCCACAATATTTGAACTCTTTCCAAACTTGTGTAGCTTACTCTTGGATTTTTCTAAATCTTCCCTTAGTAGAGCTACTTCTTGTTCTAACCTTTCACATTCTAAGACCTTTGCTTCTAACTTATCCTTGAACTTCTTTGTCTTAGCCATTGACTTGTTTAGATCCTCTATAAGCTTTCTTCTCTCTTCATCACATTCTTGAAACTGAAACTCAAGTTTAGAGTTTTGCTTTCTTACCTTCTTTATTGTGTCAAGAGCATAAATAAGTTCTACCTTAAGATCATATCCTTCTTTATCTGATTCTTCCTCTATTTGTTTGCCTTTGTCTACATCTTTATTTTCTTTTGACTTGTCTTCTATAGAATCACCTTCTTCTTCTTCTAGTGCCATTAGAATATTTTCTTCTGGTCCTTCAAGTGCATCCTCATATTCATCATCACTAAAACTATAACCATTCCTTGTACAACTATCTTCAAGATGTCCAAAGTTACCACATCTAAAACACTTGAGAATTATTGGTGACCTTTTCTTGACTTCTTCCTTTTCTTCAATCATAAATAGGACTTCATCTCTATCATTATCTGAAAAACTAGCATCACTATCACTTGAGTACTTACTTGCCTTGTCTGCATAGTAGCTCCTCTTTTGTCTTTGGAAGAACTTCTTCCCTTGTCTACTTTGTCCATCCTTACCTTTCTTTTGGTACCTGTATCTTTCTGATTCCCTATTCCTGTGATCCTATTTTTCTTCATCATTGTTATTTTTAGCTTCTTGACAATCAGTTGCATAGTGACCATACTTTCCACAATTGAAACATCTAACAGATTTTGTATCTTTAAATCTTCTTGAATCCTTATTCCTTCTACCATAATTAGCTTCTTCATCATTGGATGACTCATTGCTTGATTCTGACTTCTTACCCTTTGTCTTCTTGATTGCTTTGAAGGTTGCTTCCTTCTGGGGATTAGGTTCTTTTGTTCTTAACTCAAAAGTTGTAAGAATACCAAGCAACATATCTCTTGTCAAAGAATCACCATCCTTTGATTCTTCTATAGTAGAAATATTTTCACTAAATATTTTTGGAAGAGATCTTAAGACCTTATCACAAACATCTGATTCTTCTACCTTAAGTCCAAGTCCTTGCATAGCATTAACAACTTCATCAACTTGAAGTAGATAAGTACTAATGTTTTCCTCATCCTTCATTCTTAACTCTTCAAATTGTCCTTTGAGATTTCGTATCTTTGCTTTCTTGACACCTTTATCTCCTTCATATATACTTTGCAACTTATCCCAAATTCCTTTTGCATCTTGATAATGCATAACTTTTATGGACTCTATTCTATGCAAACCTCTCAAAATTGCATTCATTGCTTTTGAATTGTAATGTTGTAGAAGCTTACCTTCCTTATCTGTAGGTGGATCAACTGGGGGTATGTATCCATTTTCCACTACTTCCCAAATTTCATTGCCAAGTGCCATCAAGTGAATCTTCATTCTCATACTCCAATATATATAATCACTTCCATCAAATATTGGTGTAGGATTATCTGAGGACACATTCTTAGAATCCATTGTGTTCTTGAAAGCTTTTCCTTCAAGTTATTAAACTCTTCCGAAGGAACCCACTTTGATACCAATTGAAGAACACAAGCTTATACTAAGAGGGAGGGTGAACAGTATAAGACCACTTTTTACTTTTCTTTCCCAATCAATATTATGCAATGTATAGATAGCAATATCAACAACAGTAATCAAAGCAATGCACAAATCACCACACACAATAGAGACACCAAATTTACGTGGTTCACCCAATGTGGGCTACTCCACGGAGAAAATATTTCACTAAAATTTTCTCAATCAATCTCTTGGGAATCCTTTCCCTATTACAATGTTTATGGACCTCTATCCAAAGGAGACACCAATCCCCTAATCAATTTCATGGATCTCTATCCATAGGAGACACCAATCTCCTAACTTTGCTCTGGTTGGTGATCCTCTAGAAGACCTCTGCCTCCACTACCCTTAGAAAATGGAACTCTATCCATAGAAGACACATGTCCTCCCTACTCTAGTTGGAGACCTCTATCCTCAACTCTATCACCTCCAAAGCTCTATCTCAAATATGCACTAAACACAGTCCTTCGATCTAGCACAAATCTATCCTCAATATCTATCTCTGGTCTGGCACAAACCTATCCTCAAATCTGCACCAAAATCTATCCTCGAATCTATACTAAACATAGTCCTTTGGTCTAGCACAAATCTATCCTCAATATCTATCCTCAAGCCTTAACTCAAAGCTTGACTCAATCTCAAATCAACTCTGCTGGATCTGCCCCAAACCTTAACTCAAGGTTTGAACAAATCAATCAATCAACTCTGCTCACAAGCCTTCTCAAAGACTTGTCTCAAATCTGCCTTGTAAGCTTCCACAAAATCTCACACTAATCTATCCTCAAGTCCTCTCTAGAACTTGTCCAATATGCTCAATAAGTCCTCACAAGAACTTATCCAAATATACTCTCAATCTGTATTGTAAGCTTCCACAAAAGCTTACCCAAATCTATCCACAAGTCTTCTCAAAGACTTACCTCAAATCTGCTCAACAAGTCCACACTAGAACTTGTCCAATCTCATAGAAACATAAAGAGAATTTTTAGAGACTCAATATGCTCTACACTCATCACAATGCTCAATCACTTTCAATCACTCTCTTAGAAACATATAGAGAATTGTTAGAGACTCAATATGCTTCACATTCACCTCAATACTCAATCACTTTCAATCACTCTCTTAGAAACATATAGAGAATTGTTAGAGACTCAATATGCTTCACATTCACCTCAATACTCAATCACTTTCAATCACTCTTTTAAAACATATAGAGAATTTTAGAGACTCAATATGCTTCACACTCATCAATACTCAAACACTTTCTCAAAACAATTAGAATATAGAATAATTTATTTCATAGAACTTGAACAATCACTTCACACATTCACTTGACTAGGCTCAACCAACTCTACTCAACCAATCACTCAATGAAATAATCCTTGCTCACAAACCCTAGTCCAAGCATATGAATACTCACTCAAATATTTCCAACAATGCTTTATCAACCAATCTCACATAACAATGATACTCATGTTCTTTCCAAACCCTAGTTCAAGTTCTTCACTCAACAACTCACTTCAACAACAATGCTTATAAGACAATCTTCACATAACAATGATACTCATGTTCTTTGCAAACCCTAGTTCAAGTTCTTCACTCAATTCAAACACTTCAACAACAATGCTTATAAAACAAGGTTTTATCAACAACTCTTAATTCCAGAAAACCTTGAAGCATTAATTCAAAACACTCTCAACAATGCAAACCAAACAATCCTTTTCACTCCAACCTTTCATTCACAATTTTCAACAATCACTCACTAGGAAGAATATGCCCATACCTTTTGTTGGATGTCAAAGTGCCTTTGGAAAAACCTGTCTTAATCACAATTTCCTTCTTTCCAAATTCAATGGTTAAACACAACAATATCACTTCAATACTTTCTCAAAAATATTCCCTTTGACATAAAATAATCACAACTCTATTTATGTCTTATTTCTCCCTTTTAAAAATAACACTCATCATAACATACATAAAAATAATTTCTTTGATACACCTTATCAACTCCAACTTAAAATAATATCCAACACCATAAAATATCAACCAAACACCTTACAACCCTTTCAAAACCTTTGAGCAAATAATATTAAAAATTTAATTTTGCAAAACCCTTATAACTCCCTTGCAACCTTAGAACCAAATAAAAATATGCAAAAATTAATTTTTAAATGCCCAAACTATATCCCCAAAATTTTTGGTGACCAATTATCAAAGCATACCTCTTTCTTCCCAAAAGGGGATTCGACGAGATTCGATCCGCCGTCTCCTCTTTCCTAAGCGCCTTAGCGCTTGGGAGCCCACCGCGTGGGCTACAAAGGCCCACGTGAAGGAAGGATAAAGTCCTTCCTCTTATGCCTCCGCCATCATCTCTTTTCTCATGAATTTTGCACGCTTTCTCTCTTCCTTGGACGCAACGCAAATTACAAAGCTCGCATTCAATTTCAAAGGCATGGTAATTTTTGGTGGTGTGAAAGTTCCTCCTTTTATACACGTTTTCAAACTTCTCCTCACGTCGGCGCTATGACATTCGAATTTTAATTTTGAATTTTATTTTTAATAACCCACCTTAGGGTTTTTAACCTTAGCTTAAATTAATTTATAATTAATAATTAAATAATTAATAATTAATTTAAATAACTTTATAAGTTAAATAAATTAACTAATAAATTAATTTATAATTAATTTTAAACTTCCTTTGTATAATATTATAAAATAATATTATAATATTATTTATTTGGGCTTTTTCTTGCACTTTGGACCTCATCTGACTTCCTGGAACCGGGTCTTGAAACTGAAACCAAAACGGATGCTGCCAACTGAAACTGCCACTAACTGGTGTTGTAAGTTCGACATCAATGACCACTTACTCTTGACATCAATGACAACTTATCACTCAAAATGTCCAACAAGCTTCCTTTATGCTCATGAAGGTTTTCCTTCTAGCTTTTGTCCAAGTGAACTCTGTCTACTTTTTTAACATTTTTATCATACGCTTCACTATCCGAACAAAGTCAGATGCAAATTTTTGAATAAAGTTGATTTACCCAAAGAATGATTGCAAATATTTCTTTCTTTGAGGTAGAGGAAGTGCTAGTATGGATTTAATTCTATTTGGATCAATATCTAGATATTCCTTTGATACTACGTGACTTAGTAGCTTCCCTTCATGGATAATGAATATTGATTTTCTTGGGTTGAGTGAAACCCCAAATTCTTTACATTTTTGAAAAAACGTTATAAGATGTTCAATATGCTTCTCTTTTTATGAGAGAAGACTATCATTTCATTGAGATAGATCAATATAACTTTATTCACAAGCTCATCGAAAGCTAAGTCCATATCCCTTTAGAAATAAGCTCTAGCATTGGTTAAGCTAAAGGGTATTCTTTGATAAGTAAAAGTTTCCCATATCATTGTGAATGCAGTCTTATGTTGATCCTCATATCTAACCCAAATTTGATTGAAAATAAAAAATCTATCAAGCAATAAAAACCTTTCTACCTTGGCAACTATATGCAGAATCTAATAAATCTAAGGTAAAGGATAATGATCCTTTAATGAGGCCTTATTTAGGTTCCTGAAATCCACATAGAAGCAAATATCTCTATTATTTTTCCTGATCAAGACCAAATTTGCTACCCATTTTGAATATTTGATTGGATAGATGATATTCACATTTAGTAGCTTCAACAATTCTTGTTTCATCAATACTTCTATCTTTGGATTCATTGGCCTCTTATTTTTCTAGAATGACTTGGTATTGGGCAATAATTCTATAGTGTGTTGGATGGTGTCTTTACTATATACCTTTAAGTTGTTATATCTCTAAGCAATGATGCCACTATATTCTCAACATAGATTGCCTAGTTGCTACACTTTCTCTTCTAAGCATCTCACACCAACCTTTAAACTCTTCTCAGGATCCAATTGAATCTCTTTGAACTCCTGTTCATCGATCTTAATTTTTTGGCCAATTAGTCAGTCACTATTATCAAATAATTTTTTAAGAGTGATTAGTCCCTTAGGAATATCATTATTCTTCAGCTAGACTACTTCATCCTTGGTTATTTCTTTAACTATATTTGTGTAGTCCATCTCTTGAATTAAGAAATATACTACCTATCTATCATTGTCAAACATTTGCCAAAAACAATTTTTATCCAACATACATGATTTGAATGCCAATTTGATAGATCTTGAGTTTTTTCTTAAATAAGATGTCGGGAGAATGTCGGCTCTATGATACGCCAATGCATCAACTTGCATATTCAATTCCCTAGGAATTGCTTTTATGTTTAGTGCATCAAATATTTCGAACATGTCCTAGACTATGTTTCAGTAAGCTTTGAGACAATGTTTCTTGTTGTTGCACTCTTTTGTTAATTGGTTTACCATCAACTTGGAATATCCATATATTGTCAATTGCTTGATTCCCATGTTCTTTGCTTGTTTGAACCCAATGCATAATACCTCGTACTTTTCCACATTGTTTATACAACTCCAAGTTAGCTTATATGATAATATTTTAGTTTCTTTGGATGGAAAAATCAGCAGAATGCCTGCTCCAATGCCATTTTTACACTTAGTTCCATCAAAATAGATATTCCAAATTTTATTTTGCCAAAGATTTTTATAATTTAGCTTAGCAATAGAATAGGCGTCGATCCCTATTCTGATCAAAACAAAAAATTTTAAATTGAGAATTAATCTTCAATTTGCAATTCATCTATGATTTCCTCCATTGGATCAATTTCATCTCTAATCATGCCAATGGTACTATTTAGTTGTACCTCATCTTCAATTTTCCATATCAGGTACATGGATGGATTTTCAACAGATTTTTACCTTTATGCCCTTGTGAGAAATCTCCATGTGTGAATAATACAATGATAAACATCCACCTAGCATAGTAGTGAATTCATAGGAAAGGCACATACCAAAACAATGCTCTAGATCTACCACAACCACTTCTTGTATTTCAGTTATTTGAGACATCCTGTGTAATACCATAGGAATGTATTGTTAGAGTAAATCACTATATAAAATATAGAAAAGCAATTATAGTGTTTCAAACTTTAACAGCAGAATTAACAAAATAAGACAAACACACGGTAGAAGAGACAACGATTTTAACGTGGTTCACCCAATGTAGGTTACATCCATCGAGAATTTTCAGTCCTTTCTTTCTCAATCCAAGCAATAGAGGGTTACAACATACAACAAACATCTGCTATAATTTCCTCTCTATATTTTCAAGGAATGAACACAGTAATTTTTCCATTTTATACCCTGTTTTTCCTCACAACTATATAGAAGAAAAAAACAGAAAAAAAAAAAAAAATGCTTTTCTTAATACATTCCAACATTAACACTGAGTTCCCAGCACCTAATTTTGGGATAAAAACAAAAAAAAAACTTTCCTTGGCTGTCTTTTTGTAAATCCAAAAACTTTCTTTGGTAGACTAACAGATTGTAAATCTGGAAACTTTCCCTGCCTATCCTGCAGTAAATCCAAAAACTTTCTCTGTTTAGCCTCCTCATAATTAGGCTCCATTCCTAACAATCTCCCACTTGGAGACTAATTCCATTGCACCATACTGCAACCAAGGACTGAAAATTTCTCATCATGGCCTCTTATTCCTTAAGGCCAACTGAAGTTGAGCAAAAGCTCAAATTTTCTCTTGAAACCACTTTTGTAAGCATGTCAACAGGATTTTGTGATGTGTGAACTTTTCCTAATTTCAAAGATCCATCTTCCACTATTGATCTAATGAAATGATACCTGAGTTTGATGTGTTTAGTTTTTGAAGGGAATGCCGAATTCTTCGCAAGGTCTATAGTACTTTGGCTATCACTCCACAACCTATTATCCTCTTGCTTATTCCCCAGTTCTTCCATTAGTCTTTGCAACCAAACCATCTCTTTGCTTGCTTCTGCAGCAACAACATATTCAGCTTCAGTGGTTGAAAGGGCAACTACGTGTTGTAGTTTAGAAATCCAACTTACCGCTCCTCCTCCTATAGTAAATATGTAGCCAATAGTGCTTCTTCCACCATCAAGATCACCTGCCATATCAAAATCTACAAAACGTTTCAAGGATATATTAGAGCCTCCAAAATTCAAAGAATAATTTAAAGTTCCTCTTAAGTACCGGAGTATCCACTTTACCACTTGCCAATGTCCTTTTTTCGGATTACTCATAAATCTACTCACTACTCCCACTGCATGGGCAATGTTTGGTCTTGTACAAACCATTACATACATCAAGCTTCCAACATATGATGCATAGGGAACCTTAGCCATATTCTCTTGTTCCTTTTGTGTCTTGGGACACAAATCTTTGGTGAGTCTGAAATGCTTTGCCAATGGAGTAGCAACAGACTTTGCATTGTTCATGTTGAATCTCTTAAGCACTTTTTCAATGTATTTTTCTTGTGACAATTTTAGAGTGTGACTCTCCTTGTCTCTTGTTATCCTCATACCAAGGATTTTTTTGGCTTCTCCCAAATCCTTCATGGCAAAGGATTTAGCCAACTTCTTCTTGAGCATGTTTATATATTGCATATTTGTTCCTGCAACCAACATGTCATCCACATACAATAGCAAAATAACATAGTTACCATTTCCAATTTGCTTAAAATATACACAGTGATCACTTTGACATCTTTCAAACCTTTGATTAGCCATGAACTTATCAAATTTTAAATACCATTGTCTAGGAGCTTTTTTTAACCCATACAAGCTCTTTTTCAGTTTACATACCCAATCCTCTTTACCTTTCACCTGAAAGCCTTTTTGTTGGTGCATATACATTTCCTCCTCCAAATCACCATGCAGAAATGTTGTCTTCACATCCAATTTCTCCATATACAAATTTTCTATAGCTATAAGACTCTAAATAGCTCTAATAGAGGTCATTTTTACAACTGGAGAAAAAATCTCATCAAAATCAATACCTTTTTTCTGAGAGAATCCCTTGACTACTAGTATTTCTTTGTATCTCTTATGTCCTTCATTCTCCTCTTTAATCTTGTACACCCATTTATTGGTCAAAGCTCTTTTACCTTTGGGTAGCTCAACCAAATCCCAAGTTTGGTTGTGGAATAAAGAGTCCATTTCTTCATTCATTGCAAGCTCCCACTTATTCCTGGTATCCATCTATAATGCTTCCTAAAAAAATTCGGTCTCACCAGCATCAGTATACAAAACATAATCAAAGAAACGTTGAGGAATTTTACTTATCCTGGTAGATCATCTAACAACACTTTCTAGAGATTGAGGTGCTTGTTGCTACTACTATACATTTTGATCTTCTACCACTTTTGGAGTTACCTTTTCTATGTGTCCATCAAGGTCTATGTATTCAGTAATTTCCTCTTTCTATTTCTTTCCCTGCAACCGATATTTATACAAAAAATTTTCATTAAATATGACATCCCTACTTCTAATGACTTTTCGGTTATCACAATACCATAATCTGTAACCCAAGCCATTAATACCATAACCAATAAAATAGCACTTTTGGGCCTTAGCATCTAACTTATTTTTGTTCTCTTTGTCTATATGCATAAAAGCCTCACATCCAAATACCTTAAGGAAAGAATAATTTACTGGTTTACCTGTCCAAAGCTCTTCTATAATTCCTCCATCCAAGGCACTAGACGGTCCTCTATTAATCAGATATACTGTAGTATCAACAACATGAGCCCATAAAAATAGTGGTAAGCCTACATGTATTCCCATGCTCCTAGCACGCTCCATGATGGTTCTATTCATTCTTTCTGCAACCCCATTTTCTTGAGGTGTTCTTGGAACTACCTTGATTCTTCTAATTCCATTTTTAGAACAAAAAACATCAAATTCTCTACTGCAATATTCTCCACCATTATCTGAATTTAGACACTTTAACTTTTTTCCAGCTTCATTTTCAACTAATGCTTTCCAATTCTTTAAGGTATTAAAAACATCACTTATATTCTTAATGCAATATATCCATGTTTTCCTTGTTGCATCATCAATAAAAAGTACATAGTAAGAGGAACCTCCAAGAGAATTTACCTGAGTTGGGCCCCAAACATCTGAGTGCACAAGATCTAATTTCTCTTTCTTCCTTTCCTTGCCATCCTTGAAAAATCTAACTCTCTTTGCTTTACCATAAACACAATCCTCACAGAATTCCAAATCAATCTCTTTTAACTTAGGCAATAACTTTCTTGAATGTAAAATTTCCATACCTTTTCCATTCATATGGCCAAGTATTTGGTGCCACAAAGATGCACTCTCACTTGTAGAAACTAAATTCATGGAGCAGTGAAAAAAATCAATAAGTAAATAAAAAGTACCCACCAATTTACCTCTAGCTACTATCAATGAACCTTTAGTAACTTTCCAAGCATTTTCTCCGAATGCAACCGTGTATCCTTCACCATCAAGCTTACTTGCCAATATAAGATTTCTATTTAAATTTGGTATGTGTCTCACCTCTTTAAGAGCCCATTGACATCCATTTGGGGATTTAATCAAAATATTTCCAATACCCACGATTTTACATGGTTGGTCATTTCCCAATAGAACCTATCCATAATCTCTAGAAACATAATCTATGAAGTATTCCTTATGTGAGGTAGCATGGAATGAAGCACCACTATCAATTACCCAATAATCACTATTTATATCAAGAGATAAGATTAAAGCATCTTGTAGAATTTTTCCAGTAATATTGGCTTCTGAAGTGTTACCATTATTATCATTACCTTCATTTCCATCACCCTTTCTTTGCCAACAGTCCTTCTTGAGATGACCCTTTTTGCCACAATGCCAACACTGTAGCTTTCCTTTTCCATGTGATTTGGATCTGCCTTTGGATTTGCTACGATGTGAACTCTTGCCTCTTTCTCTTCCTCTTCCTCTATTCTCAATAGTTAAGGCGGTCCTAGATGATTCTCTTGTGGTTTTTCTTCTCATGTCCTCATTGAGTATCACACAAACCACATCATCAAATTATAATTTATTTGAACTCGAAGTAGAGTTACTTACCACCATTACCAAACTGTTCCAACTTTCTAAAAGAGAGCATAAGATTAATAAGGCCCTAAGCTCATCATAAAAATTCAATCCTACTGAATGTAATTGATTAGTGACAGTATTAAATTCATTTAAATGATCATGCACAGATCCTCCTTCAATCATTTTCATGTTAAATAACCTTTTCATTAAGAATACCTTATTTGATGTTGATGGTTTCTCATACATCTTGGCCAACTTATCAATGACTCCCTTGGTAGTATTTTCATCAGAGATGTTGAAGGCTACGGTGGCTCCCAAGCATAGCCTCACAGTACCCAATGCCTTTCTATCAAGGAGACTCCACTCCTCATCAGACATAGTTGAAGGTCTCTCTGTTTCCCCCTCAAGAGGTAAGTAAAGATCCTTTTGGTACAAGTAATCCTCCATATGCATCTTCCAAAATTGAAAGTTTTGGCCATTGAATTTTTGAACTCTAAACCTCCCTTCTTCTGCCATTGCTACCACTTGATCCAGAAATTCTCCTTCTGTCAAATGCACCCAAAAAAACAAATGCTCTGATACCACTTGTTAGAGTAAATCACTATATAAAATATAGAAAAGCAATTATAGTGTTTCAAAATTTAACAACAGAATTAACAAAATAAGACAAACACACAGTAGAAGAGACAACAATTTTAATGTGGTTCACCCAATGTGGGTTACATCCACCGAGAATTTTTAGTCCTTTCTTTCTCAATCCAAGCAATAGAGGGTTACAACCTACAACAAACATCTGCTGTAATTTCCTCTCTATATTTTCAAGGAATGAACACAGTAATTTTTCCATTTTATACTTTGTTTTTCCTCATAACTATGTAGAAGAAAAAAAAAAAAAAAATGCTTTTCTTAATACATTCCAAGATTAACACTGAGTTCCCAACACCTAATTTTGGGATAAAAACAAAAAAAAACTTTCCTTGGTTGTCCTATTGTAAATCTAGAAACTTTCTTTGGTAGACTAACAGACTGTAAATCTGGAAACTTTCCCTGCCCATCCTGCAATAAATCCAGAAACTTTCTCTGTTTAGCCTCCTCATAATTAGGCTCCATTCCTAACATGTATTTAATTACCCCAACTATTTTTACCAAAGTTCCATCCATTCACAACATTCCTAGGCTAGAACGAGTGTATTCCATGTCCATTGCTTCACATACAACTTTTTGCATAACCATTATTGTTTCTTTGAAATCCAACATGCAATTATGCATAACCCATCCTTCCATGTGCAAAGACATATAGAAATGGGGTAACCTATTTTTGCTTGCTTTGAGAACCAGTATGACCTATGCCAAATTGATTTTTGGCTATTGTTGATCTTCAAATTTTATGGACTTCGACGATGATCTTAAGAGATAAATTTATCCCTAAATCATTAAGGCATCGTACATGTTGGTCTTGGATGGTGTCTTCTTCAAATTTTCCACTATATTGATTTTTGGAAGATTTTGATTACCTTTTATCTACCCTCTCTGGCTTATTTAATTTCTTTCAATATTCTTGTGTTGCTTCAATCCTTTGTCACTTAGTGATAGAAGGATTCCAAAGTCTGTTTCTAGCCCGCTCTTGTGTGTCAACCTCTTTTACTTGCATTGGCTTGAGTTGTTCTTTCAAAGGCTCTTGTATAGGCTATTATTTTGACTAATCTAGTTGAGGTTCTTCCCTCTCCAGAATGTTTGTTTTGTTGAATGGAACCTTAAACATATCTAGTTTTATGGGGCCTACCTATAAAGGTTTCTTTCTTGGACCTATTATTACAGAAATTGGCTCCTCTTCTTGTATCATTAGATTATGGTATTCTTTCCATAACATGTTTACCTGACTTTTTTATACCTTTTTAGCCTTTTTAACTACAATATTCTACATTTGATGTTGGTGAAGCATGCATGTGCTTTCACCATGGATCATTGCAAGTTGAACATCAATAGTCCACTTCTAATGCAAAAGTAGAAGGAATTTCTTCCTGGTTATTATACACTACAGTAGGCTTTATTCTAGAATTGGTAGTAGAATCTCCTTGATATTTTAATCTATACAAAAATATCCTAGGCTAGAAATTTCTCTCTACTTCTCTTCTCTTCATGGTAGTGATCTCGTTAAACTTTTCAATGTGATCATCATGTCATTCATACTAGTAGTTTGAAATTTAGGGGCTAGTAATGTCGGTATAGTGGGAGGTGTAGGAATGTGGGAGTTAGTGATTTTGGTATTGAAGCTACATTGGGCAGATGAGATATCATCACTAGTGTCTACTTCTTGGTCTCTAACTATAATATTTTTGGAAAAAATGACATGACATTCCTGGGGGAAGTCTACCTATGGCTATAAGAGTTATTGTTGCCACCACAACTGCTTGATATATTTTTAAAAATATCAACACATTAGACCATTAGATCATTAGACCTAGATCTGTGTTGAAGTCCCTTAGATAATAGTATAGTGCTTGTTCATTTGTTAGTATAATTTCTTGTGGCACTATTTTATATGTTTTACTAAATCTAATGCTGAAATTCGTTACTACCTCTTGTGGATGTCTTTGGATAGTGGTAATATAGGTTAACAAAGAGAATGGATCTACTTGTTTGTTAAATTCTTGCACCAATATATTAGCAAGTTGGGCCCATGAATTGATACAACCATATTGAAGAGTCTGGTACCAAGATAGTACTTTTCCTTTCAATTATATGCTTAACAACCTTATCATTACATACTCATCATGAGGAGACTATATCTTGGCAGTGGTCATAGGTTGTTTTCCTAGTTGATATATCTTTAAGAGCTGCAGGTAGAATGGAATTCTGGTTGGGCAAGTTAAGTGGGCCTGTATGATTTGAATTTACAAAAATCTATAGAGGTCGATTTTGAGCCATTTGCTAAAATCTGTTTGAGTTAACTGAAGTTGGAGATGCAAAATGAGTAGATCCTTAAAATTCTGTAGGACTTACAAAATATTGTAATAGGGATGATGTGGATCTATTTATTTTGAATGTTAGAGGTGTTAATTCTACAAATAATATTGGTTCATCTAGTTTTTTAGTTGTTGCTCATATGAGCATAAGCTTACATGATAAATGGTAGTTGGGTTACTTTAAAATATAATTTCAATAGTGTAACAACCCAAGCCTAACTCACTTGGTTGTACCATCAAGACATCAAAGACTATCATAGGGGGTATAATTTTTTATCTACAGTTTTTTTATAGGAATGCTTTCTGGTTCATAGCAAAATTTGATTCACCCAATTAAATATAATCATAAGCTCAAATTAGTACATGCATGTTTCACCACTTTTGGGTTTAGAACTACTGCAGATAGCCACCCAAGTGGACGAGATTGGCCAAATCCCATGAAGGTGCCATTTAGTGGAATTGACTTGTCCCATTTACATCCTCATTTTCTGGCATGGGGGTCGAACCACGATTGGGGTTATCCTCTAGGGCCCATAACACCTAGAGGGAGATGCTTTATTTCCCCATCCCATAGCATAATTGAATCTACGACCCAATCGGTCGACTTATTCAATCTTTATTTATGCAAGAGATCAACGTAGTTTTATGCCTAGTGTCTAACTAGTTGTCCACTACTCGGATCCAGCTAGAGCCCTATCACTTCACTGACCTTGGTCTTAATCACACATGCCCTCTAAGACTCATAATAATTTATCCCATACCAAACATCATGGCTAATTAGAAAAGTCTAGTGAGCATGGGACTTATCACTGTACTACTCGGTAGTAACCTAGATAAGGCATCCCATACCACCTCTCGTAATATTTCCCAACCTAGTCTTTATTTGACCAATTCTATCAGGAACTCAGTTACTTTCGAGACTTGCTCTGTGCCACTTGCACCTTAGCAACATTGGGTGTATCAATGTCTCAATCATCCTTCTCGATGATATAAAGGAATGGTTTATTTCGAAATAAGGTCTCTTACACTACTAGTTTTGTTTGATACACTAAACTAGTTTACTTCTATCTCATATTAAAATAAATAAAGAGATCTCAAAATAGGAAAGACTTCTCATTTCCAAAACTTATAAACTCTTTCTCACATGATCAATAAAAGGTATAATCTAATTATAAAATTTATGCATATATTGTCTTCATTGCTCAACAAGGACTTACCACACCTTTGGTAAATGAATCTTTAGCACTATCAAAACAACAATACAATAGTTACAAGAACTATTTTCTAGCAATCTCATTTTATTCTAAATTCATACTTAGACTTTTCAGCCATAAGCTTTCTATTTTAGAATTATTTATATAAAATCCTCCTACAACTTGTAATCTAGAATAGTTGAGCTAAACAAAAGCTTTTCCAAAGGAGTATAATCTTAGTCTAATGCAGTAGCCAATTCATTCTTGGCTAAACTTCTTATAATGGTCTAAAAATATTTTACTTTTCAAACATTGACCTCCATTTTCAGTTATGCCTTATGAAGGGTTTCCAAGGTACTCCTCAGATTCAAAGCAAAGTTTCTATACATCAAACTCACAAATGTAGTGATGTGCCAAATTTAGGGAAGTTAGATAACACAAGGTTCCTTTCAATTTAATAATATAATTCACCATAGTTCTAGTATTTAACTTGTGCCTTCAGAGATGTATTTATTCGATTATTATTAGCCATACTCTACAGGATGCTATGTTTACAACAATCTTCTACAACTTCATTTCTCGAGTTGTTTATATGCCAAGAATAAATAATGAAAAAGATATATTTTATTCATTGAAACCTTCAACTGAACTGCTAATAATTGATAGGAATGACTTCAGATATACCATTTACAATAACTCCAAGTGAATGGATAAAATTTTGAAGATCATCTTGTTTTTTAATGCTAAACAAAAAGTAATGTTTACATCTCTTTCAACTTTACAAACACAAAATGTTTAACAAATAGACACCATCCATTGGGTTACAAAATTTGACTACCAATGTATACATCTCTCAATTCTTGTACATTCCAACAATCAACATACGTAAGCCCTCTACACGAGACTTAGTAGAAAGACCTTTAGATTAAGATTTAGCTATCGTCGAACCTTCCTTCCAAGGCTAATTTGAATAGCTTATCAAACTAGAGGTGATTTCTTTCTTCAAGATATTCCATCTATTAGTGAGCTCTGGTGGTGCCTCTTCATCACGTAGAACTCTTTTGTTTTTTTTTATTTTGGGTATCATATTATAGTTCCTTAGCTTTGAAATGGATGCAACTACCATGATATGTTATACTATTCGTGCATCACACAACACAACAACATACAATAATATCAAGAGAGAAGAGGTTCAGTTTGCAACACAGAATCACACATGTACACAATGGCTTTAAACCAACACAATGTCTCCACATCTCCCTTTACCGAATTACTCTCAACTTATGGATATTCACTTGCACTTGTGTTTCCATTCATTATCAAGCCAAGGTGTCAATCATGATGCTATTTCATCATCCCAAAGGCAAACAACATAATTTTAGCATAAAATCTAAAATATTTATTCCAGATACTTTGTAGTCTAATGCATTCATAACCTCCAAATCCAGGTATGCAATAATAATATTTGCTATATTTATTTTTTTTTAAACAATTGAACGCAATCCTTATTATTCATTCTCAGGTCAACATACAATGTTAACATTTCTATGATATTTGATACACATTCACGCAAACAATAATTCTCAAGATCCAAGACTAAATCATTTATAGTAAACACCATGTTATCATTTCTACGATGCAATCAATTATTTTCAATAGCCAAGGCAATATAATTTACAAAAAACACCATGTTATCATAGTCATTGTAGCTTCCCAATAGGCACACATACCAAAAATTCCTTTCTCATTTGTTTAAAAAACATCAAACATAAATTCAAATGGTGTAAAAACATCCTGTGTGTTGCTCATTGTTATCTCCTTGGTCCAGTCAAAATTTCTCTTTGACCCACAGGTTTTTCCTCCTTCCTCCTCTTTTCTTATTCCCCTCTTCCTCTCTTGCACCACCATCCCCTTTTCACCCATCTCCCATCACTCTAAAAACTCAGAGATCACAACTAAACCAACTCCATGCAATGTGCCAGATGGGGATGAAGTTTGAATCATTATTTTTAAACACATTTTCAGCCATCAACGTGAAGAAATACCAAACTTCATTTATTTTTAAATAATAAAAATATTTGGATAAGCACCATCAAGCATAAATGTTCGGGCATTATCATCATGAAAATCATTTCCTTTTCACGCTTCCAAACAAATCTCCCAATTATTATAATAATAATTTTCCTAACTCTACCTTTTATAAATTAAACATATGGTTACCCATTTTCAAATTCACTGCTAGGTTAACAAAGGGTAGCTCCCATGTGCAAGACATCTTCATTGCCACCCAGACAAACATCAACATAGAACTCCAAAATAAACACACATATACAGAATGCTCATATGCAACTACATGCTATGCATTCACGTGAGTTTCCATGTACTCACGAACTGAATCATCACTTCCCCCTTTTACCTTTTTCCATCATCCTCAGTTATCCATCCAAGGAATGTTCCTTAACCTGTATTCATAACACCATTAGCAGTATCACATTCCAAAGAAAAAGGCAATTTGACTCATCAATTATTTTTCTAACAAGGTCATGTGAGGAGGGTCATTACATCCTCCCCCACTTGAAACAAACACAGCCCCTATGTTTCATGGCATAATCAAATAATTCAAATATGTATATCCAATATAATATTTCATACATGTCAAATTATTCATACCAACATGTAAATCATTCTTCTTTTTCTTGTAGCAAAAGAAAAGAAAATCATCTTTAAATTGTAAATCATTCAGATTTGAGCATGCATTTAAATCATTATATGCATTATATTGCCTTCAAAAAAAACATCCAAGAGCAATCCAAAATATATATACATCACATAAGCAAGCTACTCCACTTAGTAACTCAAAACACACCAACTACTCTACTCAGTGTCCAATGTTATATCCATATGCGCATATATATATATATACATATTTTAGTTATAGAAAAGTTTTTATAATGTCTATATCTACTCAAATAGATAAGGAAATTGTTGTTGCATATCTGCCACATTCTCCCATGTGGCATTTCTATCCGAGTAGTGGTCCCATTGGACTCAACATTACTCTATGCTTCTTTTTCTCAGATTCTTGGTTCGAAAACCAAGCACACGAACAAGCCAAACTTCAAATTTTAGCGGATTGATCATCTACAATTTGGAGACATCCAAAACATGAGTAGGATCAGAAATATATTTTCTAAAGAGGGACACATGGAAGACATTGTGAATTTTGGATAGGCTTGGTGGTAGAGCAAGTCTGTATGCAACAGGGCTTATCTTGGCCACAATTTCAAATGGGCCCACATATCTGGAGTCAAGCTTGGAAGATTTTATGGAACTTTTAGTTGGTTTCACCCTTAAGAATACCCTGTCTCCCATAGAATATTCCCTCGGTGTCCTTTTGAGGTCTGCGTAGCTCTTCTGGTGATCTGCAACCTCTTTCAACTTTTGCTGAATTCTTTTCAATTGATCTTCCATTTCTTTCATAATTTTTGGTCTGATCATTACTCGATCTTTCGGATTATCCCAAGATAAGGGAGTTCTGCATCTTCTTCCATATAAGGCTTCAAAAGGTGCCATCCCTAGTGATGCATGATAGTTGTTATTGTATGCAAATTCCACTAGGTATAAATAGTCTTCCCACTTTGCATGATGATCCATGCAATACATTCTTAGCATATCTTCCAATACCTGATTTACCCTTTTGATTTACCCATCTATCTTAGGGTGATAAGCAGTACTAATATTCAATTTGGTTCCCAATACCTCATGCAATGCTTGCCAAAATTTAGAGGTGAAGTGAGAATCTCTATCAGAGATTATAACCTCTGGAAACCCGTGCAGTCTTACCACTTCTCTGGAAAATTTACTAGCAATTGTAGGTGTGTCATCCTACACATTACCTGTTATAAAATGTGCAACCTTGGTTAGTTTATCCACCACTACCAAGATTGCATCATGCCTAAATCTTGTTTTAGGCAAACCCACTATAAAATCCATTGATACCACTTGCCATTTTTGTGTAGGTATCTCATGTGGGTACAACTTTCCAATTGGATGTAGATGTTTTGCTTTCACTCTTTGGCACTCTAAACATCTAGCCACATAACTCATGATATCCTTTTTCATTCTTGGCCAAAAGTAATATTTTCTCAAATTCTCGCACATTTTTGCCCCTCCTGGATGTGCATAATAAGGAGTATTGTGTGCCTCCTTCAAAATTGTTTCTCTCAATCCCCTTGTACTAGGGACAACCAATCTATTCTTATAAAATAATAGATCATATTTAAAAATAAAGTTTGTATTCTTTCTAGGTTCTTGCTCAACCTGATCTCTACAAGTCTGACAAAATTCATCTTTTCCTTGCAATTCTTTGATTTGATCTATTAGATCATAATGGTATTTTGACATTGTAGTTATGCACCCTCTCCTACTTAGAGCATCAACAACCTTATTCTCCTTGCCTAGCATTCAATAAAGGTTGAGTAAATATGTATCTTAGACTCTGATGATCTATCTTTAATTCAAATGGTTTTCCCAACAAATAGTGTCTCCAAATCTTTAGGGCATGTACAACCGCTGCCAACTCCAAATCATGAGTGGCATAATTTATCTCATGCCTCTTAAGTTTTCTAGACTCATAGGTAATAACCGCATCACCCTAGGTCAAAACCCCACCTAACCCCTCAATTGATGCATCAATACACATTGTAAATTGCTTGTTAGGATTAGGTAATTGCAAAATAGGTGCGGTTTTCAACCTTTCTTTTAAATCCTAAAAAGCTTCCTCACACTACTCTATCCATTTGAAGGCTTTACCCTTCCTTTGAATATTTGTAATGGGTTGGGAAATTCTTGAAAATCCTCTAAAAAATGTCTATAGTATCCTGCAATCCCCATAAAGCTTCGCACCTTAGTCACATTAGTAGGTGTTGGCCAATCAATAATTGCTTCTATTTTCTTGGGATCTACTGCAATCCCCTCGGTAGAAACAATATGTCCCAAATACTATACTTGTGGAGTGTAAAACTCACATTTTGATAGTTTCCCATATAATTGATTCTTTTTAAGAATCCCAAGCACAGTTCTCATATGTTGATCATGTTCCTCTTTGTTTTTGGAATAGATCAGTATGTCATCCAAAAATACAAGCACAAACCGGTCCAATTGCTCCCTAAAAATGCTATTCATGAGATTCATGAATGTGGCTAGGGTATTAGTTAGCCCAAAAGGTAGGACAATAAATTCAAAGTATCCATACCTTGTCCTAAATGCTGTTTTAGATGTGTCTTCTTGTATTCTCAATTGATGATAACCAGATCACAAGTCAATATTTGAGAAGATGGTTTCTCCTTTCAATTGATCGAATAGGTCATCAATTCTAGGTAACGAATACCTATTTTTGATAGTTACCTTATTTAGCATTCGATAATCAATGCACATCCTCAAGGTACCATATTTATTTTTAATAAATAAGATAGGAGCTCCCCAAGGTGACACACTTGGCTTAATTAGTCCTTTTTCTAGAAAATCTTGGAGTTGCATTTTGAGCTCTTGTAGCTCAATAGGAGTCATTCTATATGGTGCCCTTGCAATAGGTGTAGCTCCAGGTAATAATTCAATAGAAAATTCAAACTCCCTCTGAGGAGGTAACCCTGGGAGGTCTTCTGGAAACACATCCCTAAATTCTCTCAACATAGGATATTTTTGGAAGAGGTCGGATTCCACTTCAGTTTCATCTTTCTTATTTATCTTAACTATGAAGATCATTCCCCTCTTCCTAATAACTTTCTTTATCTGCATAGCAGACAATAAGTGTGGTTTAACTTCACCTCTACCACAACAAATTCTAATCCTTTGATTAGATTCATCCATAAACTCCACCCATATCTCTTCAAAATTTAGAAGAGCCTTATGAGCCTTTAACCAATCAACTCCCAAAATAATATCAAATGCATGCAAAGGTGCCACATACAAATTCTAGTTAGACCTTCCTTGAGGCAATGTGATGTGAGGGTCAAATAAACATTGGTTAACTTGGTAGGTTTGACCTGACCCATACTCTACCTTCCAACCATTGGCCAAAAACCCAGGTCTTTTAGGTAAGTCCCTCACTAATCTAGTGGAAATAAAGCTATCAGTTGATCCACTATCTATCAAAATTTGCACATATTTGTCAAAACAATTTCCATTTAACAAAAAAGGAGTAATTTGACCACTAATTTCAGAACTACCTGTGGCTGCAAAGATCTTGTGGGTGGCTTCTTCTGGAGCTTTTTGATGAAGATCAACTTGGTGGGGGCATTTACTAGCATAATGAGCTCCTTGGCAGATGTAGCATCCATTTGGTGGAGCTCTATTGCTCCTATTGCTATTCTCATTTCTACCTTGAGATGCTATCTCCCTAGCTATTTTTGAATTAGCTAGTTTTTGATCCTATCTTTTGGAAAACTCTTTGCCATCCTTCCTAAACTTATTACCCTGATAATTAGATTTATTTTTGCCTCCTTGTCTGTTCTGGTCTCCTCCTTTGGGTTTCTTGTTTTGATCTCTCTCCCATTTCATAAACCCAACACTTTTCCATTTTCTAAGCTCATCTTTTTTCTTTTTATATAGCTTTTGATAATTAAAATATGCCTTTCTAGTTTCCTGGTTAGCTTCTTATTTTCTTGCCAAATCAAAAGTTGTGGGTAGATTTGTAGGGTTGTGCATATTTACCACCGTCATAATTCTAGGATGTAATCCCAAAATGAATTTTTGAGTCTTCATTTCTTCATTACTTTCATATTGAGATGCATATTTTAATAGTTGGATAAATTTTTGGTGGTAATCATGCACCATCATGTTTTCCTGATGCAGATTGGAAAACTCACCAAACTTTTCTACATAATACTATTTGGTCAAAAATCTATCTCTAAACTTCTTGGAAAACTCCTCCCATATGAGGTCAGTAGCTTCTATATTATGCCCTCTTTTATAGGATTTCCACCAATCCAGGGCCACTTTAGTCATGTTCATAACTACCAATGCATTTTTAGATTCATATGACAACACAACCAGAGAAAAGTATAATTCCAGTTCATTTAGCCAATTTTTAGTTGTATCACCATCACCTTTCCCATTGAATTTGGATATTAAGACCTTCTTTAGATTTCTATCTAGTTCCTTACTCACCCTAGCCCTACTAGTATTGGATCCCATAGGTTCCCTAGGTACTTCCTCTCCCCTGCCTAATCCAGTTTATGGTGTAAACTCAACTACAAGAGACCAACAAAATGGACTCCAATCACATAACACAAATGCAATAATGGAATAAAATTGCCAATTGATATTCTTCTCATTCCTGAATTCACACCCCTTCTACAAAATATTACAATCCATCATATAGCAACCGAAAACCAAATAAACCCTAAAGAAACCCTAAAAATATCTTTTTCTAAAAACTGCTAAAAATAGATCTTTTTCCTAAAAACTGCTAAAAATAGAAATGAGTCGGATTGCACCCAAATTTAGTACACACATCCCTCTTATAATAATTAACCTTAATTTAAAATATTAGGTCTCAAATTATGGTATAATAAAAGATAATAAACTTCTAACAACCAAAAAACCCTAGAACCTATTCTAAAAGCTATTTTTGGGGCACTAGATGTCGGAGTTAGGTCCCGAAAACATGATTTTTGGAGGATCAGGCACATCAAAGATGAGCCTAATGTAGAACATGCATGTGGAACCACCTGTTAAATTTCAAGGTAAACAGGCGTACGGTTCACAAGTTATGGCTCCGACAAGGTGCATCAATTTATCTCCCTCTAGCTAGGTCTTCTATGATCTGTTATTGTACAATAAATTCTTGTTGTTGGGCCATGTAGGTTTTCTAATGGGCCAAATCTTCCATCTGTTTTTCAATGTGAGTTTACAATAATTGTACAACCTTTGCAAGGTTTCCCTCCTCTCTACTAGGTTAATTTGGAGGAGGTTTGTTCATCCGTTTCAACCTTCTTTCATGTTGAGGAACCTCTTATCTATTTCTCATTCTTGGTCCCCTTATAGGTCCTTTAGTGGATTCTTCCTCCCTACCTCACACATGATTTCCTAAAGACCCACCTTGTAACATTGGTGCCATTGACCTATAGGTGAAAGAGTAATTATTAGTTTTTCATTATATTGCACAAATTTTACAATCAAATTATTCAACATCGAACCAATTATGGATTTGATACCATATGTAACAACCCAAGTTTTACTCACTTGGTTGTACCATCAAAACATCAAATAGTATCACAGAGAGTATTATTTTTTTATTTTTATCTACAATTTATTTATAGGAAAACTTTCTTGTTCATAACTAAATTTGATTCACCCAATTAAATATAATCATAAGCTCAAATTAGTATAGGTATGTTTCACCACTTTTGGATTTAGAACTTCTGTAGACAGCCATCCAAGTGGACGAGATTGGCCAGATCCTGTGAAGGTGCCATTTAGTGGAATCAACTTATCCCATTTATGTCCTTATTTTTTGGCATGGGGGTCAAGCCACAGCTGGAGTTATCCTCTAGGGACCATAACACCTAGAGGGAGACACTTTCTTTTCCCATTCTATAACATAATTGAACCTACGACCCAATCGGTCGACTTATTCAATCTTTATTTTATGCAAGGGATCAGTGTAGTTTTATGCCTAGTGTCTAACTGGTTGTTCACTACACGGATCCAACTAGAGCCCTGTTGCTTCACTGAATTTGGTATTAATCTCACATACCCTCTAAGACTAATGATATTTTATCCCATACCAAATGTCATGGCTAATTATAAAAGTCCAATGAGCATGAAACTTATCACTTTAATACGCGATAGTAACCTAGAGAAGGTGTCCCATACTACCTCTCATAATATTTTCCAACCTAGCCTTTATTTGACCAATTCTATCAAGAACTTAGTTACTTTTGGAACTTGCTCTATGCGACTTGCACCTTAGCAATATTGGGTGTATCATTGTTTTCATTCAACCTTATCGATGATATTAGGAAATAGTTTATTTCAAAATAAGATCTTTTACACAACTAGTTTTGTTTGATACACTAAACTAGTTTACTTCTATCTCATATTAAAATAAATAAAGAGCTATTAGAATAGGAAGACTTCTCATTTTCAAAATTTCATGTCCTTTATCACATGCTCAATAAAAGGTATAAACTAATTATAAACTTTAGGAATATATTGTCTTCATTGCTCAATAAGAACTTACCACACCTTTGGTAAATGAACCTTTAGCACTATAAAATAATAATACAATAGTTACAAGAACTATTTTCTAGCAATCTCATTTTATTCTAAATTCATACTAGACTATTCAGCCATAAGATTTCTATTTTAGAATTATTTATATAAAATCCTCCTACAACTTGTAATCTAGAATAGTTGAGCTAAAAAAAGGCTTTTCCAAAGGAGTGTAATCTTACTCTAAGGTGGTAGCCAATTGATTATCGGCTACACTTATTTTAAGGGTTTGAAAATATTTTACTTTTTCCAAACCCATAGAACCCAAGGTTATATTTAACTTATTCAACCATTGCCCTCTTTTTTCAGTTATGCCTTGTGAAAGGTTTTTGAGGTACTCCTCAGATCCAAAGAAACCTTTCTATATAGTGAATTCACAAATGAACTGTCGTACCAAATTTAGGGTAATTAAATAACACATAGTTTTTCTCAATTTAATAATACGATTTACCATGGTTCTAGTAATTATGTTGTGCCTTCATAGATGTTATTATTCGATTACTATTAACCATACTCTATACGTTGCTACATTTACAATAAACTTCTACAACTTCATTTTCTAAGTTGTTCATATACCAAAAATAATTAATGAAAAGGATATTCTATTCATTGAAACCTTCAGCTGAGCGACTAATAAATTGATAGGATTGACTTCAAATATACCATTAACAATAACTCTAAGTGAATGGATAAAATTTCGAAGATCATCATGTTATTTTTCTTTTTGGATGCTAACAGAAGGCAATGTTCACATGTTTTTCAGCTTATACAAACACAAAATGTTTTACAAACAAACACCATCTACTGGATACAAACTTTGACCACCAATGTATACATCTCTCAATTCCTGTATATTTTGACAATCAACATACGTAATTCCTTTACATGAGACTCGATAGAAAGAACTTTAGATTAATATTTAGCTATCGTCGAACCTTCCTTCCAAGTCTACGTCGTACAACTTATTGAACTAGAGGTGATTTATTTCTTCAAGGTATTCCATCTATTGGCGAGATATGGTGGTGCCTCTTCATCAATTAGAACTCTTTTGTTTTGTTTTATTTTGAGAATCAGATTACAGTTCCTTAGCTTTGAAATGGATGCAACTACCATGATATGTTATATTATTCATACATCACACAACACAACAACATACAATAATATCAAGAGAGAAGAGGTTCAGTTTGCAACACAAAATCACAAATTCACACAATGGCTCTAAACCAACATAGTGCCTCCACATCTCTCTTTGCTGAATTGCTCTCAGCTCACGGATATGCACTAGCACTTGTGTTTCCATTCATTATCAATCCAAGGTATCAATCATTATTCTATCTCATCATCCCAAAGGCAAACAAAATAATTTTAACATAAAATCTAAAAGATTTATTCCAGATACTTTGCAGTATAATGCATTCATAACATCCAAATCCAGGTACACATGAATAACATTTGCTATCTTTATTTATCAAAAAATAATTGTGCACAATCCTTATTATCCATTCTTAGGTCAACATACAATGTTAACATTTCTATGATATTTGATACACATTCACGCAAACAATAATTCTCAAGATCCAAGACTAAATCATTTATAGTAAACACCATGTTATCATTTCTACGATGCAATCAATTATTTTCAATAGCCAAGGCAATATAATTTACAAAAAACACCATGTTATCATAGTCATTGTAGCTTCCCAATAGGCACACATACCAAAAATTCCTTTCACATTTGTTTAAAAAAATATTAAATAGAAATTCAAATGGTGTAAACATGACATGTGTGTTGCTCATTGTTATCTCTTCTATCCAGTAAAATTTTATGTTTGACCCATAGGTTTTTCCTCCTTCCTCTTCTTTTTTTATTCTCCCTTCCTCTCTTGCACCATAGTCACCTCTTCATCCATATCCCATCACTCTAATAACTCGGAGATTGCAACTAAAATCATATCCATGCAGTGCACTAGATGGGGAAGAAGGTTGAATCATTATTATTAAAACATGTTCTCAGCCATCAACATGAAGAAATACCATACTTCCTTTATTTATTAAATAATCAAAATATTTGGATAAGCACACTCAAGCATAAATTTTTAGGCATCACCATCATGAAAATCATTTCCTTTCCACGTTTCCAAATAAAGCTCCTAATTATTATAATAATAAATTTTCTAAATTGACCTGTTTATAAATTAAACATATGGTTACCCTTTCCACATTTGTTGCTAGATTAACAAAGGGTAGCTCCCATGTGCAAGACATCTTTATTTCTACCTAGACAAACATCAATGTAGAACTTCCAAAATAAACACACATATACATAATGCTCATATGCAACTACATGTTATGCATTCACATGAGTTTCCATGTACTCACAAACTGAATCATCATTTTCCCCTTTTATCTTTTTCCATCATCCTCGGTTATCCATCCAAGGAGTGTTTCTTAACTTGCATTCATAACATCATTAGCAGTATCGCATTCAAAAGAAAAAGGCAAATTGACTCATCAATTATTTTGCCAACAAGGTCGTGTGAGGAGGGTAATTACAAGTAGAGTCACTAATTTCTTAAGATTATGATTCTTCAATGGAGTCACCTGGTGATCATATAGTCTCTGTAAGTGAGTTCAAGACTACTCAACAAAATTTTGAGTCTTCCAAGTGAATGGAATAGGATTTATAGAATCTTGTCCCATTGAGCATGCCAAAAACATCTTGGTAGCATGGTGGGTAGATGCTCTCTTCAAGCATGCCAAAAATCTTAGCACATTAGATAGCTTTATGAGTTATGAATGTGATATTTATGATTATATAATTGCTACCTAATCAGGTGATTATGGGATTTGAATCCCATTGGGTGTGCCAAAAAACTCTTGGTCCAAAATATGCCTAAGTGGATGAGTTGCACCCTCAAGACCTTGATCAAGATTAGATGCCTCAAAAATAGAGGTCTTTGAGTCAACCTTCATATAAGGCCAACTCCTTTGTGCCTAGCTAATCTAACTAATTGGGGGGTTGCAGACTAAAGTAAGAAATGCAAAAGGGTTAGAAAACTAAGCTGAAAGTGGTGTGGATTTGGCAACATCAAGAGACATAATGTAGAGAGTCTTGCAATCTAAACTTAGACTAAAATACCTAATAGACCATATTAATTTCCTTATGCTTTTAAAAACTAAACATGAAAAATTCAAAGCATTGTTAAGTCATTCCAAAACTAGAATAATAAATCTAGGTAAAAAACTAGAATGCATAATAGTTGCAACAAGATTACTCATTCATAGATTTAACATAAATGCTTAACTACTCAATGAGGAATACATATATGTTTTGGAAAAGAAGTGAACAAGAGGTCAAACAATAATATAATATTTATTCAAAAGGTATATAGTCTCAATCATACAATTATGCCAGTTGTAAATGCCAAAGACTCGATCCTTAGAATGGTTTACATTCTAGTATATATAGATTTACAATTATAATTTGTTATTGTGTCATCATATCATGGGGAGTGGATTTTAGGTTTGATAGACTACTGCAACACATGTGCTCTCTCTTTTAGTTCATTTTGTTACAACCAATTTGGCATTATCACATTGATGTGGTTTGCTCTTGTTTTATCCTAAGGAATGGCAACTATTGTGTCTTCATTCGGTGCATTAAATATTTTGATAGGTTCATTTTGCTTTAGATACCCCACTACCTCCTTAGCTATAGTAGTAAATATGTCAGTCAAAGAAGCTTGAGGTTGTTAGGATCTTATGATAGTAGATTCACTTGCTTGGAGCATGTTTGGGTAGTTTAGTGCATGCTTCTAGTTAATATATCCTTCAACTTTCCCTCTTGCTTTGTCAGGTGTCAGGCTTTCTATTTATCTCTATCAGATATTTTTGTATCCCATGCTAACATCAATAATAAAAATATTTTATGCTCCTTTGATTCCTTAGCTTGGTGAAGTGCTTTACCAAATGTCGGATGCAATCTATAACTTAGAATTTTTTTCTCTATTATTTTGTTGAACTAGGTTTTTATTATACACTTGCTGATGTAAGCATTCAAAACCATTCGATATTGAGGGTTTTCATACTCGACAAGTTATACTATTGTGTTGAATGCTAGACATTCATACTTAGTCAAAATTCTTGTTTCAAGGAGTCAGATGTCTTTCCATGTTATGCCATATTTTTTTATGTACCTTATTGAGATCATCATCATTATCCACTAGACGTGTTGCATTCCTTTATCTTTTGTCTCAATATCAGATGCCAAAATTTTATTGTCCTTTTACTGACATCAACATTCAAAACCATACAACCAAATTTCTTTACTTAGCCAAAATTCTATTTTGGGCTTTCTTGACTTCAACTATTAGGTGCAAGATATTTTCATACTAGTTGCTGACATCGTCACCCTAGAGTTTCCAACAATGTTCTCATACTTAGCAAAATTCTAAATCTTTTTTTTCATGCCTTGTCTTTCCCTAATCTGACAACTATTCAAGATATTTGATGGCCTCTATTACAAAATATGTAGGGTATTCTATTGATAAAATTCATCTCATTATCTATAGATGAATGTGGGTGAATAATTTTACCCATAGGTCCTCAAGGGAAGTGTTCCCAAATCAAAACTAAGTCCTTGTTTAAAATGTACAACCATGAACTAGAAAAATGGGGTCCCAAGTGTATAGGGAAATAACCCAGGGGCTAACACCACCTCTAGATAGTCAAGCACAAAAAAATGTGTAAGGCCCACCTCCTTAAAATCAACACATCCCATAGTAAGGCCTGCAATACCCCCTCCACATCAAAATATGTAGCCTCCTCCAAATCAACAACGGGTTTATCAAAATGCACCACCTCATTATCATCCACCTTATTATTCTTCCTACCTATACCCATAGTACCCCCCATATCCACCTCATAGTTACATAATGTATCCTTATCTATCCCTATATCATTGATATAATCAACCTCCTCTTCAATAGAATAATTTTGGAGCACCTCTTAGGCTATAAAATTGACTTCCCTTATAGACCTACCAAAGGACCATTAAACTTAGAGGATTACTCTCCAAGTGGAAATAAGACAACACTAGATTACCTTAATGGGTTGTCAGCACTCAAGTTGATTCACCACATCCAAGAGGAGGACATAATAGTATGTTTACTAATCTAATCTCTTCATAATAAAGTTGCATTGTGGTATAGAATATTATGAGATAATTTTTATACAAGTTGGGCATCAATCACATAACCTTTTGTGCATAGATTTAGTAGTATGGAAAACAATGACTCTGTTTTATTCTAGTTAAACACAATACAATGGCATCCTCAAGAAACTATACATGATTTTAATACTAGACTCTTGTGGATCTTAAAATTAATTCCAAAAAATATTAGGACAAATAAAGAACAAGCATTACCTTACTATGTCAAAGGTTTATAGTATGATCTAGCTATGATGGTTTGTAATGCTAATAATAATATACTAGTTACAACATTTTAACAAGTAGCCTAGGTAGAAGACATTCTGATTAGAATAATAAAACTACCTTCTATCCCATCGATAGCTTATGTAGATTATATTTTCCTAAATACATCAGTGCCTACTTCTAAACATTGTCTTTTACCCATTCTAAATCCTCAGCCAATACTACTATCAATCCATCACCATCACCATACATTATAACATATCCTTACCAAAATGCACCATTTTTTGTTACTTTTCATCCCCAATGTCTAGCCCTTCTTGCTCCATTCAATATAAATAATGAATCAAATAATAATTTTGTAATGAGTGGAATGGTGGTAGTGATCAAAAATTTGATAAATCAAAATATTGCTAAGAGGAAACAATAGTAACAACCTCAAATTGGCAACCCCAAATACCCCATACCTTACAAAATATTAGCTTTCTTGGAAGGTGATAACAAAGGAATAACTCAAACTCATGACTATATGGTGAACACTAATCTAGATGTCAACCTAACATGGTGTCTTTTATGCAATGATATGCATAATCCTATAGAGTGTATTGGAGCCATCAAGCTTTCCCAAACCATCCAATATAATCACCAATGCTAGGCTCAATAGTCTACCATCATAGGTCAATTAGTCTCCACAACAAATTAGTCTACACACCAATAAATTCAACCTTAATAATTAGTTCCCTCCTTACCCAACCCCAATAATTCTATCTTGGATTTTTAGCATTACAAAGACAAATGAAGAGTCAACGTTTGAAGATGTTGTTGTATGCATCAATCAACAAGTTGTTAAAGCTAGGGGTAAGAGGAAATTGGTTGAGTAATAACCAACTAAAACATAGTCTAAGGTCAATAAGGGTACACCAATACTTAGGAGAGGGATGCCGAGGGAGGCCACCATTATACTTGAAATATAAAGAGCCAATAGTGATACAACAAGACAAACAAAAGGGAGAAAGATTGTAGAAATGAATACCATATGTGTACCTTCAATAGAAAGGGTAGACACAGAAACAAATAGGGATAGATAGGTAGATAAAATAAAGGAACTAAAAATAGATAGGAGAAACGAAGGATAGATAGATAAGCCTATGAAAAAAATAAGTGGTAATAAAAAGGACTAGCTTTAGAAAGAGGCCGAGCAATGACTAAAGTAACTCTCTCACCAATGAAGATCATGCAATATCTATAAGGTAATACTAAAATTTCACAACATGAATTGAGAGTACCTTTGTGAAATTCAAGCTCAACATTGTAGAGTAAAGGAATAAGATGCTCATTACACTATGTTGTAAGAATTACCTATGCTTGGTCAATGGGATTTACTCTAAGAGGCTCTAAAGAAGCAAGAAATGAGTTATGCTAAGAGTACGCAACTAGAGACTGCCTAGACCAACATAGTCAAAGAATACAAATTTATAGCAAAACATCCAACATAAATCCAAGTCAATATAACTAATATATATAATTCCCCAAATCCTAAGACATTAAAGCCATCCCTATTTTATGTAACCCTTAAAATTGAAAATTATGTGCTAAGAAGTTGTATAGTCAACTTTGGGGTAGTTGTAATATTGATGCCAAAATTCATTTGTGAAGAGATGGATATACTATATACCAAAATAGCTATACATCCTATCCAAATGGATGGCACTAGGGTAAATAGTAGGAGTTCTTGTTATAATATTCTAATGTGCACTATGCCTTCACCTTGACACTTGTCAGTTTCACTTGACATTTGTCATGTTATCAAATAGGCCTTCTGCCTATATATGTAATCTCATTTCTTGTATAATATATCTCATCTATTCCATTACCAATATTTGGTATCAGAGCTCCAGGTGTTCTCTACCCTTGTGAGCTTGAGGGGGGATTTCCCTCATGGAAATTTCTTCATATTTTTTCCCTCATTTTCCCCCCATTTTTTTCAAAATAGGAAGTATGCTTTTCATCCTTTGATGGATGAATCAGAAACCAGACTTTTGAAAAATTAATGGCTGCCAATTTTTTAGAATGATGGGGAGGATATTTTCATTTTGTATTCATCCGCAGAAGTAATTTCTCCATGAAGAAATGAAAAATAGGATACAGTTACCATATGGTTTATTTTTATTTTTTTGTTTGGGTTCGTGGTTATCCTTCCGAACCACAGGTATTATGTTTTTTATTTTTGGGTGTAGTTATGTTGTGGATTTAAAGTTTTTTGGATCCTGATTCTTTGATGTAAAAAGTAACATTTCAGCATCCGAACCAGTTTTTTCTCATATCATTTGCTTTCAACAACGGCCTGCATGTTGTGGTAGCATCACATATGGAATGATATGGATGCTTGAATTTTTTGTGGTTCGGAGCACCATTTAATCGTCAAGTTCAGAAATTTTTTATGTAGAAGATGAACACATAAATGATCGGTCTCATCTTGCACTGATGAACCTCAAGTTTTCTAGCTATATCCTCAACTCGCATCATTGGGGGGTGTGTGGGTTGTTGAGTTCCTACTGTAGAAGAGATGATTTTTCAACGAAATAGTGATGCCAATTTTTTTTATAGTACGCGATGACGTGGAGGAGACATTTTAAACCAACGAGCAGTGCTTGCCTTCCCCCACCATGAAGTCATGCACCTTTGGGAAAATATTTTTTTAAAAGGTTTGGTTCTCAGGTTTTGTTTGAGTTGAGATCCAATGGTGTAGGAGTTTTGAGCATGATGGGCATAATATGTATTTTTTTCCAATATTGTTGTTTGTATCTAATGCATGGCTCGAGCAGCTTTGGAGGAGCGCATCAAATTTTGAGATGAGAAAGTATGTTTTTTCAAAGAAAATGTAGAGGGTGACCAAATTTTTGAGGAGGTTTCAGTGCTGGTGTCTTTTATTTCTGCATGGATACTACTGTTCGAGTTTGGAGGTCTCAGATTTGTCGAGGAGCTACAAATGTTGTACTGTACTAGAATGACAATGAATATGATAGCCTTGTGTCACCATTGTGGCTGATTGGATAGTTGATCAGACATAGCGGGAGACATCATGGAATGTTGTTAAAGTAGGATGGAGCACACATGTAGCTTTCATGAAACAAAAGCCCTAGAATAATAGGTATTTGTAAGTTGGTGGCAGAGTTTGAGAAGTTAATATTTTCAACGAGATAAGAGGATGCTATTGGATGTGGCACTACAGGCAGTGGTGATGATGGTGGTAGTACCACCTAGTTCCTTGTTGATTGGTGGTGGAATACGCTTTGGTCATTTTTTTGTGATCCACGAAGGAGACTACGACCGAATCAATTTTTTTTACTGCATGCAGTAGCTGTGGTGCTATCAAAATAGAAATCAGAATGGAATGTTGTGCCTTAATAGCTGAGACTCCAATGTCTTCCTCAGTTGGAAAAATGATGCGACATCCTATGGTGGCAATATTTTTTGTAGGAGATGAAAATGAATTCATTTATCCACTGCTCATACTATTTACCTGCATGGATGTGCAGTATGCGACCGTGCTCATTTTTTTAGTCGTTGTTGTTGCATCCACCTGGTATTGATGAAGGTGGAAGATGCCCAAGAATTATGATCATTTTTTTGAGCCCAAAATTGTTATGCAAAAATTTGGATGTTCGAGCCCGTTGTAGATCTAATGACGCCACCTATGTTTACAATTCTCAGCACCTGATATATAGCCTTGATTTTTGTACTAGTCTTTGAAGCTGAGACGATGGAGATGAGGTTTCAATCATATTTTAGGTTAGGGGAATTTATATGGAAGTGCCACTACAAATGAAATCTAGTAGAGGGGCCACTTTGAGAGTGTGGGTGGAGCTGATGAAATCCTGTAGACAACGATTGGTGCAGCGCTGGTGGAGTCAAATGTTTTTTCGAGCCCTGTAGTAAAGTGGGTGTAATTGTTTTTGGTGTAGTTTTTGACATTTAAATATATTATGGAGGAATCTTGTTTATTTAAGAGTTCAAATCATCATTAAAGGGCCCATGGGACAGTTGGCCAACAAGGGCTTTAGTATTTGTCATATGTTTGATTTATTGATAAGGTGGGAAAATGTTTTAAAGTGGAGGGGACCACTATATTGATTGTAAGAGGACTTGGATGCCCGTGAATGTAACTATTTTTACTACGCCGGAGAGCGATGCCACCATTTGAGCAATGTTTTTTTATTTGCTGCCTAGGGAGGTATGCTATTTTTTCCACTTGATGAAGGCCCCCTTGGAAAACAAACATAGGCATATTTATAGTCATCGGAAAGGTTTTTCCATGACGGAAACAATGGTGGTGTCAAAATGTAATTTTGAAACTGTTCTATTTGCATTTTTTAGCGTCTAAGTTTTGTACCTTGTAGTGCACTCTTGGTTGAACCTTACACTCCCAAGGAATTTGTAAGTACTCCTAGTATCTAGTCACCTTATCTATAGCACCTAGTGAATGTAGTGGTTGGTTACCCATGCATTCTGGTGGGATGAGGAGTTCACCATAAGGACACTTACTCTAGGGACTACAAAATATTGACACCCTAGACTCTATCCAAGGTTTTTCTGGATCTACTTCTGAATACTATAGATGAAGACACTTCAGAAGATTCTATTTTTTTATTTCTTTCTTCTCATCCACATTTGGATTCTATGGCTCATAATTTATTGTATTTCATGGTGCAAATTTATTTTGTATTAAGGTGCATTTTTTATGGAGACCGACACCTTCTAGATTGAGTTCACCATGAGGAGGAATAATATTCATGATGAATCTAGTCAGTGACCTATGAGAGGCAACATACTTGGAGGATGACCTGTAGAGGAAAAAAACCCTAAAGTGGTTGACCCTGAGGCACATAGGATGACCCAGAGGCACTTAAACGGCTGACCTAGAGGCAATGGATCTAAGAAAGTGGCTGACCCTGGGGTAGCATACCGAGAAGTATACATCATTGATCTAGCATTATTCATAGTTGGATATCCAAGCACAAAAAGCATGAGCCTAGACCAAATCATGTAATAAATGAGGATGATAGGTTTCTATTAGTGAAGTCAACATTAAGGGGGAATGTTACCTAATGTTGACTTGTTTGTTTTTTTCTCTATAGTTAGGATAGTGCACATTAAGAGGGAATGTTAGAATATTCTAATGTGCACTATGCCTTCACCTTGACACTTGTTAGTTTCACTTGATATTTGTCATGTTATCAAATAGGCCTTCTACCTATATATGTAATCTCATTTCTTGTATAATATATCTCATCTATTCCATTCCCAACAATCCTTAAGAACCTGATCATGATCATAGCTAGACATCTAGAGTTGGTAGTAGCACAAAAAGTGATAGTTGTTGACCTTACTATATACTTTGCTATACTACTATCTAGAGAATGGACATGCAATTTGTTAGGAGATGGTTACTGTTGGCAATCAAATCAGTCTAGATATATGTTTTCTAAGTCTATAGCACTGCTCTTTCAGTATCCTTCTATCCCTTATCTCAAAAACCCCATTTTTATTTTTGTAACCAGCCCTACTAGAGATTGCCACGGATGACATTCCTTTCCTTTGGGCATTTAATGCTTAGCAGCAGGTCTAGGGCATTACAAAATTAGAAAACCTATATCTAGGCTAGTTCGATTACCTACAGTTTCTTGCATTCCCGATGGGATGCAAGCGTTCCATGTTAAACCAATTTTAAGAAGTGATGTTCATATTACTACTATTGAATATGAACATATGGTGACTCAGATGAACTCAGTACACCTATAAATCTCGTAGACCAGTCTGAAACGCTACCCTGATGCACATGATATGGAGAGTTAAACAAGCTGAAGAAGAAGTAGAGTTCTTCAAACTTGATATCGACACTTTAGGAGAATATTCTAGGGTGGCCAGGCCAAATACTCCGCTTGATGAAACATCATCACAAGAAGTTGTCTTAGAGTCTCCTATTCTCACTCATGACAGCACGACAAAAATCTTACCTCCAAATCCATCAAATTCACCAGATCACCAAAACATCTCAGTTTTTCCAAACATTCATGCAATAATTCTGAGTGTCTCGACTACTCTGGTTCACACAATTCCACATGCTCATATGGCACAGTCAGCGCCACCCAGGTAGTTCACCACCTAAAATCATCCCAAAGTTCTTGCCCTTGTGGGACAACACACAATACCTACCATAACTTTGAAGGCTCTAGCTACTTATGATGGCATAAAAAGTACGGTGCAAGAGCATATCCAAGATGTCGCAGGATTGGAAACCATCCATCAAATCACCGATGAGGATGTCATGATAAAGTTTCTCATCCTTTCACTGAGAGGTAAGCTTCTATACTGGTATAGGTTGCTTCTGCCTAGTACTATTACTTAATGGGATCAATTAGGAGGTGAGTTGGTAAGGGGATTTAACAAACAAGCAGACCCCTTCTCCCTCTTAAACTAGTTCATTTTGGTTCGAGAGAAGTTGGTAGAGATTTACCGAAGGCCTGTAGCCTACACCATAATAGGTCATGTTTTATTACTTAAGATCTTTTCACCCCAGTATTATCATGAACATTTGGTAGGCCAATTTTAATACATTCCTATAGCTATATCATCAGGAGCTCTAGGAAAAAACTAATTGGTGTCTATCGGGAAGTTACCTCCAAAACCTACAACCATGATTTACATGAATTTCCCCCAGAGCCAGTATCTCAGTGCATCTGCACTGCCTAATTCTCACACTTAGTATAATCAATCTTAGAATCCACCCCAATAGCTCTAGCCTATACCTATTACTCAATACCAAGTGCCCACTGTTCCCTAGTTATCCACCCCAATGCAATATCTAGCTTTACTAGCACCACCAATGCTAGCCCCATTACCTCCAAGTCAAGTATCTGCTAACCAAGTGGTTGTAATCAAATCTCAAGCTAAAGAGCTATCGAAATTTAAGGCTTACTTGAAGATGATGGCAAACCAGATGATCACCATAAGGAAAATACAAGATGATCACGACTTTCATCAGAGGATATTCCCTCCTCCCCAAATCATTAAATATCAAGTAACCACTGGTGCTCACAAGCAACATGAGCAAAATTCAGCGGTAATGAATAGTGAATATGCCAACACCTATGATTATTTATATTGGTGTACCACATGCAATGATCCACACAATGAATAAGACTGCATGGTGCATCTAAATTATGTGGAAACATTAGCTGGTGGTCCCTATGAACAAGTAAATATGATCAGGGAAGCTGGTCAGAATCTCATGACATCATCTGTTGATCAAGTTTTCATTCTCACCAGGGTAGGGAAAAAGCCTATCGAGGTAGATCCAATTTAGATGGATCCACTAAAAGTACCTCCAACATCCAAGCTCATAGCTAAATCATAAACCGAAGGAGTTCAGCTCCAGGTGAAAGCTCTCAATCTGATGGCAACCGCTCATCAGTCTAACCTATCGAAAAACCACCTACCACCTCGTGTTAGGGAAAGAGTCCTTCAACCTAAAGCTACAACTTCTCAACCACCAACTGAAGCACAAGACCAGGAGAGGGAGAAGCTCTGATACCCCTCGTTGGCTAAACACCAATGGGTGGATGCAACACAACAATATCAAAATATTTGCAAACCTGAAAGAGGAGCAGGAGACCCCGTCGCTTAAACATACAGTATAGTCAAAGAAATGAAAAATGCTCCCGCTAAGGTAAGCCTATATGACACCCTTCAACTCCTAGGTCAAGTTGACCTATTGCAATAATCTCTCAAGTTTGCTCAAGATAAGGAAATCAGGCCAACTCAGACCATGTTTTCTCAGCCATTAACAGCTTTGGCTATAGGTAAAAATTGGCCCCCACCATTTTACATTTCCCTTCGTATGGAGGGGTGGGTTGTACATAATTGCATGATCAACTCAGGTACTACGATGACCATCATACCCAAAGCAGTCTATTAAATCATGGGCATGGAGTACACCCATAACAACCCTGGAGTACTACCATTAGATGGGACTCTAGTGAAGACAGTCAGGGTTATCAAGAATATTCCCATCCAACTCCATAAAATACCGCACATCACTATCATACAATAAATCATGGTGGTTTATTTGGAGCCATAAGTTAGTATGTACCTCTCATGAGAATTCATGAAAAATATGGGAGGCTACCTCTCCCTCGACTACACCCACCTGGATATCCCCTTCAAGGAAGAAGATTCAAGCTCTTCAATGAGAAGCCGACTGGTTTCCACATGGAGAAGCTTGAGGATGAAGAAAAGATCTCAGTATTTGTCAATTTGATGGCAGAAGAAATACAAGTCAACCTGATGGAAGAAGCTCTTAGTGAGCTCCAACTAGAATATGACTTCTCCCTAACAGATTTCTATGTGGTCAATGGTGTGGACTTAGGATGCTACACGCTCACTAGGCCTGAGAAAGAAAAGCAAGCTCACCCAGAAGCGCTCTCAACCTTAGACCAACTTTGGAAGCTGTACTTTGATGGCACCCGATGTAAAAATGGTGTAGATGCAAGAATTGCTCTCATCTCCCTAGTCGGTGAAAAAAATACTTACTCGTATAGACTAGCTTGGATTTGTATGAATAATGTAGCTAAGTATGAGGCTTTGTGCCTCTGACACAAGAAATCTGAGAAGCTAGGCATCAAACATCTACAGATTTTTTGGGACTCTGAGATAATCTATAATCAAGTTACCAGCATGTGTGTAAGTAAGCAACACTACCTAAAGTGTATCACAACAAAGTGTGGGATTTATTTGATTCCTTTGATGCACTAAACGTCAAGTCCATTTCAAGAGAAAAGAACAAGTTGGCCGACATTCCAGCTTCAATCGACACCCGATTTTCACCAGCTGATGACATGATGCACAAACCAAAGATGATAAGGTTAATTTACTAACCTTATGTTCCCAATAAAAAACTCCATTGGTAGGTGTTAGACAATGACGAACAACTTGTTAACTTCCTAGTTAATGAAGCATAAACCATCGAAGAGCGAGCTCTAAATGAAAAAGATCATGAAGGCTTTATTTAATTGAAAAAAAATCATATCCTGAAAGGTCTAATCACACTAGAAAGTATCTTCGACAAAAATAATAGGCCTATCGGCCATAAGCTCAAGGTGGACCAGAAGGAGTTCATCAACTTGGAGTTAAAATCAGGGAAAGTCATCATGGTAGGGACCGATTGCACAACCGAAGAGCTTCATCAGATCTGGGTTCTATGTAAAGAATATCATGATATTATTGCTTGGTGTTACCAAGACCTAAGAGGGTACGACAAGAGTATCATACAACATACAATCGAGTTAGAGGAGGGTGTTAGACCCTTCAGATAGAAGCAGCGGACCGTAAATCCAAAGGTCAAAACTCTAATGAGGATCAAGTTGTTGAAGATGCTCAAATCTAAGATCATATATCTGATTAAGCATTCAACCCGGGTAGCCAACCTGGTTCTAGTACAAAAGTAGAATGGCGACATCAGGTTGTGCATAAAATTTCAAAATTTGAATCAAGCATCGCTCAAATATCACTACCCACTACCTTAGATTGATCAAATCCTTCATGTGGTGGTAGGAGCACAAAGGTTCTCCTTATTATATGGGTTCTAAAGCTATAACCAGATATGGGTTAAAGATAAAGATCAACATAAAACCTCATTCATGACCAAGTGGGGCACTTTCACCTATCAACGAATGCCCTTCGGCCTTTCAAATGCCGGAGCTACTTTCCAAAGGGTGATGGACCTCACTTTCAGTTAACTACTCAATCATGTCATCATAATCTATCTAGATGACATGACTGTAGTTTATCACAAGCAGGAAGAACATGGCCTACATTTACGATAATTTTTTGAAAAGTATCGGGAGTTTGGGGTCTCCATCAACCCCAAAAAGTCAATCTTCACGATGAAAGAAGAAAAGTTGCTCAGGCATATTATCTTTGAAAAGGGATTAAAAATTGATCCATCTTGAGCAGAAGCTCTTCTCCGAATTTCACCTCCCATAAATAAGAAGGCCCTGTAGTCCTTTTTTGGATAGATAAACTTCATCAAGAAGTTCATCATCGATTTTGCCCAAGTGATAAAGCCAATGGACCAACTCTTGAAAAAGGGTGCCGAATTCAAGTGGACTAATGAAATGAGGTAAGATTTTTAGGAGATTAAAGAGTGGATTTCTCAAGATCCTGTCCTTATCAACCCTGACTACTCACGATATTTCATCTTGTATGTGATCGGAGAGCCTTAGAGTTATGCCACTGTCTTAACTTAGAAAGTTGAATATGGAGATGAGTGTCCGATCATGTTTCTCAACCAGATCATTCAGCCTCACGAAGAGAAGTTCAATTTCATTGAACTACAGGTGCATGCGGTGATGAGGTCTCTCCAAACATTCAGGCACTTCGTGTCTCAAAGCAAAAAAGTTGTGTATGTCATACACTCCGACGTCTGAAGCTTCATCATCCAAGGTGAGTTGGGTAATATAAGGGTGGGATGGGTTACAAAAATCCAAGAGTTTGATATCAAGATACGCCCTACCAAGTTAGTTCGAGGTAGAGTGCTTTGTCAAGAGTTAGCCAAAAATGTTGTGGCTGAAGCTATGATTCCAGACTCATATAACCTAAATTTTGATAGCAACTTGGCTATCCCAGCCACTATCAATTCAGACTTGATAGAAGACCTGATCAAATATTTTGATACAGGTCGATGCCCCTCATGCTTTGATGCTTCATAAAGAAGAATATTTTGCCTAAAATATAACATGTATGTCCCGATGCCCAATGGGCTTTTTTATTAGAATATTGATGGAGTCCTTTTAAGATGCATTAAAGAGTCCGAAAAGGCTAAGATCCTGGAAGAGTTTCACTCTAGAGTTTCGGGAGGATATTTTTTTGGTAGACCGATGGTGCTAAAAATCATCAAAGCAGGTTACTATTGGCCCACTCCCTTTTCGAATACCTTCAAATCCAACCAGTGATGTGACAGTTGCTAGCGCTACTCAAGAAGGGTTAGAAATGAATTATTTCCTCTTCACCCCATTCAGGTGGAAACTCCATTCCAATAGTGGGGTTTGGACTTCATCAAGATCATCAATACCAATTCTTCTATCGACCACAAATATATCTTTATGGCTACAGAATACTTCACCAGATGGTCAAAAGCAATCCCGACCAAAGAGGCAAGCCAGGAGGTGGTCATCTCCTTCCTCGAAGGCCTGATCACTCAATTTGGAATCCCAGAGTCCATCATCTCGGACAATTGTTCTCCTTTCATTGGTGCAAATATTTGTGAATTCCCAGTCAGGTATGGAATCTATTAAAAACTTCATATAACTATTATCCATAGGGAAATGGGTTAGCTGAATCCATGAATAAGAACCTATTGCAAATTTTGAAGAAATCCTTGTAGAAAAATAGAAGCTGGCACCTACTCTTGAATCAGTCCCTGTGGGCTGATTGAATTTCCATCAAGCGGTCTATCCAGACTTCACCTTATTCATTGGTGTATGGCAAAGATGCGGTATTACCTATACATATCGAACTACCAGCCTTACAGCTTCTTAAATGGCTTGACATTGAAGGAGGCCATTTTAGTCCGATGGATGCAAGGCTAGCACAATTGGTGGAGTTAGAAGAAGAAAGAGAAAAGGCATATGAAGTCTTCGCCAAGCATGCCAAAACCACCAAGATCTGGTTCAGCAAGAGAACTTTTGATCGGGCTTTCAGCATTGGGGATTTAGTTTTGAAGTGGAACATGAAGAAATCAAATCCGAGAAACCACAAAAATTTTGATGCCTTTTGGGAGGGTCCATTTCGGGTCTCTGGTGTTCATCAAATAAATTCATTCACGCTAGAAGACATAGAAGGTACCATGCTCCCAATTCCAATAAACGATTTTTTATTGAAAGTTTACTACCCACCAAGGTCTGACACTCTTCTTTAGCTAATTATGTATTTCTTGTATGTAGTCCCTTTTGTTTGTATAGTAGGTTAGTGTTTTCTTTCCCTAAGCTTAGTTGAAAAATATAAGGAAGGAGCTTCTTCAAGAATATATTTACTAGACCTTTGGTGGCCAGGATGAGGTAGTTAATAAATAAGTTGCACCCGATAGGCCAAGAGGTTTTTCGGAGGTCTAAAGAATTTTCTTCAAGAAAGCCTTTACTAGGCTTTTTACAGCCAGGATGAGATAGTTAGAAATAAAATCTCATCCAATAGACCGAGAGGTTTGTCTGGGAATGATCCATAACTCACTTTTAAGTGAGATAATAAGTTCTCAAAAAAAAAAGGGAAGTCAGAGTGCTCCAAAGGCAAAGCGTTCCACAAGGGAGCACTTTGCCTAAGGCTGGAGCTGTTAGGTAATGGAGCCAAATTGATAAGAAAAAAATTAACTACCATTAAATATTGTTGGTGGGGTTCCAAGGCCATTAAATATTGTTGATGGGCAATGATCAACAATAGGAACATGAACGGGGTTCCGTTGGTTCGTCTTTCATACACACCCCGTGAGGAACGAGCATAAAATACCGAGAACACTTATACGGGATAAATCCCACTCACTTTAGGATCTTGTTGGATATCCAAGGTGTGAGTTACAGAGTTGGGTCGAATGTCTATTCACTCTTTTCCGCTTCTGGAATAGTTTCAATGCAGACTGTCTGTTACCTTACAACGGGTTCGACTTTAGTTCAATAATGTTTTTTGGAGTTGGTGGTTATCTTTGTGGGCAATCAGATTTGCAATCAGTTCTTTGATCTAGCTCTTTATGCTTTAGCAGATTAAATAAAAGACAAATTTTAAAGAAAATAAAAGATGGATCATTTAACGATAAAACAGAGAGAGTAGGGTAGGGCAGAAAAGAGAAGCTTATTTAACTTAGTTGCAGAATCAAAACTACCAATTTCAGTTACACTATTTAGCTTCACAATAAACCCAATCAAAGAGGAAGGTGTCCAGCTTTCTAAGATCACCTTCTACTAAGAGCATAAGACGGAGATAAACAGATCTGAAAGAAAATTATAAAATAGAAGGGAAGTCGGTGTCAACTGGTATCTCTCACCAGCAGCCTAGCTCGCGCAGTGAGGACAGAGCAATTAGAACCAGACCCGAACCTTAAATCTTTAATTTTCCTTAGCATACAACGAACAGAATGAAGCCTAGCAGCATATCCAATCTTGATAACACAGATTTACAACATAAGATAAATAAACCTTAGTGAGATGAAAACAGAAGAAAATGCACTTATCGCAATCCGAAAGAGATTAGGCTCCTGGCCACGCTATCACAGAAAAATGATGTTACACCAACTCTAGGTCCAGAACAAAGCATTCAAACAAGATTTGTAGGAAATTGCTGAAATAGCTTTTATTCTAAGTTTCCCCCCTTTTTTTTGAGATATACATTGATATTTATAGAGGACTTGCCTCTCTGCAGCATTTTAAATTATAAAACCGACTTTCTTGGGAGTCATAAAATAAGCACTGAAATGGGGGACAACCCGTCGAAATCTGCCTCTCTACAGTATTTAAAATATAAAGCCCATAAAACAAGTACTAGAAAAGAGGGACAATCCGCCGAAATCTGTCTGTCTGCAGCATTTAAAACATAAAGCGGACTTTCCTGGGACCCACAGAATAAGTACGGGAAAACGTCGCGATATCGCGACAACTTTGCGCTGACTGTTCCTTTTGTTGCTTTGACCGCGATTTCATGACAAGTCGCGAAAATGCGACATGTCGCGATATCGCGACAACTTTCCTCCTCTTGTCCTTTCTCTTGCTGGTAGCCGTGAAAATACAACATGTCGCGATATCGCGACATGTTGGCCTCTTTGTTCTCTTTGGTTGCACTTGGTCGCGAAAACGTGACGTGCCGCGAAATCATGACACTTTTCCCTCGCTTAGTTCTTCTTTCTCCATTAGTCCGAAAATGTGACAAGTCGCGAAAATGCGACATGTCACGATTTTGTGACATCTTTCTGTCTTCTCCTTTGTTGTTGCTTCTGTCATGATTTCATGACATTTCTTTCATTCGTAGTTTCTTCACTTGATTTGTGCTTATCTTTGTCTTTCTTGCCATCGCTTCTGCTATTATGCCACTGTCGGGTCACTTTCTACAAAAGAAAAAGCAAAAGTTAGACTTTTAATATTATCAAATCAAACCCTAGTGTTCATTACATGTCGGCTTGATTTTCTCCTTCCCAGCTCATATTCTTTGAAACATGTCATGATTCCGCTCAAATGAACACGTCACGATTTCACATTTTTGTCTTTCCAACATGTCGTGATTTCACTTTTCCTTGCTTTTACTGTCCATTCTTCAAACTTGTACACTGATTTCGACGTTTCCAAGCTTGCTTCCAATTGAAACTTGTCACGATTTCACTTTTCATCACTTTACTTTTAAGCTACGAAATGGAACACATCACGATTTCACGACGTTTTCATCAAGTTTGCTTCAATAAACTTGTCACGATTTTCCAATTTGCTTCCAAAACTTTCCATCTTTCAAATGTCATGATTTCATGACATTTTCGTCGAGTTGTGCTTCCAATTGAAACTTGTCACGATTTCACGACGTTTTTGTTAAGTTGTGCTTCCAATTGAAACTTGTCACGATTTCGACTAATGTCACGATATTTTCTAGCTTTGCTTCCAATTCAAACTTGTCATGATTATCGACGACTTTTCCTCAATTTCTTTCAAAACACTTGTCACGATTTCATGACGTTTTCCCAAGCTTGTGCTTCCAATCAAACTTGTCGCGATATCGTGACATTTTCCTCACTTTACTTTTTAACCAAAATGACACGTCGTGATTTCACGACGTTTCTCGAGTTTGCTTCAATTGAACATGTCGCGATTTCATGATTCAATCAACACGTCGATTTCACGACTTTCATTGCTTACTCACATTCCGACGTTTTCTCACTTCTCTTTTCTTCGATCGCGAAACCGCAACAAGTCGCGAAAATGCGACAATTTTGGCTCTTGTTTTGGTCAACTGCTTTTGACCGTGATATCACATGTCACGATTTCGTGACATTTTCCCACTTTGCTTTCTCTCTCCTCTTTGAACCGTGATTTCATGACATGCGCGATATCGCGACGGTTTTGCTTTGATTGCTTCTTTTGCTGCCTTTGATCGCGATTTCATGACAAGTGAAAATGCGACATGTCGCGATATCATGACGATTTTGGCGCTTTGTTTTGGTCAACTGCTTTTGACCATGATATCACAACACGTCACGATATCGCGACATTTTCCACAAGCTTTGCTTCTGACCAAAATGTGTCGCGATATCGCGACATTTTCAAAAATGGAATATGTCGCGATATCGTGACGTTTCTAAAAATGGAATATGTCGCGAAATCGTGACGTTTTCTTCAAGTTACTTCCACTTTGCAAATTCTCCAAAATTTGTAGGTTGACTCCAATGAATTTATCCATCTGCATTTTGCATTTTTACACATTGGTGAAGGATCTTCCTTGCTCAGAAATGATTCTAACATTTGAAAAATGAATTTTAAATCGAAATCAAAGCCATATGCAAGCCTACTTGGATACTTTGATATATGCAAAACTTGAAAAAAGGAGGCAAGCAAAATTTGGAATTAAAACCTGAAAAACTCAAGAGGGTCCCTGCGAAAAAATGAAAACTAAATATTTTCAAAGGATGGAATTTCATTTTTTTAGTGGGGGTGTGTTGCTTCTCAACAAATGGCGATATCTACGGGGAAAATAGTAGCACTATTTAGAATTCAGAACTCTAGTTTCAAAACAATTTAGACTATGTACCATGCTTTGCCACAAATATTTTCTAAAATGATTTAACTACTATCTGATAGTTGTTAAAGTTTCCCAAGGACATACTAGGTTGAACCACTTAAGGAAGATTCTGATGTGCAATTATAAGCGTATAAAACTTCCTTCAGGGATGACCAGGGCTTCGAATGCTCATGATGGATTGATCAGCTCTTAGATTGTGCAGGGGAAACCGAGTAGAGCTCTGTTTACTAGTTTAGCCTTTTACAGCCCCGACAGAGTTACTCTTTAGATTTACACGACCCTGATTCACAACTATGAGGTGGCATCTATAGCTTGGTGAACCCATTTGAGATGTATCCTTCAGGAGCCTTGGCTACCTCTTTCTATCACATAACCCTTTTTTTTTTTTGTAGAAAAGAGTGCCAGCTTTATGTTGGCTTGCCCAACTTTCACCTTCTTTCTCTTCCTTTACTTTATTTCATTGATGGAGCGTTGGATCGACTAACTGCTTCAGCCTGGGTACCAATAGTTTCCTTGGACACTTAATAATTTTATGAATCGGAGTCCCCTCTCATGACCAACTTTTCTTGGATTCCCTGGGAGTTCTTCAGCCAAACAGTATAGTAGTTTCTTTATAATCAAAAATAATTGTGGCAAGCAAGATACAAAATCCGATTATCTTTCTACTGTTGTTCTAAATAACAAGTAGTTCTACTTTTTAGTTTTAGCAGACTATCTCTTAAAAAATAAAACAAAACAAAAGAGAACACATAGGACTTAAAAGCTAAAGATAAATTTGCAATTTCTTGCAAAAGACAAAACACAGCACTTCAACCCAAAAATAAAACAAAAATAAAAACACACTACTTCAAACTTTATTTACAATATATACATCTTTTTTATTTTTATTATTCAAATGGTGTGGTGGATGGAACAGCTGAGAAATAATGCTTCAGATATTGACCATTTACAGGAAGGTTTAGAACATTACCCTCCAGGTCCTGTAGACGAAATGCATTATTACCTAGGATTTCGGCGATCTGGTATGGCCCTATCCATAGAGGTTGCAACTTGGTGTGTTTACCTTTCTTTTCATGGGCTTTGTCCCATAGAAGCACCAGGTCTGTGAGTCTGAAGGCTTTCACTCTGGCTCTTTTGTCAAACCAGCGCTTGACTGTCTCTTGGTGTCGGCTAAAATGCTCCAGGGCTTGAAGTCGTTCGTCCTGCAAATTAATTAAGTCCAAAACACGAGCTTCTGCATCTGCATGATCCTCAAAATAGTCTAAAACAAATTGATAAGTGGGCAATTTCAAAGAGATGGGAACGATGGGCTGAGTACCATACAACAAAGCAAATGGGGAAGTCTTAAGAGCTTCTTTATGCCTTATCCTGTCAGCCCAAAGTGCATACTTCAATAGTGTGTGCCATTGTCTGGGTTTGTCTATAGCAGATTTCTTGATGGCATTCATCAAATTCTTGTTTGTGGACTCATCCAGTCCATTACCTTGGGGATAATAGTTGGATGAAAATTTGATGACTATCCCCTTCTGGTATGCCCACTCTGCAAACTCAAATGACTGAAAGGCTGGTCCGTTGTCGCACACAAAGTTCAAAGGAACTCCAAACCTGGTTATGATATTTGATTCCAAAAAACCGATCACCTCATGGGTTGTACTCCTCATGGTGGCTTCTGCTTCAACCCATCTTGTACAGTAATCAGTGGTTGTTAACACATACTTGTGCCCTGCTGATGAACTCGGGTTTATCACACCTACAAAGTCGAGTCCCCATTGCATAAAAGGTTTGTTTATTATAACAGGTTGCAATGGTAGAGCTCGATTTGCCTGCTTGGATGCAAAATTCTGACACTGATGGCAAGTTCTTACGTGTTGATGTGCATCTTTAAACAACGTAGGCCAATAATAGCCTGCTCTCAGTATCTTGTGTGCAGTAGCAGAACCTGAGGAATGCCCTGCTCCTAACTTTTCATGAAAACTAGACATCACCTCATTCACTTCATTCTGAGAAATGCATCTTAAGAATATGCCAACATAGTTTTCCTTGTACAAGTTGCCTCCTTTGAGTAGAAAATGAGCAGACTTCAGCTTTAGTGCTCTTCTTTGAGTTCTATTCAGGTGAGGTGGACAAATTCCAAATCTCAACAAATGAATGACATCTCCATACCAATCATCGAATCCAGAATCCAGTTGATTAATTTCTCCCTCTACAGGTATCTCAGCAATATGTCGGGACAGACCAAGTCCTCTGATTAATTTTGTAGGCCGGATCTCCAAGTCGTACTCCTATAGTCTCGTGGCCCAATTACCTCTTAGCTCACCCAATTCGTCCTGGCTTAATAAATATTTGACAGCTGGATCAGGAACTATAGCATGGACTTTGCTTCTCAGTATGTAATGTCTGAATTGCTTGACTGCTCTCACCAAGGCATAGGCTTGCTTGTCCAGGCGAGAGTATTTTAGCTCAGCACCCTTTAGGTTGGTACTTTTGAATGCAATTGGGTGCTCCCCTGTTTCTCTTCATTGGGTTAGAACTGCTGCAAGTGTGTGTTCCGAAGCAAAAGAGTACAGGTAAAAATCCGTACTGAAATTTGGGCTCACCAGCACTGGAGCTTGTTGGATGGCAGATTTGATCTCTTGGAATGCTACTTTGGCTTCCGTTGTCCAGGAAATCTTAGCAGTCTCCTTCAGCATGTCATTCAGCGGCTTGACTATTTCTACAAAACCAGAGATGAATTTTTTGACAAAATTAATTTTCCCAAAGAATGATCTTAACTCTTTCTTAGAATTGGGAAAGGGTATCCCCGATATGGCTTCAACTCTTTCAGGATCCACGAAAATGCCATCTTTGGTGATTAGGTGTCCAAGGAGTTTTCCTTCAGTTACACCAAAGACACACTTCTTTGGGTTTAAAGAAATGCCAAATTCTCTGCATTTGTTGAAGACAGATTCCAAGTGTTTTACGTGGTCAAACCGGGATTTAGAGAAAACTGTCAAGTCATCCATGTAAACAACGATGCACTTGCCCATGAGACCTTTGAAGGCATGATCCATTGCTCGCTGAAAGGTAGCTCCGACATTTATCAATCCAAATGGCATTCTCTTGTAGGCGAAGGTTCCCCACTTGGTCGTGAAGGCAGTTTTCATCCTGTCCTCCTTTTCAACTAATATATGGTTATACCCCAAAAATCCATCTAAGAAAGACATCATCTCCGAACCATTTACAATTTGCAGCACATCATCCATGGAAGGCAAAGGATAATTATCCTTTTCAGAAGCCTTGTTCAGGTTCCTAAAATCCATGCACAGGCGGATTTCTCCATTCTTCTTCCTGACTGGCACCAAATTGGCCACCCAAGTAGAATGTCTGATGGGAAAAATAATGGCAGCACTCAATAATTTTTCCACTTCCTTCTTGATAAGGGGTTCCAACAAAGCATTGACATGCCTCTATTTCTGTCGAAAGGGTTTGCAAAACTCCTTTAAAGGTATTACATGGGTGTAAACTTTTGGATCAAAAACCTTTAGGTCTTTATAGGACCAGGCCATAACATCCTTGGACCTGTGGAGGAATTCAATCATATTTCTCTTTATCTCAGGGTCACAAGTTTTAGCCAAATTAAGGTGCCTGGGATCCTCTTCAGTCCCGACATTCAGTTTCTCAGTCTCGCTGCCTGCCACACCAATAGAATTCTCAAAACTCACCTTTTGTTTGATTCTGTCAAGATCAAACAGCCGCTCAAGTTCTACCATACCTCTCGGGATTCTATTATCTTTCAACCTCATTATCCCTTTTTCATCATCGAACTGTTCCAGCATAGTATCCCTTTGACCATCATCAATTATAGCACTTTCGAATGCATTGGTACTCTGCAAAAAGTTTATAATTTGTTGGTCATCAGAAAAAACTTGAAAATTATCTACGTTATCTGGAACTGAGGGACAAGGGATTAATTCGATTGAAAATTTCTTCCATTTGACCTCCTCCAATGGCTTCAGATTTGTGGCTGATGAAGCTAAAACATCTGCAAGGGAATTCTCTTCTCTGGGAATGTGCGTCAAATTAAAAGCATCAAAATCCTCCATGAGATCCCATGCTCGGTATTTATACCTTTTTAGGTAAGACGCTTTGCACTGAAATTTGCCTCTAACCTGATTGGCCACCAACTCTGAGTCTATAAAAACTTGGATATTTTTTACACCCTTATCTAAAGCAAATTTCAAACCCAGCACTAATGCTTCATACTCTGCCAAATTATTCGTGCAAGGAAACTGCAAGCGATAAGACACAAAATATGTCTGATCTTTAGGCCCTTTAAGAACTGCCCCTATACCAGAACCTTGTTTGGACTTAGCTCCATCAACATGAAGCATCCAAACCTCATTATCATGATCAAGATGAGCTTTAATAGGTTTCTCTCTCTGTGCAGTTGTTAAATTATAAACTTCGATATCCACATCAGAGAAATTAACAGTCTCATTCCTGGCATTATATTCAGTGATCATGAGTTTATATCTAGGTTCTCTTTCGATTCTCAATTGATTCGCAACACCTTTCCAGGGAAACCACATATGTGGAAAATCGGTCGCCAAGTACCCATTCAAATATTTTGACCAATCCCTGCTCAGAAGCATTCCGTATCCTGCAGGAATATCTACCACCTGAATGTCGATTCTGTGTTGTGCTCTTGGCTCAGATGCTAGCTGGATGTGTATATTTTGGAGTTCACCTACCACTTTAACCTCAGATTTATCCAATTGGATGACTCTTCTCTCAGAGTTTGTAGGGGTTAAACCCAACTGTTGACAGATGGCTAAAGGCATGACATTGGCTGAAGCACCAGAATCTACCAGACAATTGTGTAAATTTTTCCCAAATATACGGACAGTTAGCAGGAAAGGCGAAACTTCAGTCTTTTCTTTATACATGGCTATGTTTGCATTTGCTATCCTTTTCCCCTTTTCCAGAGGTTTGGCAGTAGGCTCAGAGTATGTCTTCATCAAATTATTCCTTTGTTCAGTAATTTGAGCCAGCTCATGAAGAGTGATGTTAGCCTTGATTTTCTTCATATCCTCCACTATATTGTATCCTTTATTGAGTGGAGCAACAAATCTATCTGGTATTCTTGGATCTCCTCCCTTGGGTGGAGGTGGGTCATTACTTGGAGATGGATCTGGAGGCACATTATGGGAGTTGTCTGGAGGTGTAGACGTAGTATTCGGCTCTAGATTTCTATTTTTGAGATTGTAGTTGTCCCTTCTATATTGTTGAAAAGCTTGCACTTCATCCATAGGCATCTCCACAACATTCTCTGACTCATCTGGAAAAGTAAATGAATCTAACACCATAGCTGCACTATGTTTGGATGAACTTGGACCGTCAATATTTCTTTGATTTTTAGGACAAACTAACTCACCAGACAGAGCTTCAAAGGCATTACAGAACTCCAAACAATCCAATTCCCCGTGCTGAGATGTTTCGTGTATCCTGCACCAGTTGGGCAAAGCCAAGTCACAAATATTCACATCATGCCCTTTACCTTTATAATCCTTGTTGGGCTCGTATGGTGGTCTAGTGAATCTATTCTGCTGATAAGGAAATCTGTTTGAGTTTTCCCCAGTGGACACTTGCCTTTTGAAACTCAAAAAGTCATTTGCCAGCCTCTGGACCATCTTTGAGACTTCCTCAACTCTCATTTTATCAGATTCTTTCTCAGCATTCTGTATATGTTCGGTATGTGTTATAGCCAATGGATTTCCTATTGGTGGAGTTTGGCATATTGGAAACATCATTTGATGTGGGATGGGATTCAAGATGGGGGTATTTTGTGTAACAAAAGGGATTTGATGAGCATTCAAAGGTTGAGGTCCCAATTGTATCTCAAGAACCAAAGCTTCTTTATAAGCCTTCGTTAGGTTGGTAATATTGGCATCTCTCTTTAGGAAAATAGAGGTTACTGGGTCTAGGGAATTCTTAAAAATTTCTAATGCTAGATTTGCGGTTGGCACATAATGACCCGTCAATCTACCATAAGCTTTTTGAAATCTAACATTGAAAGATCTAGCTGTCTCATTGATTTCTTTTTTAATGCTAGAAAACTGTTGATATAATACACTGGGGTCAATCACTTCACCAAATTGTGATACAAAAACCTTTTCCAGGTCATCCCAACTAGTAATGGAATCATTAGTGAGATTCAAAAACCAGTCGTATGCTCCCTCCTGGAGAGTGAAAGGGAATAATCTACAAGCCACATCTTCATGCTGCACATTTAACAACTTTAGAGCATTTTTAAATGCCACTAGGTGCTCTTCTATTTTTCTAATTCCATCATGTTTGTAGGTAGGAAGATACCTCTCGGGGTTTCTGGGTAAATCATGGGCTGCCCCAGGGATGTTCAAAGCAGTGGAACCCAACCAGCTTGCCATTACTACTTGATCAACGATAATATTTTTAGTTGTAGTTGGAGCAACTACAAGTGGTGATGAAACTATTTCGGTAAAAGACTTTGCCCTTCTGAGGCTGTTTCTCTTTGGGGTTTCTAACTCAGGCACAAGGGGCTCTCCGGCTCTGGAGTGGGACCTTGTTACTCTATGGGTGGAATCCAGCCTTACACAAGAAACTTACAAACCTTAACAAATACTGAACGGAGTTCGGCCCTCCTTCTAGCGCCAGTTTTAAATGTTGGTTCGTCTTTCATACACACCCCATGAGGAACGAGCATAAAATACCGAAAACACTTATACGGGATAAATCCCACTCACTTTAGGATCTTGCTGGATATCCAAGGTGTGAGTTACAGAGTTGGGTCGAATGTCTATTCACTCTTTTTCGCTTCTGGAATAGTTTCAATGTGGACTGTCTGTTACCTTACAACGGGTTCGACTTTAGTTCAGTAATGTTTTTCGGAGTTGGTGGTTATCTTTGTGGGCAATCGGATTTGCAATCAGTTCTTTGATCTAGCTCTTTATGCTTTAGCAGATTAAATAAAAGACAAATTTTAAAGAAAATAAAAATGGATCATTTAACGGTAAAACAGAGAGAGTAGGGTAGGGCAGAAAAGAGAAGCTTATTTAACTTAGTTGCAGAATCAAAACTACCAGATACCAGTTGACACCAACTTCCCTTATGTCTTATAATTTTCTTTCAGATCTGTTTATCTCTGTCTAATGCTCTTAGTAGAAGGTGATCTTAGAAAGCTCGACACCTTCCTCTTTGATTGGGTTTATTGTGAAGCTGAATAGTGTAACTGAAACTGGTAGTTTTGATTCTGCAACTAAGTTAAATAAGCTTCTCTTTTCTGCCCTACCCTACTCTCTCTGTTTTACCGTTAAATGATTTGTCTTTTATTTTCTTTAAAATTTGTCTTTTATTTAATCTGCTAAAGCATAAAAAGCTAGATCAAAGAATTTATTACAAATTCGATTGCCCACAAAGATAACCACCAACTCCAAAAAACATTACTGAACTAAAGTCGAACCCGTTGTAAGGTAACAGACAGTTTGCATTGAAACTATTCTAGAAGTGGAAAAGAGTGAATAGACATTCAACCCAACTCTGTAACTCACACCTTGGATATCCAGCAAGATCCTAAAGTGAGTGGGATTTATCTCGTACAAGTGTTTTCGATATTTTATGCTTGTTCCTCACGAGGTGTGTATGAAAGACGAACCAACAGGTTCCAAGGGGTAGCGCCCCTAGCGTTCCTCCCCCATAATGATATGGGGATAATTTTTTGGAAATTTAACTATATTTCTTAGAAATTTAACTAGGGTTTGAACTATTTCTTTGTTTTCGTTGTTATTATTTGTCTTTGTATAGGTTGTGTATTGTTTTTATATGGTAAATTACCAATAGAGCACTCAAAATGCAAAGCGTTCTACAAGGGAGCGCTTTGCCCAAAGCCGGAGTGCTCCACATGGAGAGCACTCCAAAGGCAAAGCATTCCATAAGGGAGCACTTTTCCCAAAGTTGGAGTGCTCCACATGGAGAGTGTTCCAAAGGAAAAGTGTTCCACAAGGGAGCGCTTTGCCCAAAGCTGGAGCGCTCCACATGGAGAGTGCCCCAAAGAAAAAGTATTCCACAAGGGAGTGCTTTGCCCAAATTCAGAGCGCTCCAAAGGCAAAGCATTCCACAAGGAAGCACTTTGCCCAAATCCAGAGCACTCCACATGGAGAGTGCTCCAAAGGCAAAGTGTTCCATAAGTGAGTGCTTTGCCCAAATATGAAGCGCTCCACATGGAGAGCGCTCCAAAGGCAAAGCATTCCACAAGGGAGCACTTTGCCCAAATCTAGAGTACTCCACATGGAGAGTGCTCCAAATGCAAAGTGTTCCACAAGGGAGCACTTTACCCAAATCCAGAGCCCTCCACATGGAGAGCACTCCAAAGGCAAAGAATTCCACAAGGGAGAACTTTGACCAAAGCTGGAGTGCTCCACATAGAGAGCGCTTCAAAGACAAAAATAAATAAATAAATAAATAAATATTAGGGGCACTTCATTGGGAGTTGCTCCCATTTGTAACCATTTTAATTTTTCTTCCTTAGTATAATCTTATTTCCTCGTTGTACTACCCTTTTAATGTTTTAAATTTTGGCTATCCACTTTGAATTTGCCAAGTGTCCAGGAGGATTTTGTGCATCATGAAAGGTCATTTTCAAAACCCTAGGTTGGCATGAGTTTTAAAATAAAAAGGGCCATACATCCCATAAAATCAAAACATTCCTCATCCTCCGTCAGCCAAAATTGACCTTTTTCTTCAAATCTACAGACACCCTTCCTAGCTAATGATAGTGTGCCTCATGGAAACGTCCTTGTCTGCCACCATTATTTAGTTTTTTAAGAAGAATACACCCACATGAAGAAGCTTTAAAATACCCGATTGCATGCATGTTCATCCAGGCATTAATTAGGGGTGGCTTCCATCAAAGGCGGTGGTTTTAAGTGGTGGTATTATAAAAACATAGTATATTCAGGCAATTTCAAGCTCATTTCCAAATATCTTCACTGTAATATAGAAACCAAAAAAAACTTTAAAGCACTCAGCCACCATGGTTAAGAAAGGAAAGGAAATAATGGAGGAGACAGTAATTGAAGAAGCACCAAAAGAGAAGAAGCATAAGAAAAAGAAAGCTCCAAAATATAAAAAACCAAAAAATGAAGTTGCGTTAGTAGAACCATCAGATTCAAAAAATCTTCAGATGAAGAAGAAAAAGAAAAACATCGAAGAGTTGGTGCCTTGGCAACACTATTTCCTCCAATACAAAGACTACCTAATGATAACCAAGGATATAGAGGAGTTGTGTCGAGACGTTAAGGAAGCATACAAAAAGAGCCTAGTTGAAAACCCATTGGCTGATGTACTCTACTCACACTTATACTTTTACATGTGCACTCATGTTCATGCCTATCCCGAGTTCATTCACGTAGTGGCTAGGTTTTATGATCCTTTATCACGGATAGTTCGATATGCTCAAGGAGCTCCATTGTTTACAATTACCACTGAGTTCATCTAGGAAGCATTCACTAGAGGAGAAAAGTATCCTTACAAGGTTGTTCCACGAAGGCTGTATACCAATGTAGAGGTTTCTAGATATCAGCCTACGCCCTAGATGAAAGATTTCATGTCGAGCCAGTTGAAGGATATGGTGGTAACTGGTAACCTGCCTACACTCCCAAGGCATTTGGCTAAAATCTCACAACCTTAGGTTTAATCTATCCTAGCATGGGTGATAGGATTGGTGAATGATGAGTGGGTCATTGACTGGTAGGTTGCCATGGCCCAGGGAATTTTGGATAGCCAGGATTATTTTACTTCAAATTCCAGGCCAGGTTCTAGTTTGATTTATTATGACTGGGCTGAATTCATCGCATGACAACTACATGCCTCTTTGGTTTTTCTCCATGATGATCAGGGTCACCAGTTCAGGCTATCTTCCATAATGGTGTGGTTATTTTTCTGGAATCAGCATGAGAAGTTTGGCTTCATCAATAAGTAGCAGATAGACAGTGAAGAAAATCCATTATCGATTTATCTTTGGACAGATAGCTTTACTGTAAGTAATTCATATTACGTTTTCAATCAGGTATTTATGAGTCTAGCATTAAGTTTAATTTATGTCCAGTATGAGCATTTCTTGGCATAGTTGAGGGAACAATTGGTTGAGCATCATTTGGGAGATATTTTCTTCCTTACGTAGGGTTACATCATCATAATATATGAGTTTTCTAAAAACCTTTTTTACTGCCTTTTTACACCACTCTATTCCTATTCGCTTTGGAGGTAGCCTTCTAGCTGGACCACATGAATGAAGAATATGGAAAGGGTCATGGGAGAAAATTCATATTATCTACCCCTTTCGAGTTTGGGGGAGTCAAGAAAGCTCAGTGCGGTCAAAATATAGTTCTAACCGTAACACTTTCCTAGTTTGGATTGGTTGAGCTTCCCCATCGGTGGAAATGGGACCCACTAGGTATAATACAAAAAAATCTTAAGATACAAGCTTTTCATAGTTGTTTATGATTAGATATGGAATACCAATGCAACAACCCACTTGGATTGGAGCTTTAATGGCATATGGATGAGATGGAACCATTGTTGCCTTGCTTGGATTTTTATACTATGGATTTTGAGTACAATTCCATGATAAACCAAGAGCAGAAGCTGACCAAATCCGTCATAGCAAGCATAAATATTAGGTACCCAAAATGGTCAGACCATAAAGTATAGCAATGGTGGATCATGAGGGTGCACCAGGGTAAACCCATAGCTAATAAGCTGACAATTGATGACTAGTTTTTAGTTGTTTATGATGATAGCTTTGGTATTTTCCAGCCATTTTCCTTTGTTGATTTTGTGCCCAAATCAGGATGCCACCTTGATGAGGTGGATGACTTGGCTCACCCACAACATAACTCGCCAGGCAAGGGCAAAGCTATCATGGGTGCTCCTCCCTCTGTCGAGTAGGTGCCTAAAAAGAAGAGCGCTCCATCAAAAATAAAAATTGAAACGCCTCTTCTACAAAAAATCGTGAATAAGCCACGAACTGGGGCCCAAAAGACTTTTGGAATGGTGGTGAATCTAGGAAGCTTTGGCAGCAGCAAAAATATAAAATGAATAGTTGGAACAAAAGTATCAGGGCCAGGTTAAAGCGCTCACCTCCAAGGTTGAGGAGCTAGAGGAAGAAGTGCAAAGACTTGATCTCAAAAATAATGACTATGAGAAAGCAAGCACTCACCATATTCGACAGTTAGTAGAAGCAAATTAGACAAATCAATAGCTTATAGTTCATATTAGGGAGTTGGAGTCCAGGTAGGCACTAGAGGCTCAACCGCTTGGCTTACCTTCTAGGGAGCGCTTACAAGATATGCGCCTACACTTCTTATGAGATTTTCCTCAAAGAACTACAAAAGGAATCAAAATTCTCCAGTTCTTCAATGAAGTGCACGATGCTATTCTTGCTGGGAATCCAACTCTAGGGTCCGACATAGGTAGATGTTCATTTCTAGCTAGACTTGGCTACCCAGCTTAGAAAAATAGAGGATGTACCTATTCGCTTGGAACCCATGAGTGATCTGGCCCGATCATTATCTAATGCTAAGACCACATTGCATTATTATTTCACAAAGGTTGAGCTAGCAAACAAAGCTCGTTTGATATCAGATGTTCTTTTGCAAGAGAGCTAAATTGCACTGCGATACTTAGGCGCTCTTATTGATATTGGAGTTCCAGGTTTCATAGATCCAGAGCGCCCTTCTCTATCAATAAAGGAGTTGGAGCCCATGTGGGTTGATTTTGTTAACTATCCTTTTGAATACCTCTAGTTTAGATGCACAGATCATCATGCTCATGACCAAGTATGCTCAGATTGAGTCTTGTTTAAACGAATTTGACAGGGTGTTGGTATTTGCTGATCTAGAGTGCATTGACACTTATCATTGTCTAATTTTTGAGCTCCAAAAGCACCCCCCATATTATTTTGACCGTTGGATTTATTCTTCAACTATATATAAACATGTTTTCAATAGGGTGCCCCCGATGAGATGAAGAAAGTAAGAAATAAAGTGAATCTAGTTCATAATATGAAGGTTCATATGAGTAGGAAGAAGAAACGGATGAAGAGTCTGAAGATAGTGAGGAACAAGAAGATAGAGAACCCAGTAGAAGCAAAAAAGAAGAGGAGGAAGACCTAGAGAAGAAATATGACTCTACAGCCCAAGGTAAGGCCTAGGATCTTTGCATTGAGTCAGGCTCAATACCCCGCGAGCTGCCAAATGTGTTGTCAGTTTTGACACACCTTGTAAAATGCATAATATATACGATTTTATGAAAGCACTCATTGTAAAACTCCTCCTTTTTTCCATAAAAAATGGTTAAGGTGTTGTTGTTATAAATATTTGCCTTATAAAACTCTGGATGAACTATTACAGGTTTTTCTAAGCTTTTTTGTACTTTTCCAACTTTTCTATACTTTTTTAGCTTTTCTATACTTACTTCTCTTACGTTTTAGCTCGATATGTTGAATGTAAAATTGTATATGTTTTAGCATGGGCAATCAAATGATTAAGTTGTCACTTTCGGCTCTTCTGATTGGATGCTTTCCTTCCTTAGCTAAAGGTTATTCTCAGAATAGTTAGAGAGCTAGGTTGGCAAAGTTGATAAAATTACTAAGTAAAGATGAAATCTAAGCTTGTTCGAAGGGAACTCCTCTCAAAGTGCCTCCAAAATTCCAAGTCTTTTGCTTAAAATAGAAAGCACTCCACTTGGGAGCGCTTTGCTGAAAAGTGTTCCATAAGGGAGCGCTTTGTTGAAAAGCGCTCCATATGGAGCGCTTTGCTAGAAATAGGGTTTTGTCGAGATTCTCTCAGGAGGGTCCATAGAGCTAAGTGGATAGGGCAGTTTGAAAAGGACTAACTATAAACTAAATCAGAACTTGGTCTAAAAGATGATACTCCCAAGAATATTAAAATATTAAAGTCAAAATGTATGTTGGGGGGAAAAGCGCTCCACAAGGGAGTTCTTTGTTGAAAAGCGCTCCACTTGGGAGCATTTTGATGAAAGGTCCCCTCCAAGAGCTTTATCAAAAGGTAGATAGAATGCTACATGGATAGACTCCATGAAATGGCTAAGTGTAAGTGAAATCAACACTTAAAAGAGATAGCCCCCTTGGAAAATTTTAAACATGTCAAGGCCTCACTTCAAGCAGAAGCGCTCCAGAAGGGAGCACTTTGTTGAGAAGCGCTCCACTTGGGAGAAATTTGTCGAGAAGCACTCCACTTGGGAGAACTTTGTTGAGAAGCGCTCCACTTGGAAGCGCTTTGTTAAGAAGCGCTTCACAAAGGAGCGTTTTGTTAAGAAATACTTCCATACTTGTCATAGGCACCTAAAAATCTAAGTGAGTGAGGTTGGTTGATAATATGGCTAAGTACAAATGAAATCAACACTTAAGGGAAAATGACCCCCTTAGAAGTTTCTAATGGTTGATAATATGGCTAAGTACAAATGAAATCAACACTTAAGGGAAAATGACCCCCTTAGAAGTTTCTAACTGACCAAGTATTTGCTTCAAAAGGAAAGCGCTTACCTTCTAGGGAGTGCTTTGTTAGAAAGTGCTCCACAAGGGAGCGCTTTCATAAAAGGGTGTTTTACAAGACTTTTTCTCGAGAAGTAGTTGAGAGGCTAAGAGACTTAGTTGGTGAAGTATAAGTAAAATCAGCACTTTGTTTAAAGTTGCTCCCTCTAGAAGGTTTCAGAAGGACAGGTCAGCATAGCACTTTTTCTAGAAAGCACTCCACTTGGGAGCACTTTACTAAAAAGTGCTCCATAAGGGATCACTTTGCTAAAAATTTCTCCATAAGGGAGCGCTTTGTTGAAAAATGCTCCACAAGGGAGTGCTTTTTTTAGAAATACCGGGAACATCTTGTTAGAAGGAGCTAGCAAACTAAAGGAGAGGTCCATAGTGCATCCTCTATTTCATCGCTTTGAAGTTGCCATTGAGACCATCTGATCGATGATCACCACCAAAAGCTTCTAACTTCAATGTCAAGTTATCTATAATTTCAGCTCGAATGTTCCAGGTCTTCGCCAAAACATTATGCTTTTAATGCTAAGCTATCAGTAAGGATAGTATAGACTATTTTTGGCTATCATCGGAATCAGATCAGCCCATCATGAAAGTGGTTGAGCATTAATGTTTCAAGCAACAACTTTCTCCTATATAAATCGATCTTTCTCTGTAACACTACATGGATAACTTCTACTAGAAAAGCAGTTGTGTACTTTAAATCTACTTCCAAAATAAATGCTTCTAGCTCTAGTTTGAGTTCTCAATCTCTGTGTATGACTTCTATTCTGTGATTTCTATTTAGTGTCTTTACCATACAGTTTAATTCTGTTTCCTGGATTTTGCTGTTGATAGAATACTAACCTCTAGAATACTTGCTGGAGTTTACATAGTTTTGAGGATTTTATACTGATTTATGTTACAAGTCATTGTTTTGATTGTTGTTGGTTCAAATAGCTAAGTTGTCTATCGTGCTTTCGGTCCATCACCCAAAACCTCCGGCCTTTGGCCATTTCCCATTCCTTTTCGTAATTTCCCATCTCTTTCAAGTATCCTTCTATCCCTTATCTCCAATCCCCCATTTTTATTTTTGAAACTAGCCCTACTGGAGATTACCATGGAGGACATTCCTTTCCTTCAGGAATTCAATGCTTGGCAGTGGGCCTAGGGCGCTACAGACTTAGAAAACATGTATCTAGGTCGGTTCGATTGCAAACAATTACTTGGAAATGGATTATACCCATATGAATTTTCCTAAGTATGGAAAGGTGATTAGGACTAAAAATCATCCTCCTTGTATCTACTTATTGCACAAGTTAGATGAGGATGATGTGGTAAATTGGAATGAGATTTTAGAATTTGTAGAGGATGATGATGAGCCTAAATATGACCAAAATTAAGGATCCAACTTGATAATTAGTATACTAAAATATGGACATGTAGAGGTTGACTACAAGGAGACTAAATTAGAAAATTAACTCATCAAAAAAATATCTTCTAATCTCTTGAATTTGATAAGTTGAGGAGTGAATAAAACTTGGACAATGTACTTTGATGGTGCTAAAACACAAAAATGACATAGGTATTAGCGTTCAATTAAGTGAACCATAGGGTGCATAGACCCATTTTACTTTCATATTATTGGTCAATTGTACCAATAATGTGGTAAAGTATGAAGCACTTTATACTAGTCTAAGGAAATCCAAGAAGTTGGGAATTCAGGACCTAAAAATATATGGCAATTTTGAACTAATTGTAAACTAGGTTAATTTACAATACACCATAGAGGAGAAACATTTGAATATTTATAAGCACCAGGATTGGGATTTGCTAGATATTTTAAAACGTATGAGACAAAAAAAATCCTAAATAATTGAATAATAAGGTAGATGAGTTGACAAACATGGTAGTTAGCTTTGATCCCACCATTAATATATAGGATACACCAAAGGAATTGAAAATAGTATTGATTTCATACATCCCTAATAAATTTGATCATTGATAGGTATTTAAAAATTATAAATAGATCATAGAAGTATTTATTAGAGAGGCCCAATACATAGAAGAGAATAATGAACATATGAATAACATCAAGGACAAGGTCATACAACTAAAGACAAATAAATTTCCCAAGGGATTAATCACTCTAGAGATCATGTTTAACCTAGATGATAATATAAGAAAAACAAGTTTCTAAGAGAAATTCTCCTCATATCAATCTATCAAAGTGGTTGAAGAAAATAACCTATTACTTAGAAAAGAGTGTAGTCAAGAAGAAATGGGTCTTTTCAAAGAGATTTTTGGAAAATACAAGGACATCATTGCATGGTAAAATCAAGATCTTAAGGTCTATAACCAAAAAATCATAAAGCACACAATTAAGTAGGAGCTTTGTGCTAGACCTTTTAAATAAAAATAATAGCCAATGAATCTAAAGATCAAGGTAGTAATGAAAAGGAAACTTTTGAATCTTCTATAAGCCTATATGATCTTCCCAATTAAACACTTCACCTAGCTACTAATTTGCTTCATATGTGCAAGAAGAACAATGATATAAGGTTGTACATCAATTTCAAGAACTTAAGACAAGCTTCATTAAAGGACTATTATCCTTCTCTTACCATAATTCAAACTTTGTAGAAGGTGGTAGGGTTGTATATATTGTACCTTCTTGTTGATTTATTAGGGTATAATTAGATCTATATCAAATATGACAACCAACCTAAAACAAACTTCAATACCAAATGAGGGACCTTTTCATATGAAATAATGGTATTTGATCTATCAATCATGGAGGTGGTCTTCCAATATGCCATGGACATAGATTTGTTGGAATTTTTGGTGAGGAAATCCTCATATACCTTGATGACCGAATTGTGCATTCTAAAGATATGTGTAAGAAAATTGAACATTTTGAATTAGTCTTCTAGAAGTGTAGAGAGTTTCACTAAAACCAAAAAAGTCATTTTTCATCATCTAGGAAGATAAACTGATAGGTCATGTAGTTTCAAAAGAATGACTGCTCATAGAACTTGATAAAATAAAATCCATTCAAGAAATTCCATTGGCCATCTCTATTAATGGGATCGTTTCTTTCTTAGGTCAAACTCAATTTTTCATCAAATTTATAAAAACTTTCATGCAAATTATCAAGCCTAGAACCAAACACAAAAGAAAAATGTTGCCTTATAGACCAATGAAGGTACTAAGGCTTTTCAAGATATTAAATATGCTATCACCTGAGCCCCATTCTTGATCAACCCAAAATTTTCCAAAGATTTTTAGGCTATATGTGTTCAATATAGATGGAATCATTATTTTAATTCTAACCCAAAGGAATGATAAAGATGAAGAACATTCAATCTTGTTTATGAGCTAAGTTCTTTGGAACTTTGAAGAGAGATACATCCTTATTGAAAAATGTGTTCCACATTATAAAGAATTCTAAAAATTTATATACTACTTGCCACAAAGAAAGATCATGGTCCTTTTAGTGAACCCTAATATTTGATTCATTATGCTTCATATGAGTTAAGATAAAAGAGGGTTGGGTGGATAAAATAAATCCAATAATTGGAAATAATACTCACCATGATCATTAGAGGAAGGGTTTCATGTGTAATCCTAGGAACACAATTACAAAAAATATCATATTGCCCTAATGGAGGAAATAGGAGTGGATAATGTTGAGTGTTAATTTTTTCCAGTTGCAAAACAACCATCACATTTAGGATTTTGATCACAAAACCCTCTCTTGCAAAGAAGTTAAAACAAAAACAACTTCTCCAAGGTTTCTTTTACTTATGTGTGCTTGTAATCTTGTGAAGATATATCAAGTGAGTGCTAGGAATACCTTAGTGATTGCAAGTAACTGTTAACAAGGGGTTTGTGTTGGTGTTATTTTATTGTTTTATGCTATTAATCGTTCATGAAACTTAAAAAAAAAAATGAAATTATGAATTGGCCCTCATATGACCACGATGTAAGCCTTAGTTCATTTTATCTTAGAGGGTTTTAAGTAGATTTTATCTTCTTTTGGTTAAGCAATTTGTAAATAAGTTTTACCTTCTTTAAACCTTGATTTGAACAATGAAATAGAAGATTACAATCTCTCTACACGGGAATGTGAAATGAAGATTGAATTCATTTAATTGTTGCTTAATGCATGAAATAAAACAATGGAATGACTAACTTTAAAATTCAAAAATAGTTGAAATGAAAAATTAATTTTCATGAAGATAAGTTGATTTATTGCTTTGGATATAATGACCTATTGAATGCCATGTTAATTACCCCCTTTAATAAAATTGATTTTCTTAAAGGGAGGTCAATTTATTGCCTAAAAATGGAAATATAAAGCTTGAAAAGTAAAATTATGTCAAATCTGAAATTATAAAATGACTGAAAAACAACTTTAAATAATTTTTATAAATTCAGATTGGCTTCAAAATGACTTCAAAATTGTATAAGGTGAAAGATTGAAGTTCATTTTAGAGACCCATGCATTTATTTTTGAGGTTTTAATTTTTTTTTTTTTTTTTTATACACCGAATTTTAAAAAAAATCTGCAAAAAGAAAGGTTAGAAAAATAAAATAAAATAAAAATAAAATAAAAATAAAATAAAAAAAGTGTTGCAACCCAGAAGTTCTCCACAGACCCTCCAAGCTTTAGTATTCTGCACAAAAACTAGCATTAGTGTGACCCAACTTAAACCAATCAAACAACTACCGCGGTTCAATCTTCTTGCACCGAAAATGACAAGCAGCCAACCATTAATATGCATAAAACCTGAAGTATCTCCAATATATTACACCAAAAGATTTTCAATATTCAACTACAAATAAAAAAAACTCTATCTAAAATTGGTATCATGTGGTTTCACGATGTCACTCTCCTCCCAAAAGATCCAACCCCTTTTCTACCCTTCAATGCAGTATTTAAAATTTTTCATGCCTCTCTTCATTTTTTTCACTTCCAAACGCCCGTTTTTTTTTTTAATTTAATTCAAAATGCCCTATTTTCGTTTTCGTTTAACTGGGTTTGCATCCGTTTCTCTTTCCGTCTTTTATTCAACGGACACTTTGGTGTTACACATTTCCGTAACGCTATCCAATACCCTTCTATTCAATGCCAAATTTCATGACTTAGCTTTGTCTTTTTAGTTCTATAGTACCTTTTCTCCAATATTAAAAGAATTCAAGACAATGCGGAGTTAATAATTTTTTTCTATAGGATGGAGTGGGAGCAAATATAAAACATTAAATTGTCATTATCATAAGCCTAAAAGTTAGGGTAATGTTTCACGATTATATTTTAAATTTTCCCATAATCCCTAAGATTCAATGATTTGATTCCTGTGTAGGTGACATTTTATCACAAATGTCTTGCTATTTGCAACAGCTTTCGTGACTATTTCGGTAATGCTCCGGTGATCTGCGTTATAAAACCATCTACAACTCACCGTCTACAATCTTTCGTCGGAATTCGCCCGCAATCACCGTCGGTGGTCCAATTACCGGCCATCTTCGGGTCTGGTCACGTGGATAGGCTATACCTCCAAACAAACTGTCTCGATCCGCTTTCCTCTATTCGGCGGTCACATTCTGCTTCATTCTCTCGGCATTGCGTTAGGGTCATCACCGCAGGCTACCATCGCCTCCGCTTAGATGTGAATTTCCATTCGCCGTGCTTGTGTGACATTTGGACCGATGAATTAATAATATCCGCTTACGACACTGTTGCTGCCAGCATGGTGTACACGTCACCATACCTTGTAAGAATATCATCGTTGCCAGTAGTATCTCCAAGTCCGTACGCCCTCCATGTCATCGCGCTGGCTTCTCCGATAAGCTGTCGCTAATACTCGGCGATTTCTGCTTCCCCATTGGCTCTCATACTAACACCGACGCACCCAGCCATGTCACCACATTTTTTGGACCAGCGTCCACTGTACACGTCTCATAAACCAGCCTTGACATGCACCTTGACCCGCACTGAATCGTCCACGCTATCGAGCACTCGGGTCAATTTCCTGCACGTATCCATCGATGCCGATATTTCCTATCTGCGGTTCACCGATTGGTCCAAGTCATGCATCTTACACGGTCCTATTGCATTCCACGTAGAACATTGCCTTCTACCGTTGGTCGTCGCTGCTGTGCGCCGTTGAAACCGGACCACTTGGTTGGTTTTACGACACCTGACAAAATGGAAATTAAACTTTTGCAAAATAGAACGATTAATTTAAATGAACGCAGGCTTATTAAAATATATTAACTAATACTAAAGCACTATATAATAGACCTATATATATATATATATGAAAGAAAGTAATGAAAGATTTTAGTTACGTCCACGACACCCAAATATGGTCTATGGGACCTCAAATATGGAAGTACAATTACTCAAATCATATCATATGATCTTTAATATCTTTGAGAAGGTTGTTCCTTCTCCTACTGATTTGTGTTAGTAATTCCCCAACTTTTTTTATTTTGCTGTCTTCAAATAAATCTGCCATAAACTCGTTCCCAAGTGTTTCTTTGTATTTGTCACGGATATATGAAAAACTCGGGCATTTATAGATGAAGTGTTCCTCTGTTTCTACTGCCTCGTGCCGCATAGAGTACATATCCTTTCTTCCCATTGTTCTTTGGGCGTTGGCCATCTCCTCCGTTTCACATCTAAGCCTATGAAAGCTAGAAAGAGTACTTTATTTATTTATATATATATATATATATATATATATATATATATATATATATATATATATATATATATATATATAATATTATTTATTTATTTATTATTTTTTATTTATGAAATCTTTTCATTTCATTTTATTCTATTCTATATATATATATATATATATGTAATTTTTTTATTTTTCTTATTTTTTTTAGATTTGAATCCATCCACCTTGAATGCTTGGATTATCATGATCCAAAGGCACAAAGAAGAAACTTAAAATCAACATTTGAACCCAAACGAATATTTTAATCGAAATACTATAGCAAACCTCTGGAGAGCAATTCAAACGTGCATCTAAATCCAAGCAACCAAACAAGATGGAAGCAAACAAAAACTCGCTACCTTACCTAATCAAACCTTGGAGGTACCAAAATTGACACTCAAAGCGAATCAAAACTCCCAAAATCCAAAATTAAAAGGTGGGTCCCCAATTTTGGGGCAAGTTGTGCACCAGTCACAACAGATAATAGAATGGGTTAGATGAGAAACATGTGTACATATATAGCCATAGGATGGGTGTCATAAGGGTTGAATTTTAAATAAAGAGTCTATTTCATGTAAAAAACAACATACTATTATTGGTTTAATGATGTCTTGCTTAAAAAAGGTTTGATGGTGTCTTTTTACAATGCATTGAAGAAGAGAAGATAGAAGTCCTAGTCAAATAGTAAAATGATAAAGGAAGGCATTATTCTACACCCATTACAACCCCTAATATTTTGAGAGTTGGATTATATTGGCCTACCATATTTACTAACTACTAACAATGGGTCAATAACTATATGTCTTGTTGCATGTTTAGAGGAAAGAGGAGAAGACCACCAATGTCATTAAAACCCATTATTATGACTAAACCATTCCAACAATGGGACCTAGACTTCATAGGAAAAATCAATTCACCATCAAGTGTAGAACATGCATGGATCCTCACTACTACTAATTATTTAATGAAGTGGGTGAAAACAATCCCATCCAAATCAACCAACCAAGATACAATGGTTAATTATTAGAAGATATCATCATCAAATTTAGAGCTCCATCAACCATAGTTATAGATAATACCACCTATTGCAAGAGGACCAAGGTGAATGAAGTTTACCTTGGAATGCAAGTGTCTGCTTAAGACATCCTCTAATTACTACCTTTATGGTAATGTATTGGTTGAATTGACCAATAAGAATATCACTAAGATCCTAAAAAGAAGTGTTTATGAATCATAGAAGGATTGGTACACCAAGGTGTGTAAAGCATTGGGGTAGATCAAGTGACACCAAAAGCATCCATTGGTTCATCACCCTATAAGTTGGTCTATGACAAGGATTTCAGGTTACCAATCAATTTGAAAATCTCTTTCCTCAAAATATCACAACAAGTAGAGTTGGAAGGCACTACCATTGAGCCCATGCAAGCAAGTTTGAATGCTTTTCTAGCCCTAGAAGAAGAAATTAAGGCATTCAATAGGATGGTGCAACATTAGGAGGTTGTTAAAATATAGTTTGACAAGAAAGTCATAAAGATGAATTATAAGAAGGGAGATCTTATGTTCAAGTGAGATGAAGACATAGCAAAAAGAATGGAATATTAGAAGTTTGAATCCTTCTGGAATAGGCCTTATCAAATTCTAAAAATTGCAAGTGTGAATGCATACAAACATGCTGCCATGGATAAGCAAATACTACCAATTTTTGTGAATGGGAAACACCTTTGTTTGTTCTGGAAACAATAATTTTGACAAAATAAATATGTAAATATGCATATACATTTTTATTTTCTAGCGGCTATTATTCCAACAAGTATTCACACCTTCATCTTCTAAGTTCTTGCTTATTTTTTATTTCAAATTTCCCACTTCCTCTTCTCCCACTTCTTCCACAAGCTTAACTAGCTATTAGATCACCTCTTTGTGCCATGTCATAGATTGATGTAAAATAATTTACAAGGCCCAATAAAAGCAAGCAGAGTTCTCACCCCTAGGACCACCCTATGCTAATGGCAGTTAGGATGAATCAACCCTTAATGAGTTGACCACCCTGTCTAATGGACCTATGCTAATGTATGGAAAATGTGAGCAGCCCACAAGTGTATATAAGCCCATGAGATGCTCGAGTAGTCAAAATTTCCACCTTGTACAATACCATACTATTTTTTACCCATCGTATGTCTTACTATCACTTTCCAACCATACATCCTTCCATCATTCACCAACTATGCACTCCCATTTAGCTTTCCAACGTGTTACCTTTGAGATAGATAGCATAAATAATTCATGAGATCCTACTAAGGATTTTAAAGAAAGCCTCTCTCACTTAGTGAATTGGTAGGGTTGATCCTAATTAGGGATCTCATAGTAAATTAACACCATATAGACAATTGTGAAATATTTCTCCAAAGGCCTATAAAATGAGTGGATCACTCAACTGTTTGAGCCAATCACTTGACCCTATCAAAGAGACAGAGCATTAAAATTTCCAACTACCCTAAAATTAAGTGAATCACTTATTTTTCAAAAAAATCACTTTATCATTAAAACTAACAAAATGCTTCAAAAGTGAGTGAATCACTCCCCCTTCTAGGACTTGAATTTTTTTTTCCAAAATCCAATTTAACATTTCGTTCTTGGCATCATGGATACATCTTCCACCTATGATATTCCATCTATACTTAAAGCTAATTCCACTTTATCACCATCTACTACCAATTACCCACCCATATCAACTTCACTTTTGTCAGTACCTATACTACCTGAGGAACCAAAACCATCAAGGGGTAAGTAAAACAAGAAGATTGCCTTAAAAGGCCTATAGAGTTGTTTGATGACTTCTTCCAAATATTTGAAAAGGAGAGATATATGAATGTGATTAGGAAAGTAAGGAGAGAAACCCTAATATAGTTTAGTCTAGGGGTATAGAATGACTCGTTGAACATTAGTCAAGTCTAAAAATTGGGGATAGACATGAATTTAGTACAAGTTTGCATTTGCCCTAAACTAGTCGAAGGATGTATTGAAAGGTATGATCCTTTAGGAAAAATATTTAAACCTCCTCAATGGAGTGAAAAGTATTTTTATATAATAGAGGGAGATATAAGGAAGATGCTAAAAATGACTAATAATCATGCCATGTGGGTGTCTTGTAACCCAAAAATATTTTTTATTATTAATGATGCATAAGTGCTTACTAGAAGGATTTTCTCAATCAATACTTGAAGAAGTCAAAACTACCAGACGACTTCAATATTCTACTAGAGTTAGGGATCTTCAAGGAATATGTATAGATGGTGACATTGGATATCACCATAGTCTTAAGAGAGAGAAGTTACTTGAATATTTATTAATAATACATCACCTTACCGTGTGACATGCAGACCTATCTTGGGCACACACAAATTATTGACTATGCTAGGTACATTGTCAATCATATGGACAACCAATTAAGGGCCTTCAATGAAGAGAGGAAGTTTACCTACACCTCTTATTTGGTCTGGTTCATCATATATGAAAATAAATATTTATTTCCCATTCTTTAGCTAGACCAAGTAGGAGTGAATGGTGAACCTATTTTAGTGGTTGACTGCACTTACATACCCTACCAAGAAGTGAGAAAGACCTCTTATCACTTCTATGATAAGATGTATGAAGTTATCATGGAAAATATCAAATGAAAAGTGCCAATACTATCAAATGAGGTATGACAACTAATAAATCAAAGGAATGGTTGAATGAACACTTCTACCTAGGGATGAATTAATGCGTCATTTACTTTATGACTTATTAGTTATGTATTTCAAGTTACTTGCATACATTCCCAACATATTCAACCTAGAATATGTACGACAAATTGAATACATGTACCTAAAGTATTTCAAGGGGTAGAAGAAAACCAACTTCTATCCACTTAAATAGTCAATCATGAAGATCACTCTAGAGTTGTGGATTTTTTACCAAACTATGGAGATAAGGTTGAGAGAAATAGGGGGTAGAGTATTTAATTGATTGTTGGCCCTATGATCTACTTGGGTTATTCAATGATACATTAAGGATCAAGAAATTGAATACCTTATTTGCACATAAAAAGAGGTATAACATTTAGAAGGAGGTAAACACCAACAAGGATATGACCCTTACCACTTTGGAAAGTAATCATGGGTAGAAATATTAGATCCATAAATGGTATAATAACCCACTAGAGTGTTATGTCTTTTACACAAAGAAGAAACATTATTTTAACCTTGACATCAAGATGAACCATCAAAATATAGGGATATTAAAAAAATTGAGACACACTAAAAGGAATTCTAGCATAATAGAAAATGAGGCACAAAATGGGCACATTGACAAGACCTACAAAAGACAATGATTGATGATCAATTATTTTCCATTTAGGATATAAAATACCCCAAGAGCATTAAATAGGCCAAGATAATGAGTGAAGTGGTGACCAAGCCATCAAACCCTTAAAGACCCAAGAAAAAGGCTATATCATATATTAGCATTTTTACTACACCTACAACACTAACAGTGATTAGTTCAAAGGTAAGGTGGACTATAATTGAATGGAAAAGGATATTTAAAATGTATATTTTAATTTTTAATAAGTTTGTGGTAGCACAAGAATAACAAAGGTAGAAAACTCAACTTAGGGAGGGGGATATCCCTCAAGGAGGCCCCCCTCCCAAGTTGGGAATAGTTGGTGTCATGGCACTATAACTATCTCCACTTGGCCTACACCATACATTGTTCCCCATTTTTTATCTATATTTTTTTCTTCTACTCCTACTTATTTTTCTCTCACCATCCATTCTTTTTTTGCACGTCTCTCACCCCCACAAATGCAACTCATGGTTATCCTTTAGTAACTCTACCTCCAATGGTCTATGACAAGTCTAGGATTATGCCCATCATGTTATTCCCATCACTTTCCATTTAGGCTTCCACCACACAACCATTAGTCCCATATAACACATCACCACCATCATCAATGTCTTCATCCACAATGTCACCACCAACTGATACATTAGTATAGCTAGCATCTTAGCCTACTCCCTCTATTTCCTCCCATCACCATGTAATTCACTCTGCTTCCTCTTCCTTCCACCTCCACATGTGTACCTGACCCACCATATCAAGTGAGAGAGATCCTACTATAGGTAATGATGCCTACGAGGCTAAGTCTATAGGAGAATCCTATCAAACTAGCACAATTGTAGGGTCAAGCTTGACCTTTGCATAGAAAATAGTATGTTATCTTAAGAAAACATATATTCAAAAAAAAATTGATGTCCTTGATATTGAGGAAAAGAAATGAACGAAGGAATATAAGCAACTTAAGGAAAAAATCTATAAGGTATTAGTCTTAATGTAGTTATAGCTAGCTAGGAATGGGGGTAAAATTTATATCGTAAAGGTGATAGAATTCATTCCATTTCTTGTAGTGATATATCCTACTAACTTGACTTCCAAGGTATCTAAATTAGAATTAAACCAAATGATTTGGTTGGAAAAGCAACTCACACTTGGCATGACCATAAAATTTGGTCCTCTGGAATTTGAGGATGAAGCAACACAAAATAAATTAGATGCTTGAAATAAAATTGGCATAGATCAAGACACAAAGGGATCAACTACAATAGGAGAATGCAACATTAAACAAGGATACCTCAAAGAAGGATCAACTAAATAAGTGGGTTCAAGACTTTAAATTTTGACTTGTTGAAATTGAAAACAACCAATAGTAAATGAAATACCTTTTAAAACAACTCATGCAACAAAAATATAGATAGAACAACTTAAAGAGGAACTAAAGATGAAATATGAAAAAAAACAAAGTCGAAAACCTTACGATATAAGGAGTTAATAGCAAATCCCAATAAGGCTCATGACATCCAAGAGGTCTAGTCACTTTGGTACAAGATCAAAGAAATAAAAATTACTATAAATACTTTTAATCTATCACCTTTGCAATGCAGAGCTTGGAAAAAGGGAAGAAATAATTAAACAAGTGGAAGAACAACATATGCTAAGGGAAAATAGTAAAAATTCCTAAATATTTTTTCTCCCATGTTAGTTTCATAGGCATAACAACTTGGGATAGACCAAAAGTACCTAGTCAAGAAAATAAAAAGATCCTATATGCCTATAGAGATCTCCAAGATTACACAGTGCTCCTAAAAACACAAGCATAGAAAATAAAATAAAAAGAAGTTATGGTTTAGTTGCTACAAAAATTTTAGATATATGTGACCCATAAATGAAAATCTTAGATGATAAAATTGTCAATACCCTATTCAAAGAGGGAAAATATAAATATGATAACGGGTACACAATTGATATCTATAATAATCTAGATGCTACATACACTAAGTTGTAAGAGCTAGCTAGGAAGCAAGGATATTTATTAGAAGACCTATTTGAAGATCTAATGGGTGAAATAGAGGACCTCACCTTAATCCAACTACCAGGTAATGAAGAGTAGCAGAAACTATTAGTATTACTATCATTGAATATAAAATAAGGATAATATCTTGATAATTTTACCATGGGGATCCAAATTTTGTAGACTTTATGCCCAAGGATAAAGGTAAACTTTGGCATCTCATACCAATTAAGCTTGGTGCCTAACTAATGTAATGTCTTGGTACTACCTTGGGATTCATAATTTTTGTTAGCTTTTTAATCTTTAAACTTAAAGGAAATGCAACCACAAGTATGTAAATAAGCATGCAATGTTATAACTATGATAATGGCTAACTAATATGCATGAAAATATGGTAGAAAACTTGATACAACACTCAAGAAATGCTCATATAAAAAATATCATGAAAATATACAATGCTCTCCAATGGAGGTCACAACCTCTCCATATTTCTAAAAATGGATCTACATTGTATCTACTACTACTCAGCCTATGCACTCCAAAATCCTCTCACTTTTCTATTCTATGAAGGTCTATTTATAATGAGATGCAACTCTTTGCCTTCAATATTCATATGACACCTCACTATTCTATTCGAAGGACTTATGTACATGTGGACTACATGCACATTTACATAATTACACATTCCAACACTTGTGCATTTATTACATTGCTTTAATAAAGTACTCAAGTATTAAATAAATTCCTAATCTAAATATGTACCCATGATGGTACATTAGTAAAGAACCAAATAATATAAACGCCTCCCTGTATTACATTATTTGGGATATTGAGAACTTTTAGTCTTCAATATGGATCTTCATCTTTCAGATATTCTTTATCTTGATTAGGTCCTTCTTCTTCTTTAGTTTGTATATGACCAAGTAATGCATAGTTTTGTTGACCTCTCATCCTCTTGATTTTGAATATTTTAGTTCTTTGTATGTCTTTATGATATGTTGGATCTTCATTTTCTGCAATCTGTTTCTTAGAAAATATATTAGCATTGTTTTGGGGTACTTCTTGTGAGGTTCCAATTCTATCTAGTGCATATATGTTTCTATGTATTGATCCAACAAATTCTATCTCATATTGATTAATGATGAGACACCTATTGATTCCATTTGTGTGTTTGAAATCAATTATCCTTTTGCTCTCTACTAGATTTGCTACTGAAATAAGATTAGATGATAATCCAAGAACATACATTACATTATGTAGAAAAAAATTGGAAATAATTTACTAGGAGTTACACATCCATATCCATGTATATGCTAGAATTTTCCATCTGCACTTGTTAGTGACTTCAAGAAAATCAAACCATTGTATGTTTCCTGTCATATGATGACTTTGCACCAGAATAAATATACCAAACATCCTTTTCATTTTGACTTGTGAAATTGTTTTGGTTTGAAGTGATTTTGCATCTTTGATATGGTAAATTGGATGTATTCTGATCTTGAGATCTTTTGTAGTGAGCATTGTGATGAAATATCCCTTTTTCCAATCTATCCATACCCTAAAAAATTACAGTATTTAATTTATCAATATGATCAAAATTTAATTGAAATTTCTTTTGTCTTTGAAGAATATTCAAGTTTATAACCTTGGAGTTGCCAACTTTATGAATCCCTAGTGGTCGATAATAAGACTAATTAATATCCTTCAATTTGTAGAGTCAATCTTGAAAAAGTTTTTAATTTTGTAAAATATCCTTTAATTTTACAACTAATTTGAGTGGACAAGAAATTTGATGGTATGCTTAGCTTTCTAGTTTTGAGTTGAATTCCTTTTGTCTCCCTAGTAATGTGATGACAAGATCAATATAATGTTCAACAATTGTTTTTCCTTGTAGAAAGCTCAATGATGCAATAGAAATTCTCAATATCTTCAAGATAGTTAAGTTGGATTCTCTATGTCTCTTTAATTTAAGTATGAGACTAATAAAATCAATATTCCAACTTTTAAATGAATCTAGAGTTTGACTTACCTCTACCTTTGTATAATGTAGTTTCTAAATTTCTATGATTTCAATTTGATGTAGGATTCCTTATATCTCCCTAGTTAGAAATTTAGATTAAGTATGTATTTGAAAATTAAGTTTTCCTAACCTTATAACTCCTTGTTTTTATGAATTTGCAAATATTTGAAGCAATAATAATAAATATTTTAATGCTTCTATTTTCTACTTCCTTCTTAGGATAATCAAGAATACTTTTCTAGAGATTTACACCTTATTACTCATATCATTCAATTTCTCTAGATTATAAGGTTTAGCTGATTTCAACCTTAATTGTTTTTGCAATATAAATCTTACCTTTATAATATTAAGCTCGATCTTGAAAGTTCACTGTAATCAACTCAAACTGCTACAAACTGGTGATAGTTGACTCTTTGCCAACTTCAAGATGCTACGAATAGTTTTTCACTCCTTCTTTATCACCGAACTACATGTCTTATCCAACATTCACTTGTAGCCTTATGACAATTCTTATTCAACCATCAAGCGTGCTTCTCATTTACGTATTAGTGTTGACTTATGCACTCTAAATGAACTAGTGGGTTTTCCATTCAATATCGATGTTTTTGCTTGACTACTTATTTCTACAATAGGTGTATTAGATAGATTTATTACTCCTCAAACATTGTGTACTCTCAACTATGATACCTTAGTTTCACTTCTAATTATCTTTGATTTGATGTCGTATTTTAGCGTTGCTCTGATGATTCTTTTTGAGGTGTGCTCTCTGCAGGGTTAGAGCACGGTGTAGGAAATATGGTGCCAAGTGGCACTTGATTTTCCTAACTCCTTTCAACTAATTATATAACACCTTCCCAACGTTGAATAAAAAGTGACACTGAATTGTTTATTTGTTACCTTAAATTCTTCTAACCTAATGCTTCTTACAAGGGCATTATAATAATTATGCTTCATCTAGATATACTTCTAATGTTGCACGCTTGATATACCTTCGATGTAGTGGCAACTATCTATGGTGTGCATGAGATACCTTCTTTCATGTGGTGCAATACCTTCACCACTTTTCCCTAACTCCCTTGGGTTTATAAAAAAAATTTCTCTTACTCGTTTAATGCTTTTTCTCTGTAGACTATGATGCTATTCTAGCACTTCAACAATCGATATTTCCAACTACTATATTTAAGAGAAATAATTTTGATTCTCTCAACACTTCTCTAATAGATATGCTTATCTTCCAATGCTTCTACAAGAATTCCAACTAGGTGTACGTGATGGCTTCAGTGATGGGTAAATCCTTGAATCTGAGTCAAACTTTGAAGGATGTGCATTGTCACTTTGATGTGTCTCTTCCCTATCTAGTTGGTGCAACTGCCTAAGTTTTCTTTGTCAACTGTAATGATGTCCATGCTATATGTCTTAGCTGAATGCAATACTTGCTTTGGTGTAAGTGCATGGGTAAAATTATGCTTACTCTTAGTGCCAACAATGCTACTCCAAATGATTTTATGATAGATTCCTATGATGCTTGCATTGTCTGATTTTTATCACTTGGAGGTAGATGTTGTTGAGTTTCACTATGATGCCTTCACCAAAGGCTATCGAATATGTAAGGTACCTTGATTTTCCTTAACCAAAGGTTATTGGATTGTACCTTATAATGCTATACATTCTTAGTATAGCTAATAGCTTCTCCTATCTTCTACTCAATGATCCTTGGATGGATACGTATTATAGAAGTCTAAAAACAATCTATTATTTCCCATTTCTATTAATGAATTCTCTTCTTGATTTGCTTAATAAATATGCAGGTAGATGATGTTTGAGATATCTCCCCTTTTCCTTGGAGATACTTTACTTTTAGATCTCCCTTGAATAAATATAATGAGGTTCTATGCAAACGTGGATTTTTAATAAATAGATGTTTGCCTCCTTGTGCTCTTAAATCAACTCTCTTGGCCTCTCAAAATGCTAAGATAAATATGAAATCAATATTACCTTCAAACCCTTGGAAATATCTTTCTTTCTTGGTTATTTTTGCACTCAATAATCCAAGCTTTTCAATAACTTTTTGCACTATAGAGTATGCAAATTTTTGGAGTCTTCTCTTGCTTAGAATAGTCAATAGAATGTTGCTATTTTTCTCTCTCAAAATAATACCTAACTTCTATTTTTCTATGTAGGTTTGAACCTTCTAGACAATAACCTTTGCACTCCCTTGAAGACTTAAATGAATATTATTTATGCAACCTTTAATCTTGAAAACTAGTGCTCAATAAATGTATTAAAATCCAAATATAAAATTTCAACTAATGAATATTTTTGCACCTTTGTTAAATACCTTTCTAAATTCATATATGATGATTATGATGGTGATTTAAGTCACCTAAATTGCTGCATTTTGTAGATGATATTGCAGCTCTTCTAGGCTATCCAAAAAATAGCTCTTTGGCTCACCTTTTGTAGCTTTAACACTCCACTAATATGCTGCTCAAAACTAGAATTTGGTGGCCCTAATTTCTCTCCAGAATGCACTTCTAAAATATATCAAGATAGATCAAGTAATAAATTCCTTATAAAACCCTCTCAAATTTGTTTAAGTCTAGCATAGGTGTCGATTTGCTCAAGATAGATTTGATTGTAGAAGGTGTTGATTTATTTAGGAGCAATTTGTTCGCAAAGTGGTCTAATTAGCTCCAAGGTGCAAAACGCCCAGGGACAATTAATGATTCACTTGCAAAAATGAATAATTTGCTTGCAAAAGTAAGCAATTCCCTTATAAAAGTTATTTTATTTGCTCACCAACTATAGTGAATTGCTCAACAACTAACAAACAGGTAAAAATAAAGGTATAGATCCTGAGGTAAATCTTTTGAGGGTGATATTTTGACATGTAGTGACACACTAATTTATTTAAAATTCTTCTAAGCCTATTAGAGGTATAATTAAAGGCATGTAACATTTGGTGTTGATCATTTTTGCCAAAGATGCCTCCCAATATTTACTTTTACTAGAAGTAATTGTTTCTCACCCCATGTAACTTAGGGTTAAAAAAATACTCTAAATAGGAGCCTAGGGATCCACTAAATTCATATTTTATCATAATAATTCAAATCTATGCCATGTGAAACCTACATTATGCTTTTACGTTATGATATTGTTGAGAATTTTGATAAGTCCTTATGCATTTCATTAATGGCACCACCCTCTTGGTTTGCTAAGTGGGCAATGATTGAGGCATTGCCATTTTTTCCATCTTATCATTCACTTATCCACTTCATACTTAATGAATGAAAGAACATTGACGTTATTTGAATTCCCATGTGTTTATTGATCACTTACACTCTATCACATGGTTTAAACTTGTATTAATTTGAATAAATCGTACCCTTAATATTTTATGCATGTTTATTTTATTAGGCTTATATTACATTATTTGTAATTCATAAAGATATCTTGTTATTTTATTATTTCAACGAACTCTATGTGATCCAAATGTGATAAAAGCACTAAATTATAATCTTGATGTATATCGTATTGTGTTTAATAAAATACTCTTTTTCACAAGCATGTGGTATCATAGTGGATGATTTTTGAGCCATTAGTAGAATTGATTGAATGATATATTTTTTGTTGATTTTCACTAGAGACTCATGTTTAATTTTTGGTTGATTTAACATTAGATATCTAATGAATTAGGTGCATTTATGGTCGATTTTAATACTAGAGATCCTATGAAGAAGGTACATTCTTGGTTGTTATCATAAGATATTCTATAAAGAAATATGCATTCATATCTGACCTGGTTGATATTACACTAGATAACATGTAATGAAAATAATGCATTAGTGTTGTACTTGAAGGTATTTGTCATATTGTTTTTAAATTATTATTTGATTTTGTTCTTATTTTTAAATAAATGAATCCACTATTATAACAAATGGTCTGAGAGAAGATTGGGAGAACATTCTAGTTAATGAGAACATTGCTTTAAAGAGGTATTTGAAGGTATTTGTCATATTATTTTAAAATTATTATTTGATTTAGTTCTTATTTTTAAAGAAATGAATCCACTATTACAACAAACAGTCTGAGATAAGATTGGGATAACATTATAGTTAATGAGAACATTGCTTTTAAGAGGTATTTGAGCACTTGAGCATATCTGAGGTTTACCCAAATACCAATCATTTGATGATAACAATTTTATTTATGTAAGAGTTTAATAGAGTGCTTGAGGAGTGCCTATATTTATTATCTAAGAAACCTATTACCTAGAATTTGAGAAACATTATTTGAGAAGGAAGACCTATATATGTTACCTGCACATCGTGTGGCATGTCACCTAAAAAAAGAGCACCTACATTTGTTACCTAAGAAACATGTGTTCGACATTTTAAATATGAGGTATTTTTTGATAAATTTGACATTCAAGAATTATTTAATGTAAGATCATTTGCATTTGGTAGAAGTTGTTTGAGAAATATTTAAATCAAATGTTTGATAAAGTTAAAGTTAAAAAAATTTAAATCAAAATATTTACATTTGAGAAGTTTGAAGAGAATGTATGCCTAAGATAAATGAGAACCTATTCAAGAGCATCCAAGAAAGTTTGGGAAAAAATAACATGCACTTAAGATAAACATGCACCTACCCAAGATATCCAAGGAGGCATCTGCACAAAAAAATTGAGAAGAGATGAACGTGCATTTGATATTCCAACACCAAACATAGAAGATTTCTGCTAAGGGCTTCCAGGTATTTTTTTATTTTTCTTAAGTATTTTTATAGAATTGATTTTTTACTAATGCTTTTGAAAAATATTGCTATAATTCTTAAGTATTTTAAAAATATATATATTTTTAAAAATATTCAAATATTTCTATAGTTAAAATATTAAAACTATAGACATATATTGAAAAACATTTAAAAGGATCATATTTATATTTCATAGGGAGTTATAAGGTAGTTGGAAAAACTTGGTTTGCACTATAGAAAGTATGTTTTCATAGGGATCTATAAGGTAGTTGAAAAGACTTATACATCATTGAAATTATATAAGGATTTTTTATATATGATTGATATAGTGATATCATACTTGTTTCACATCATGACACATACTATGAAATACACAAAATGGTACATTGACCCTGGATTCAGTAAACATATGATAAGAGATATTAACCGATTTATTATGTTCATAAAATATATGGAAAACCTATAACAATTGTAGATGATAACATCTATCAAACAAAATATTTTGATAATGTGCATATCAATCTTTCAGATGGAAGTTGTACTCTTGAAAATGTTCTCTATGTACCAGGTTTAGCAAAAAAACTTATTTGTGTCACAAATGCTAAATAAAGGACTAATAGTAGATTTCAATCTTATTAATGTAAAGAAAAAATGCTTTATCACAAGAGTTCAAAAAAATATTGCAATTGGTTCATTTAATAATGGTTTATTATCCCTTAATGTTAAATCCACACCTTCGATTGTCTTATCTACAGTCATAACATATACAACTTTTTTATGGAATAAGAGGTTTGGTCATATTGGGTTAGCATCGCTTTTAAAACTATAAAAATATCAAATGGTTATTAGTTTGTCTCAACTTTCTTTAAATCTACCAACATGTCTTAGTTGTTTAACTAGCAAACAACACTAAATTCCTTTTGAATTTAGTTCACATAGAGCTATTGGTCTTTTGGATGTCATACATATAGATATATATAGTCCCATGACAATCAATTTCAGAGGATATAAATATTTTCAATAAAATCAAAAGCCTTCACACATTTTAAACAATTCAAACAACTTGAGACAAATTTGGGTGTTTAATCTGAGTACTCTACTCAGATCAAGATGGACAATTTACCTCTAAAGTATTTTTGAATATACTACACAACATGGAATCAAACACAAACTAACTACAACTTACACTCTACAACAAAATAAAGTTGTTAAAAGAAGAAATCAAACTGTTATAGAAATGGTTTGTTGTATGCTCAAAGAAGTCGATCTTGAATAATAGTATTGGGAAAATCTTGTCAATACTACCATGTATATTCAAAATAGAACACCTTTACAATTCTTTAAAGGTATTGCACTAGAAGAAGAATGGCCTAGAAGAAAACCATTAGTGGCACATCTAAGATTATTTGGTTGTAAAGCTTATATGGATATTCCAAAACAAAGAAGGAAAAAAATAGATGACAAATATTTAACCTATATATTTTTAGGATATTATTTATCATATAAACCATGTTTTATAATTAATCCTCTTACCAAGTAGATACATATAAACAAAGATGTTATTTTTGATGAAGGATATACAAAAAACATTGAATCAAAGAATACTTCAACTCCTATTGTAGATATCAAAGAGGATTATGAAGGAAATTTTGAATGAATATTAAGTGATTGATGAATCAATAAATGATCCAATGATGCTTGTATTATCTCATAATCCATAGAAGAAAACACAAAAATTGGCTACAACTCTTAAGGATGCAAAACTTGATACACCTCTAGATTTAACTTCTACTAGACCTCATACTTGAAGTCAAACACAAAGAGAAGTAAATTCTAGAGTAATTATTTTAGTAATTGATAATAGTGAAACTCAATCTATAAGATAATATCTTGACTCCCTAGAGTGGAAGAAACCAATGGAAATTGAATATTCTAATCAGATGAAAAATAAAACTTGGGATTTAGTTGACTTACCTGAAGATAAGAAACCAATTAGATGCAAATGGGTTTATAAAATAAAATATAAAGTAGATGATTCAACTGATATATATATATATATATATATATATATATATATATATATATATATATATATATATATAAACTATGCATTTTGCCTGGTGGGTTTTGAAGCCTTAATATTAATATAAATCTCATAGGATAAATATTCATAGGATCAAATATATGATAGCTACAATATAATATGATCACATATAATAATATGAACAGAATAATATGATATAACTAATATGTAAATGTCAAGGCTAATAATATATCAAATAACATTCATTAATAAGCAACAATATGAATGTATAAATAGCCTGAATCATACATGTACAAAGTATGTAACACAACTTACAATATTAGTTGCTCAAATGTATGTAAACTTTATTACTCCTCCTCTTACAAATGTATCACAAAACTCTATTACAAGATGATCACAATGCTCTCTATGATCACTATGTGAGTGATGCTTGCTATGTTCACTATATCTCTATGCCTCTCTATGAAGTAATCTATAGACATTGTAGGATGACTCTTTGGTTACTTGAATATTCCTTTCCTTATGCCAAGTATCATAACTCGACTTGTTTAGTTCACACTTGCATAGACATGACTCTATCTTGTATGCACACTTGGACATGACTCTTCATATAACACTTCCTAATCTAAGAACATATGTGCACACTTACACATATAACACTTGCACACTTATTTACATGATACTTGTGCATTCCCTACACACTATTACATTACATAAAATATTTACTCATACTCTAATCTAGGACACAACCCTAATCTAATATTTACAAGGATGTACCAAGGAGGTACATTAGCATGTACCAAATAATGTAATATTCTCCAACACCCCTTGTATTACATTATTTGGTTATTGAAGACTTTAGTCTTCAATCAAGGTCTTCATCTTCATGTGATCCTGGGACTTGTGCTTCCTCTATTCTCTTTTTGTTTTCTTTAATCTATTTCCTTTATGTATCCTGATCAAATGAACAATTAGTATCTTTCAAATTCTGTAAGAGAAAATCATCTTCATTGTTTAATTGATTTTGCCTAAAGAGATTTGATTTCATTTTCTTTAGTAGTTTCTTCTAACTCTTGAATTTCATGAATTTCTTGGGCTAGATGTTCTTTTTTATTTCCCTCTCTATATTGTAACTAAGGTTGACTATATTGATATTGAGGAGGATATTGATGTTGAAATTGTTGTTATTGTGGATTGTACTAAGTTTGATATTGTCTTTGTTATATTGACCTATTTATTTGACCATTTTGATTCATCTGATTTCCTTGAGACTAATTTCTTGGATTATATCTACAAAAATTTGTAGTATGTCCCATTCTTTTATATACTTGACAATATCTATTATTCCATTTTGACCAATCTCTAGAGACTAAAGCAAGGTTACCTTGAGAATTATCTTTTGATACCAAAGCATTGTTAGTCATTTCATCCTTGATTGAATTTTCCACTTCATACTCTTGTAGAATATTTTTAACTAATCAAATTAAGTATCTTTGCTTAGAATTTACAAATATGTAACTAGTTGATTAATTTTTTGGAAGAGCTCTTAAAATCACTTGAACAAGAAATTTATCCTCTACTTTTTCTCCTAAAGTTAATAGTTTTAATTTTATATCTACTACCTTCCTAAGAAATAGTTCATTATTAACTTTTAAATAATGCAACTAAGATTGAAGATTCAAAATAGTAGCTTTGTTTTTCCCTTCAAATATCTTAGCTAAAGTATTCCAAGCTTATGTAGAAGTTTTTGCTATACTTATATAAGGTTGTATTTCATCAGTAATTGCAAAAGTTATTATCATAAGTGCTTTGGCTTCACTGTCTTCATATATTTTAATTTCTCTAACATCTTCATTAGGTTTTGTTTTTGCTCCACTAACTATATACCAAATTTTTTCTACTATTAAAATTAATTTCACTTTATTTTTCCATGAAGCATAATTTGGTCCTTTCATAAGTTGAGATTCAGAAAGAAATAACTTATTGTTTGACATAGTAGTACTCATAAGACCTTTGATGTAGTCTACCTTATATTTCCCTAGGTTTTAGATTAATTCAAAGTTTCTAAAAAACTATGAAGTAGAATTCCTTGTCTCCCTAATATTTAGAAACTAAAATGAAATAAAATTTTTGCAAATTTAATTTTTCCTAAGTTTGATGTTGACTTCCTTTTGACTCCCAAATCAATTTATTTGCAAATATTTTATAAAATAATTAAATTCCAAAAATTAGAAAAAACAAATAACTAAAGAATAAACCTTATGACTCCACCTTTATGAAAAATCAAATTGTAAATCTACTTATCACTCCAAACTAAAAATATTCCATTAATCCTTATTACTCCTTAATCTAAAAAATTAACCTTTATAAAAATAAAATATTAAACCTTATACCTCCAAATTAATCTTAATTCAAATTTTAAATTTGAATTTAAAACTTTACCTCCACAAAATCATGTTGGCGCTCGTGGCTTCTACAAACTGCCCTTGCTTACAATTAAACTCTCTTGACAAGTTTTTCCACTACATGTGCCTCTTTAACTACATGCTCCAAAGGATATTTCAATGCTTAGTGATTCACATTATGCTTGGTAGATGGTGCATTTGATGTTACATATTGTAACATTCTGGAAAGCGCTCAACATGTAATAATCCTCGAATGTCTCTCTAATACCTATATTTGCATTCCTAAGCAAAATCATCATCAACTTTCAAACTGGTTCATTCTACATTACCTTTGTTAATATTTCCCAAGTGCCTATTCACCTTTTGATTTCTAGACCATGTTTCAAATGGCCTATTTGTATTTTGAGTTTTTTTCTACTATAATTTTACTAGTGCATCAAGTTTTGAGTTGGTGCTATGCCATAAATTGATGTACTGGGTGCTTCTAGTTCATTTGGAAAATTCTCCTCTATTGAATTGGGTGTTTCTCCTCTTGACTTATCTTGGGCACTACGTCTCCTAACTTAGCTCGGGTGTTGCATATCCTGAGTTACCTTAGGTGTTGCATTAGCTTGGGTGATTCTTTAGCACACACTTCTTCAATATTCTGCTTTAATCTTAATGTGTTTTCTACCTTACTTTCTAGGAATATTTGACTTCACTATTGATGAAAAAAATGAAGTTCTTGTTGGCATTCATTTTCAATATATAGAGTTCTTGCATTTCTTGAATTCTACCTACATTTTGCTTGGATTCTTCTTGCATTTTGTTACATGTTTCTCAGTGTCTAAAAATTCACTTCTTCTTTGGAATGGATATTTTATTACTTAGATATTTTGGTTGTTATTTCATTGATGGATATTTCATTGACCATGTTGTGTCTTATTTTCTTGGTGCAAGTTTAGGTGTTCTTCATGGCTTCAAGATTTAGATATTCCTTTTTCACAAACTTGAATTTTTTTAGCTTTCTAAATACTCTCTAAAGATGCACTCACCCTTGATGATTGTGGCTCCTCTTTTACTAAATTTTATTCTAATGCTCCAATGCATGATTAGGTGGCTTCCACCATTGTTTTCTCTTTTGATACTTGAAGAACACAAGCTTATACTGAGAGGGGGGTGAACAGTATAAGACCACTTTTTACTTTTTCTTTCCCAATCAATATTATGCAATGTAAAGATAGCAATATCAATAGCAAGTAATCAAAGCAATGCATAAATCACCACACACAATTGAGACACCAAAATTTACGTGGTTCACCCAATGTGGGCTACTCCACGGAGAAAATATTTCACTAAAATTTTCTCAATCAATCTCTTGGGAATCCTTTCCCTATTACAATGTTTATGGACCTCTATCCAAAGGAGACACCAATCCCCTAAATCAAGTTCATGGATCTCTATCCATAGGAGACACCAATCTCCTAATCTCTGCTCTAGATGGTGATCCTCTAGAAGACCTCTGCCTCCACTGCCCTTAGCAAATGGAACTCTATCCATAGAAGACACCTATCTTCCCTGCTCTAGTTGGAGATCTCTGTCCTCAACTCTGTCACCTCCAAAGCTCTATCTCAAATCTACACTAAACATAGTCCATCGGTCTAGCACAAATCTATCCTCAATATCTATCTCTGGTCTAGCACAAACCTATCCTCAAATCTGCACCAAAATCTATCCTCGAATCTATACTAAACATAATCCTTCGATCTAGCACAAATATATCCTCAATCTCTATCCTCAAGCCTTAACTCAAAGCTTGACTCAATCTCAAATCAACTCTGTTGGATCTGCCCCAAACCTTAACTCAAGGTTTGAACAAATCAATCAATCAACTCTATTCTCAAGTCTTCTCAAAGACTTATCTCAAATCTGCCTTGTAAGCTTCCACAAAATCTCACACCAATCTATCCACAAGTCCTCTCTAGAACTTGTCCAATCTGCTCAATAAGTTCCCACAAGAACTTATCCAAATATACTCTCAATCTGTATTGTAAGCTTCCACAAAAGCTTACCCAAATCTATCCACAAGTCTTCTCAAAGACTTACCTCAAATATGCACAACAAGTCCACACTAGAACTTGTCCAATCTCATAGAAACATAAAGAGAATTGTTAGAGACTCAATATGTTCTATACTCATCACAATGCTCAATCACTTTCAATCACTCTTTTAGAAACATACAAAGAATTGTTAGAGACTCAATATGCTTCACATTCACCTCAATACTCAATCACTTTCTCAATTCAATTCAGAATATAGAATAGTTTGTTTTATGGAACTTGAACAATCACTTCACACACCCACTTGACTAGGCTCAACCAACTCTACTCAACCAATCACTCAATGAAACAATCCTTCCTTACAAACCCTAGTCCAAGCATATGACATTCACTCAAAATATTCCCAACAATGCTTATCAACCACTCTCACATAACAATGATACTCATGTTCTTTTCAAACCCTAGTTCAAGTTCCTCACAAACAAACTCAACATAACAATGATACTCATGTTCTTTTCAAACCCTAGTTCAAGTTCTTCACACCACCAATGGCTTCAACAACAATGCTTATAAAACAAGGTTTTAACTACAACTCTTTATTCCAGAAAACCTTGAAGCATTAACTCAACACACTCAATAAGGAAACCCTAATCAAGTCCTTTTCACTCCAAACTTATTTTCCAGAAAACCAACCAATCAACTCAACTATGGAAGAATGTGCTCATACCTTTTTCTTGATGATGAAGGAACCTCTAATATCTGCCACAACCACAAACACTTCCTTCTTTTCCAAGTACCAAGGGTTAGATAACAAGTGTTACTCTTCAAAATACAAAGATAACTCAATTTCATAATACACCTTATTTCTCCATCTCAATATCAATATTCAACAATAATAATTTCATCAAATGACCCTTTCAAAATGACACTTTCTACTTCTCAATATTGCAAAAATTAATGCAATAAACCAATTTTAATTTCCTAAGGTAAAAAGAATATTACCCTAGTAAACATTCATTTACCACCTAGGTAAATATCATAACCACTTTTCCCTTATATCTCCCTAACCTTAGCAAAGCAAGGAAATAATCAAATTTTCATTTACCACCCTTATTACTCCTTAAACCTTAGCACATTGAAAAATTAAAAATCAAATTTATAAAAACCTTGGCAAAAGTCCCCTTCCGCAATTTGTGGGATTCGATCATGTGCTCTCTCCCTTGCTAGCGCCTTGGCCATGGCTAGCTAGCCGTGTGAGCCAAGCGCTCCACGTGCAATGTAAAAAGCGCACATGCTTTGACTTCCTTCCTAAGCTCTTTAGAGCCCTTGGCTCTTCTCCTTTTGCCACGTGCCCTGAACAATGCGCTTCCTCTTCACTGCTTTCTTTCGCACGAACCTTGCGCTATCTCACCACGGAAATTTTGGAGTTTTCAATCAAATACCTAATGTTTGTCTTGGGCAAGGGTTTAAATACCCTTTTGCCTTCATTATCATGCACGTCGACGGGTGCATTAGAATTTGACGTCACCGCCTTATAATATGCTTTATTAATTTATAAAATATTTAAATTCTAATTAGAATTTAAATTTTATAAATTAATTTTATAACCTTTGGCTTTTATGAAAATTTAAAGCCTCCTTGATTTTACCACTTTATATAAATATTTATTTATAAAATTTAAATTCAATTTGAATTTAAATATTTTATAAAATAAATATTAAAACCTCCTTTAGCTTTTCAAAAGCTTCCTTGGGTTTTTATGAAAAACCTTTTATTTTGCTCATCCATGGTTTTAATAAAAACCCACCTTCATATGCTTCCACATAATATTAAAAATATTATGAAGCTCTTTTGCCATTAACCTTTGCATTGTTCCTTGACATATTCCTTGACATCAATGATGACTTCGTTCCTTGACATCAATGACAACTTTGACTCAAAATGTCCAACAATCTCCCCCTTTGTCATTGATGGCAACCCAAATTCTTTTTACCAGAAACTTAACCTTTTCTTGGTTCTGCTCCCCCTGGGACATTGCTCCCCCTGGCTCAATGCTCTTTTCAAATCTCTCCTCTTTACTCAAATACCAAATCTCTCCCCTTACTCAAATCTCTCCCCTTTGACATCAATGGCAAAGGGTCACCTTTGGGGCTCGGGGCTAAGAATGAGCCTCTTAGCTTAGCCCCTCCCCCACCTCCTCTTGAGGTGGTTAATTCTAGGGTGGGAGTATTTCTACTCCCAACAAGCACTGGTCTTTACCTTTATCCTCTTTTCTTCTTATCTGATCCTTTTGATTCCTCTGATTGTTCCTTTCCATGTCCATGTTCTCCTATTCTTGTTCCTGTTCCTATTCTTGTTCTTGTTCATATCCATATTCCTGTTCCTATTCCTGTTCATATTCATATCCCTTTTCCTATTCTGTTCTTGTTCCTGTTCATACTTGATTCTGGAATATCTGCTCTACACCACTTTGTTGTGTGACCATCATTATTGCACTTATAACACTTAATGTTATTATTCCTTGGAGGTGCAAATGTCTTAGGATTTCTCCTAATGAAGCCATATCCTCTTCTGTCATGAACCCTGCAATTCATTGCCTTGTGACCAAACTGATTACATGAGTAGCAATACCCATTGAAAAGTTATTTGTTCCCATATTCCTGTCTTTCATGTGTCCTGCACTGTGAAGCCATGTGCCCAAACCTGTGACATGAAAAACATCTTCCATTGAAACTTCCTTGTCTTGACCTCATTGGTCTCTTAGTCTCTCTTGACCTATTCTGATTGTTGTTCCATCTATTTCTTCTTTGTGCATTGTTCCTATCCTTGTTGAACTTTCTGTTGTCCAACTCATCCTCAGATGTCTCACTTTCTCTTACACTACCTTCTTCTGAAGTGTCTTCATCTGAAGTTTCTTCTCCTTCAGAACTTGAGGTTGACTTTCCTTCCCATTTCTTTTGTTCCTGTTCAAATCCAAGACCTATTTTGCTTGATGTAGGCTTTTGTATCTTGATGAACTTATCTAAATTCTTTGAGCTATTTTTGAACCCTTTTAGCTTGACTTTGGAGTCTTCTAAATCTTCCCTTAGTAGGGCTACTTCTTGTACTAACCTTTCACATTCTAAGACCTTTGCTTCTAGATTATCCTTGAATTTCTTTGTCTTAGCCTTTGATTTGTCTAGATCCTCTATAAGCATTCTTCTCTCTTCATCACATTCTTGAAACTGAGCTTCTAATTTAGAGTTTTGCTTTCTTACCTTCTTTACTATTTCAAGAGCATAGATAAGTTCTCCCTTAAGATCATATCCTTCTTTATCTGATTCTTCCTCTATTTGTTTGCCTTTGTCCACATCTTCATTTTCTTTTGACTTATCTTCTATAGGATCACCTTCTCCTTCTTCTAGTGCCATTAGAAGTTTTTCATCTGGTCCTTCAAGTGCATCCTCATATTCATCATCACTGAAACTATAACCATTCCTTGTACAACTATCTTCAAGATGTCCAAAGTTACCACATCTAAAACACTTGAGAATTATTGGAGTCCTATTCTTAACTGGTTCTTTTTCTTCAATCATAAATAGGACTTCATCTCTATCATTGTCTGAAAGACTAGCATCACTATCACTTGAGTACTTACTTGCCTTATCCGCATAGTAGCTCCTCTTTTGTCTTTGAAAGAACTTCCTTCCTTGTCTGCTTTGTCCATCCTTGCTTTTCTTTTGGTGCCTGTATCTTTCTGATTCCCTATTCCTGTGATCCTATTTTTCTTCATCATTGTTATTCTTAGCTTCTTGACAATCAGTTGCATAATGACCATACTTTCCACAATTGAAACATCTAACAGATTTTGTATCTCTAGATCTTCTTGAATCCTTATTCCTTCTACCATAATTAGCTTCTTCATCACTGGATGACTCATTGCTTGATTCTGACTTCTTACCCTTTGTCTTCTTGATTGCTTTGAAGGTTGCTTCCTTCTAGGGAATAGGTTCTTTTGTTCTTAACTCAAAAGTTGTAAGAATACCAAGCAACATATCTCTTGTCAAAGAATCACCATCCTTTGACTCTTCTATAGCAGAAATATTTTCACTGAATCTTTTTGGAAGAGATCTTAAGACCTTATCACAAACATCTGATTCATCAACCTTCATTCCAAGTCCTTGCATAGCATTAACAACCTCATCAATTCGAAGTAGATAAGTACTAATGTTTTCCTCATCCTTCATTCTTAACTCTTCAAATTGTCCTTTGAGATTTCGTATCTTTGCTTTCTTGACACCTTTATCTCCTTCATATATATTTTGCAACTTATCCCACATTCCTTTTGCATCTTGACAATGCATAACTTTTATGGACTCTGTTCTATGCAAACCTCTCAAAAGTGCATTCATTGCTTTTGAATTGTAATGTTGTAGAAGCTTACCTTCCTTATCTGTAGGTGGATCAACTGAGGGGTATGTATCCATTTTCAACTACTTCCCAAACTTCATTGCCAAGTGCCTTCAGGTAGATCTTCATTCTCAAACTCCAATATACATAATCACTTCCATAAAATACTGGTACTGAATTATCTGAAGGTCCATTCTTAGAATCCATTGTGTTCTTGTTAGCTTTTCCTTCAAGCTGTTAAACTCTTTCGAAGGAACCCACTCTGATACCAATTGAAGAACACAAGCTTATACTGAGAGGGGGGTGAACAATATAAGACCACTTTTTACTTTTTCTTTCCCAATCAATATTATGCAATGTACAGATAGCAATATCAATAGCAGTAATCAAAGCAATGCATAAATCACCACACACAATAGAGACACCAAAATTTACGTGGTTCACCCAATGTGGGCTACTCCACGGAGAAAATATTTCACTAAAATTTTCTCAATCAATCTCTTGGGAATCCTTTCCCTATTACAATGTTTATGGACCTCTGTCCAAAGGAGACACCAATCCCCTAAATCAAGTTCATGGATCTCTATCCACAGGAGACACCAATCTCCTAATCTCTGCTCTAGTTGGTGATCCTCTAGAAGACCTCTACCTCCACTACCCTTAGCAAATGGAACTCTATCCATAGAAGACACCTATCTTCCCTACTCTGGTTGGAGATATCTATCCTCAACTCTATCACCTCCAAAGCTCTATCTCAAATCTATACTAAACATAGTCCGTCGATCTAGCACAAATCTATCCTCAATATCTATCTCTGGTCTGGCACAAACCTATCCTCAAATCTACACCAAACTCTATCCTCAAATCTATACTAAACACAGTCCTTCGATCTAGCACAAATCTATCCTCAATATCTATCCTCAAGCCTTAACTCAAAGCTTGACTCAATCTCAAATCAACTCTGTTGGATCTACCCCAAACCTTAACTCAAGGTTTGAACAAATCAATCAATCAACTCTATTCTCAAGTCTTCTCAAAGACTTATCTCAAATCTGCCTTGTAAGCTTCCACAAAAGCTCACACCAATCTATCCACAAGTCCTCTCTAGAACTTGTCCAATCTGCTCAATAAGTTCCCACAAGAACTTATCCAAATATACTCTCAATATGTATTGTAAGCTTCCACAAAATCTTACCCAAATCTATCCACAAGTCTTCTCAAAGACTTACCTCAAATCTGCACAACAAGTCCACACTAGAACTTGTCCAATCTCATAGAAACATAAAGAGAATTGTTAGAGACTCAATATGTTCTATACTCATCACAATGCTCAATCACTTTCAATCACTCTTTTAGAAACATACAGAGAATTTTTAGAGACTCAATATGCTTCACATTCACCTCAATACTCAATCACTTTCTCAATTCAATTCAGAATATAGAATAGTTTGTTTTATGGAACTTGAACAATCACTTCACACACCCACTTGACTAGGCTCAACCAACTCTACTCAACCAATCACTCAATGAAACAATCCTTGCTTACAAACCCTAGTCCAAGCATATGATCATTCACTCAAAATATTTCCAACAATGCTTATCAACCACTATCACATAACAATGATACTCATGTTCTTTTCAAACCCTAGTTCAAGTTCCTCACACAACCAATGGCTTCAACAACAATGCTTATAAAATATTCACATAACAATGATACTCATGTTCTTTTCAAACCCTAGTTCAAGTTCTTCACACAACCAATGGCTTCAACAACAATGCTTATAAAACAAGGTTTTAACTACAACTCTTTATTCCAGAAAACCTTGAAGCATTAACTCAACACACTCAATAAGGAAACCCTAATCAAGTCCTTTTCACTCCAAACTTATTTTCTAGAAAAACAACCAATCAACTCAACTATGGAAGAATGTGCTCATACCTTTTTCTTGATGATGAAGGAACCTCTAATATCTGCCACAACCACAAACACTTCCTTCTTTGCCAAGTACCAAGGGTTAGATAACAAGTGTTACTCTTCAAAATACAAAGATAACTCAATTTCATAATACACCTTATTTCTCCATCTCAATATCAATATTCAACAATAATAATTTCATCAAATGACCCTTTCAAAATGACACTTTCTACTTCTCAATATTGCAAAAATTAATGCAATAAACCAATTTTAATTTCCTAAGGTAAAAAGGATATTACCCTAGTAAACATTCATTTACCACCTAGGTAAATATCATAACCACTTTTCCCTTATATCTCCCTAACCTTAGCAAAGCAAAGAAACAAATCAATTTTCATTTAACCACCCTTATTACTCCTTAAACCTTAGCACATTGAAAAATTAAAAATCAAATTTATAAAAACCTTGGCAAAAGTCCCCTTCCACAATTTGCGGGATTCGATCCTGCGCTCTCTCCCTTGCTAGCGCCTTGGCCGTGGCTTGCTAGCCGTGTGAGCCAAGCGCTCCACGTGCAACGTAAAAGCGCAAAAGGTGCTTTGACTTCCTTGCTAAGCTCTTTAGAGCCCTTGGCTCTTCTCCTTTTGCCACGTGCCCTGAACGATGTGCTTCCTCTTCACTACTTTCTTTCGCACGAACCTTGCGCTATCTCACCATGAAAATTTTGGAGTTTTTAATCGAATGCCTAATGTTTGGCTTGGGCAAAGGTTTAAATACCTTTTTGCCTCCATTTCATGCACGTCGATGGGTGCATTAGAATTTGACGTCGGTGCCTTATAATATGCTTTATTAATTTATAAAATATTTAAATTCTAATTAGAATTTAAATTTTATAAATTAATTTTATAACCTTTGGCTTTTATGAAAATTTAAAGCCTCCTTGATTTTACCACTTTGTATAAATAATATTTATTTATAAAATTTAAATTCAATTTGAATTTAAATATTTTATAAAATAAATATTAAAACCTCCTTTAGCTTTTCAAAAAGCTTCCTTGGGTTTTTATGAAAAACCTTTTATTTTTCTCATTCATGGTTTTAATAAAAACCCACCTTCATATGCTTCCACATAATATTAAAAATATTATGAAGCTCTTTTGCCATTAACCTTTGCATTGTTCCTTGACATATTCCTTGACATCAATGATGACTTCGTTCCTTGACATCAATGACAACTTTGACTCAAAATGTCCAAAAGATGCTTTATTGAATCACTGCCTTCAAATATTATTCTTGAGTTATGCCTTCAATATTTACATACTACCCTTGCTTTGTTGATTGCCTTGTATATTAGGCTTATTTTCTTTAAGCCTTTTTCTACATCTTATTTCATTGGTCTCTATGCCTTCTAACCCTAATTTGTGATAATTATTTCACTAGTTCTCTATGCCTCTAGCTTTATTCTTATGACTCATTTTCTCTTATACAATCTTTCTTTATCAGTTTCTCTAAAACCTACATATCTGCTCTCTATATTTAAACCTCCTTTCTCTCCTTGATAAGGGGCTTATATATCAAATATGACCTCTTTTATTTTTACTAATAAGGGCCACAAATATTCATAATGGACCTATTTCTCTAAAGGACTCAATCCTATAATATTGGCCTCTTCTCTTGGACCAATCGTCAAGGTCTATATGACCTAAAATATTCTCTATCTCTAATTTATTGAAACTTTTATATGGCTGCCAATGTCAAGCCAATTTTTAATGTCTATATTCGAGACCTAAATCTTCTTGTAGACTAGAATAAAATCTTTGAAGAACATAAGCTTATACTGAGAGGGGGGGTGAACAATATAAGACCAATTTTTACTTTTCTTTCCCAATCAATATTATACAATGTATAGATAGCAATATCAACAACAATAATAAAATCAATGCAAAAATCACAACATATAATAAAGACACCAATTTAACATGGTTCACCCAATGTGGGCTACTCCACGGAGAAAATATTTCACTAAAATTTTCTCAATCAATCTCTTGGGAATCCTTTCCCTATTACAATGTTTATGGACCTTTTTCCAAAGGAGACACCAATACCCTAATCAAGTTCATTGATATCTATCCATAGGAGAACTCCTTTCTCATTAGATATGATCGGTGATCTTCTAAAAGAATTGTTACCCCACTACTCTAGCTAATGGATCTCTATCCATTGAAGACACCTATCCTCACTACCCTGGCTAATGGATCTCTATCCACTAGAGACTATCATCATATATACTCTATCACCTTCAAATTTTTGTCTCAAATATACACTAAACACAATCCTTCGATCTAGCACAAATATGTTCAATATCTGTCTTTGGTATGGCACAAACCTATCCTCAAATCTGCACCAAAATTTATCCTTAAATATTCACTAAACACAGTCCTTCGGTCTAGCACACAAATCAAATCTGTTGGATCTGATCTAAACCTTAATTCAAGGTTTGAAAAAATCAATCAATCAACTCTACTCTCAAGTCTTCTCAAAGACTTGTCTCAAATCTACCTTGTAAGTTTCCACAAAATCTCACACTAATCTATCGACAAGTCCTCTCTAGAACTTGTCCAATATGCTCAACAAGTCCTCACTAGAACTTGTCTAAGTATGCTCTCAATATCTTTCCTCAATTATGTATTGTAAGCTTCCACAAAAGCTCACACAAATCTGTCCACAAGTCTTCTCTAATACTTACCTCAAATCTACTCAACAAGTCCAAACTAGAACTTGTCCAAATCTGCTCAATAAGTCCTCACTAGAACTTGTCTAAACTCATAGAAATATAAAGAGAATTGTTAGAGACTCAATATGCTTCACACTTTATCACAATGCTCAATTACTTTCAATCACTCTTTTAGAAGCATATAGAGAATTTTTAGAGACTCAATATGATTCACATTCACCACAATGTTCATCATTTTCAATCACTCTTTTACCATAGAAACATATAGAGAATTGTTAGATACTCAATATGCTTCACACTCACAAACTCTCAATCACTTTCTCAACTCAATTTAGAATATAGAATAATTTGTTTCATAGAACTTAAAAAATCACTTCAATACATCCACTTGACTAGGCTCAACCAACTCTACTCAACCAATCAATTAATGAAATAATCCTTGCTCACAAACCCTAGTCCAAGCATATGAACACTCACTCAAATGTTTCCAACAATGCTTATAAATCAATCTCACATAACAATGATACTCATGTTCTTTGCAAACCCTAGTTCAAGTTCTTTACTCAACCAATCACTTCAAAAACAATGCTTATAAAACAATTTTCACATGACAATGATACTCATGATCTTTGCAAACCCTAGTTCAAGTTCTTCACTCAATTAATCACTTCAACAACAATGCTTATAAAATAAGGTTTTATCAACAACTCTCAATTCCAAAAAACTTGAAGCATTAATTCAAAACACACTCAACAATGCTTACCAAACAATCCTTTTCACTCCAAATTTTCATTCACAACATTCAACAATCACTCACTAGGAATATGTGCCCATACCTTTTGTTTGATGTAGAAGTGCCCTTAGAAAACCTATCTCAATCACAATTTTCTTCTTTTCAATTTCAATGGTTAAATGACAAAATATCACTTCAACACTTTCTCAAAATATTCCTTACACAAAAAAATAAACAAAGCTCCAATACACCTTATTGCTCCTTCTTGTAATTAACATTCACCAAATCATACACACAAATAATTACTTGGATACACCTTATAATCTCCAACTTAAAATAATATCCAACACCACAAAAACCTCAAATAATCTTCCTAAAACACCTTTATTTCCTTTTCAAACACTAAAGCAAATAACACCAAAAATTTATTTTGCATCAACCTTATAACTCCCCTAAAACCTTATATACCAAATAAAATATGCAAAAAATATTTTTTAATGCCTCAACTAATACCCCCGAAATTTTTGACGTTTAAACTTTAATGCATACCTTTGCTTCTGCCAAAAGGGTTTTAGCGTGATTCAAACCACTGTCTCCCCAAGTGCCAATCTAGAGGCACCCACGTGAAGGAAGGAGGACTTCCTTCCCTTTCAACCTTACTCCATCACATTTTCAACACAAAATAAAAACTATCCTCCGTAGGGATTCAAACCTGTATCTGTCGTTGCCCTCATGCCTTACTTTCGTTGTGGTTGCCAACTACGCTACTAGCGGTTGGTGACCAAGGCTCCTTCCTTGGTGGGTAAAATAATTTTGCCTCCTCTAAGCACCTTTTAACAAATTAAAAACTCTTTGTTGCACACCATGATTCACATACACTCGCATAGCATAGGATTTAATTCGAAAGCATTGGGGGTTTGGCTAAGGTGGGTAATCCCCTTTTTATACACACATGGGTATTTTCTCCCACATCGGCGCTTAATAATTCAAATTCAAAATTTGAATTTAATTTAATAACCCACCTTAGGGTTAGTTAAAATTAATATAAATTAACTTATAACTAATATTAAAATTAATTAATAATTAATTTAAATAACTTATAAGTTAAGTAAATTAATTAATAAATTAATTTATAATAAAAATTATATTAATTAATTTATAATTAATTTAAACTTCCCTTTATAATATTATAAAAAATTATTATAATATTATTCACTTGGGATTCTTGTTTTCACCTTGGACCTTATTTTGACCTCCTGGAACCGGGTCTTGATCAACTAAAACTGGGGAACCTAAAACTGATGTTGCCCATTGAAATTTCCACTGACTGGTGCTAAAAGTTCGACATAAATGACCATTCTCTCTTGACATCAATGACAACTTATCGACTCAAATGTCCAACAATATCCCCCTTTGTCATTGATGGCAATCCAAATTCTTTTTACCAAAAACTTGACCTTTTTCTTGTTTTTCTCCCCCTATGCAATTGCTTCCCCTGACTCAATGCTCTCTCCTTAAACCAAATATCTCCCCCTTTAACATCAATGGCAAAGGGTCACCTTTGGGGCTCAAGACTAAGAATGAGTTTCTTAGCTTAGCCCCTCCCCCACCTCCTCTTGAGGTGGTTAATTCTGGGGTGAGAGTATTTCTACTCCCAAAAAGTAATGTTCTTTACCTTTGTCCTCTTTCCTTCTCATCTTATCCTTCTAATTCCTTTTACTACTTCTATTTATATTCTTGTTCATGTCCATGTTCCTATTCTTGTACATATTCCTGTCAGGGTTATGCATAGCGGCTATTTATTGCCAATTGGCTAAAATTAGGATTTTCAAAATTTGAATTGGCTAATATTTGGGACCCTTGACCAAGGCCCATTAGGCAAAAATTTATAGGTGCAATTTTTTTTGGAGGGTTGATTCGCCTCAATTTTATAATAATTTGACCATTTTAAGTTTAAATTTCCAACATTACGCCTAATAATAGTTAACCTTCTACACGTGTTTTGACACTGTTAGCTTGGATTTTGAAACTACTTCGCCAATTTTTTATAAATACATTTTGGGGCTGACCCCTTATGCATAACCCTAATTCCTATTCTTGTTCCTATTTTTTTCATGTTTCTGTTCTTGTTCATGCTTGGTTTTGGAATGTCTGCTCTACACCACTTTGTTGTATGTCCATCATTATTGCACTTATAACACTTAATGTTATTATTCTTTGGTAGTGCAAATGTCTTGGGATTTCTCCTGATGAAGCCATATTTGTTCTTGTCATGTACCTTGCTATTCATTGACTTGTGACCAAAGTGATTACATGTGTAGAAATACCCATGGAAAAGCTTCCTATTTCTAAAGTTCCCATACTCTTGTCTTTCATGTGTCCTGCACTATGAAGCCATGTGCCCAAATTTGTGATATGAGAAACATCGTCCATTGAAATTTCCTTGCCTTTACCTCATAGGTCTCGTAGTATCTTTTTATCTATGTTGGTTCTTGTTCCATATCTTTATTCTTTGTGCATTGTTCCTTTCCTTGTTGAACTTTCTGTTGTCCAACTCATCTTCAGAAGTCTCACTTTCTCTTACATTGTCTTCTTTTGAAGTTTCTTCTTCTTTATAACTTGATGTTGTCTCTTCTTCTTGTTTCTTTTGAGTCTGTTCAAAACCAAGACTAGTTTTGTTTGTTCACCTTCTTTGTACCTTAACCATAATATCTACAATATTTGAGCTCTTTCGAAACTTGTGTAGCTTATCCTTAGACTTTTCTAATTCTTCCCTTAGTAGAGCTACATATTATTCTAACTTTTTATATTCTAAGACCTTTGCTTCTAACTTATCCTTGAACTTCTTTGTCTTAGCCATTGACTTTATTAGATCATCTATAAGCTTTCCTCTCTCTTCATCACATTCTTGAAGTTGGATCTCAAGTTGGGAGTTTTGCTTTCTTACCTTCTTTAAAATTTTAAGAGCATAAATAAGCTCTCCCTCAAGATCAACTCCTCCTTTTTTTTTATTCTTCCTCTATTTTTTTGCCTTTGTCAACATCTTCAATTTATTTTGATTTATATTCTATAGGCTCACCTTCTTCTTCTTCTAGTGCCCTTAGAATATTCTCTTTTGGTCTTTTAAGTGCATCTTCATATTCATCATCATTAACACTAAAACCATTCCTTGTATAACTATCTTCAAGATGTCCAAAATTACCACATCTGAAACACTTGAGAATTATTGGTGACCTTTTCTTAACTTCATATTTTTCTTTAATCAAAAATAGGACTTTATATTTATCATTACTTGAAGAACTAGCATCACTATCACTTGATTACTTACTTGCCTTGTCTGCATAGTAGCTCCTCTTTTGTCTTTGAAATAACTTCTTCCCTTGTCTACTTTGTCCATCCTTACCTTTATTTTGGTACCTATATATTTATGATTCCCTATTCTTATGATATTATTTTTCTTCATTATTGCAATTTTTGGCTTCTTGAAAATCAATTGTATAGTGACTAAACTTTCTACATTGAAACATCTAATAGATTTTGCATCCTTAAATCTTATTGAATCCTTATTCCTTCTACCATAATCTTCTTCTTCATCACTAGATGACTCATTACTTGAATCTGAATTCTTGCCCTTTGTTTTCTTAATCGCTTTGAAGGTTGCTTCCTTCCAAATATTAGGTTCCTCTTTTGTTATTAACTCAAAAGCTATAATAATGCCAAGTAACATATATCTTATCAGAGAATCACCATCCTTTGCCTCTTCTATAGCTGAAATATTTTTACTAAACCTTGTTGGGAGAGACCTTAATATCTTATCACAAACATCAATTTCTTCAACCTTAAGTACAATTCCTTGCATAGCATTAACAACCTCATCTACCCAAAGTAGATAAGTACTAATGTTTTCCTCATTATTCATTCTCAATTATTCAAATTGTCCTTTGAGATTTCTTATCTTTTCCTTTTCACACTTTTATCTCCTTCATATATGCTTTACAACTCATCCCAAATTCCTTTTGCATCTTGACAATGCATAACTTTTATGAATTTTGTTCTATGCAAACCTCTAAAAATTGCATTCATTGCTTTTGAATTGTAATGTTGTAGAAGCTTACCTTCCTTATCTATAGGTGGATCAACTGGTGGTATGTATCCATTTTCAACTACTTCTCAAATTTTATGGCCAAGTGCCTTTAGGTGAATCTTCATTCTCATGCTTCAAAATATGTAATCACTTCCATCATAGATTGGTGCTGAATTATCTAAGGACGCATTATTAGAATCCATTGTGTTCTTGAAAGATTTTCCTTCAAGTTTTTAAACTCTTCCGAAGAAACCCACTCTGATACCAATTGAAGAACACAATCTTATACTAAGAGGGGGGTGAATAGTATAAGATCACTTTTTGCTTTTCTTTCCCAATCAATATTATGTAATATATAGATAGCAATATCAACATCAATAATCAAAGCAATGCACAAATCACCACACACAATAGAGACACCAATTTAATGTGGTTCACCCAATGTGGGCTACTCCACGAGGAAAATATTTCACTAAAATTTTTATAATCAATATCTTGGAAATCCTTTCCCTATTATAATGTCTATGTACTAATGTCTAAAGGATACACCAATCCCCTAATCAAGTTTGTGGATATATTTCCATAGGAAAACTCCTTTCTCATAATCTCTAACTGGTGATCTTCTAGAAGAACTGTTGCCCCCACTGCACTAGCGAATGGATCTCTATACACTGAAGACATATGTTCTCACTGCCCTAGCTAATGGATCTCTATCCACTTGAGACTATCATCCTGTATAATCTATCACATTCAAATATCTGTCTCAAATCTATACTAAATATAGTCCTTCAGTCTAGCAAAAATATGCTCAATCTCTATATTTGGTCTAGCACAAACTTGTCCTCAAATATGCACTAAACTCTATCCTAAAATTTGCACTAAAAACAATCCTTCGGTCTAGCACAAATAAACTATGTTGGATCTTCTCTAAACCTTAATTCCAGGTTTGAAAATATCAATCAATCAACTCTACTCTCAAGTCTTCTCAAAGACTTGTCTCAAATCTACCTTGTAAGCTTCCACAAAAGCTCACACTAATCTATCCACAAGTCCTCTCTAGAAATTGTCTCAATCTGCTCAACAAGTGCTCACTAGAACTTGTCTAATTATACTCTCAATATATTTTCTCAATTTTGTATTGTAATCTTCCACAAAAGCTCACACAAATCTGTCCACAATTCTTCTCTAATACTTACCTCAAATCCACTCAACAAGTCTAAACTAGAACTTGTCCAAATCTGCTCAATAAGTCCTCACTAGAACTTGTCTAAACTCATAGAAATATTAAGAGAATTGTTAGAGACTCAATATGCTTCACACTTTATCACAATGCTCAATTACTTTCAATCACTCTTTTAGAAACATATAGAGAATTGTTAGAGACTCAATATGCTTCACATTCACTACAATGTTCAATCACTTTCAATCACTCTTTTACCATAGAAACATATAGAGAATTGTTAGAGACTCAATATGCTTCACACTCACAAACACTCAATCACTTTCTCAACTAAATTTAGAATATAGAATAATTTTTTTCATAAAACTTGAACAATAACTTCAATACGTCCACTTGACTAGGCTCAACCAACTCTACTCAACCAATCACTTAATGAAATAATCCTTTCTCACAAATCCTAGTCCAAGCATATGAACACTCACTCAAATGTTTTCGACAATACTTATCAATCAATATCACATAAAAATGATACTCATGTTCTTTGCAAACCCTAGTTCAATTTCTTCACTCAACCAATCACTTCAACAACAATGCTTATAAAATAATCTTCACATAACAATTATACTTATGATCTTTGTAAACCCTAGTTCAAGTTCTTAACTCAATTAATCACTTCAACAACAATGCTTATAAAACAAGGTTTTATCAACAACTCTCAATTCCAAAAAACCTTGAAGCATTAATTCAAAACACACTCAACAATGCTTACCAAAAAATCATTTTCACTCCAACTTTACATTCACAACATTCAACAATCACTCACTAGGAAGATGTACCCATACCTTTTGTTTGATGTAGAAGTGCCCTTAGAAAACTTGTCTCAATCACAATTTTATTCTTTCCAATTTCAATGGTTAAATAACAAAATATCACTTCAACACTTTCTCAAAATATTCCTTAGACACAAAAATAAATAAACCTCAAATACACCTTATTGCTCCTTCTTGTAATTAACATTCATCAAATAATGCACACAAATAATTACTTGGATACACCTTATAATCTCCAACTTAAAATAATATCCAACACCACAAAACCTCAACCAATCTTCCTAAAACACCTTTATTTTCTTTTCAAACACTAAAGAAAATAACACAAAAAATTTATTTTGCATCAACCTTATAACTCCCCTAAAACCTTAAATACCAAATAAAATATACAAAACATAATTTTTAATGCCTCAATTAATACCCCTTAAATTTTTGGTGTTCAAACTTTAATGCATACCTTTGCTTCCCCAAAAAGGTTTTCGGTGTGATTCGAACTATCGTATCCCCAAGTGCCAAGGGCCTTAGTGCTTTGGAGCCCACCATGTGGGCTAGAGGTACCCATGTGAAGGAAGGAGGACTTCCTTCCCTTTCAATCTTACTCTGCCGTGTTTTCAACACAAAACAAAAACTATCCTCCATGGGGATTCGAACCTGTGCCTATCGCTACCTGCACGTCTTGCTTCCACCGTGATTGCTAACTACGCTACAAGAGGTTGGTGACCAAGGCTCATTCCTTATGGGTAAAATAGTTCTGCCTCTTCTAAGCACCTTTTAGAAAATTAAAAATTCTTCGGTGCACACCATGATTCACATACACTCGCATAGCATAGGATTCAATTCGAAAGCATTGGGGGTTTGGCTAAGATGGGTAATCCCATTTTTATACACACATGGGTATTTTCTCCCCATGTTAGCACTTAATAATTCAAATTTAATTTAATAACCCACCTTAGGGTTAGTTAAAATTAATATAAATTAACTTATAACTAATATTAAAATTAATTTAAATAACTTATAAGTTAAGTAAATTAATTAATTTATAATTCCCTTTATAATATTATAAAAAATTATTATAATATTATTCACTTGGGCTTCTTGTTTTCACCTTGGACCTTATTTTGACCTCCTGGAACCTAGTCTTGATGAACTGAAATTGAAGAACCTGAAACTGATACTGCCCACTAAAACTGCCACTGACTGGTCTTGAAAGCTTGACATCAATGACTATTCACTCTTGACATCAATGACAACTTATCCACTCAAATGTCCAACAATATTAGAATATGTAATCTAGATATATCTTTATCAAGATCTTTCTTCAAGACTTGAAACTAAAATATTCTATAAATTAAATTAATCCCTGCTTGATAAAAGCTTTGTGCTTTCTCTCGCACTTGAAGATGAAAGTTTTCTCTATCTACTATAGGAATATTCTCACAATTCTAATGAACAATCTCTGTTGCAACAATATCTTAGGTTGCTTTATCAAATGTTACCTAAGAATTCAATATGATTCTCCTCCTTAGTAGAGAACCCAATAATTTCAAGGTGACTTTAAACTTCTTTGATGCTCAAAATATGATAGCTTGATTGTAGTAACTTCCTTCAACTTTCTTCTAAGTATTGATAGAAATCAATTACCAAAAAATTTTCTATCTCTAAAAATCCTTATCAATGTTAGGATGGCTATTTCTCTGAATAATCAACTATATTCAAGTTGATTCGCCTAAATATGGGTCTTAGTCTTCACTGGTTATGCTTCAACCTAGTGGAAAGACCCTATAGCTGAGTCATAGTCTTAATTGATTATTCTTCAACCTAGTGAAAAGACCCTAGCTTTTGCTTACTTCAACTCTCCGATAGAGTGCAAGTCTAACTCCCTTTAAAGTAGATATACTCTAACAAATTTTGTCACACTGAACAAAAATTGATTCTGCAGCTAAACAAATCATTTGTAACTTCTTATTGTAGCTCTGATACCATTGATGGATTTTAAAGCCTTAATATTAATGTAAATCTCATAGAATAAATGTTCACAAGATCAAATATATGATAATAATATGAACAAAATAATATGAGCCAACTAATATGTAAATGTCAAGGCTAATAATATATCAAATAATATTCATTAATAAGTAGCAATATGAATGTATAAATAGCCTGAATCATACATGTACAAAGTATGTAGCACAACTTACAAAATTAGTTGCTTAAATGTATGCAAACTTTATTACTCCTCTTACAAATGCATCACAAAACTCTATTACAAGATTATCACAATGCTCTCTATGATCGCTATGTGAGTGATGATTGCTATGTTCACTAAATCTCTATGTCTCTCTATGGAGTGATATGTAGCCATTGTAGGATGATTCTTTGGTTACTTGAATCTTCCTTTCCTTCTACTAGTCTAATGACTCTTGGCTTCTCTACTTCCTAATCTAAGAATACATGTGCACACTTGGATATGAGACACTCATGCACATTTACACATATAACACTTGCACATTTATTTACATGGCACATGCATTTTCAACACATTATTATATTACATAATCATTTACTAACACTCTAATATAAAACACAATCCTAATCTAATATTTACAAAGATGTACCAAGGAGGTACATTAGCATGTACCAAATAATGAATATTCTCCAACATTGCTAAATTTTTTGCTCAAAGAGAATAAATTGACTGTGATGAAACATTTGCACCAACAACAAAGATTGCTACAATTCACACAATTTGTGCACTAGCAACACAATAAAATAAGAAAATACATGAAATGGATGTTAAAAGTGCTTGTCTAAATGGTTACCTTGAAGAAGAAGTATATATGATACAACCAAAAGTCTTTGAAATATCCAGTAAAACAAAAAAAAAATGTACAAATTAAAAAATAAAAAGCCCTTCTCCGACTCAGAAATTAAGGAGGTGGTCTTCTCCATGCAACCCGATAAAGCCCCCGGGCCGGACGGTTTTCCTCCCCGGTTCTACCAAGCTTGCTGGGACCTGGTAGGACCGGATGTCTGCGCTGCCATTCGTGATCTCCAATCTCACCCCATCCCCCGGGCTGTTAACTCCACCTTCATTGCTTTGATCCCCAAGTCCCCTGATTGCCGATCTATGGCTGATTTCCGCCCCATTAGTCTCTGCAACGTTCTCTTCAAGATCCTCTCCAAAGCCATGGCGTCCAGGATGAAGCCCATCCTCCCCATCATTATTGACCCCCGCCAAGGAAGCTCGGTCAAAGTCAGAAACATTTTGGACGGAGTCATTTCCATTCATGAAACCCTCCATTCTGCGGTCCGGAACAAAAAAGCAGGTCTCTTTCTCAAGCTTGATATGACCAAAGCTTTTGATCGGGTTAGTTGGGAGTTTCTTCGGGACGTCCTCTTGAAGTTCGGCTTCCACCCCAGTTGGGTTCAGCTAATCCATAATTGCTTCTCCTCGGCCTGGTTCTCGGTGCTGGTCAATGGCTCCCTCGTTGGGTTTTTTCCCAGCATTAGAGGACTCCGTCAAGGAGACCCTCTATCCCCTCTTTTGTTCATCATTCTGGCGGAATCCCTTGGCAGAACCCTTTCTGTGGCCAGAGTGGCGGGGAAGATCTCTGGCATCCCAGTGACGTCCAACTCCACTCCCACTACTCACCAGCAATTTGTTGATGACACCATCCTTTCTACGCAGGCATCTGTCTTCCAGGCTAGGAACATCAAGCATATCCTCTCCCTCTATGAGAAAGCGGCTGGGCAGCAGGTGAACTTCTCCAAAAGCAAGCTATTTTTTGTTCACACCCCCCTGGACCGTCAGGGCAGGATTGGGCGGATCCTTGGGTGCTCTGCTGGAGCCCTCCCTTCCTCCTATCTGGGGCTCCCCTTTTTCTGGGGAAGACCTAAAGAGAGTATGTGGAACAATGTTGTTGAAAGATTCCAACGAAAGCTGGCAGCCTGGAAAGGTAAACTTCTTTCCCAAGCGGCAAAAGCAACCCTATCAAGTTCAACCCTCCAGAGCATCCCCATCTACTTCATGTCAGTGTTCCCTCTTCCCAAGTCAGTGTGCAAGCTCATTGAACGCATCCAGAAAAAGTTTCTATGGTCAGGATCCGAAGACAAAGCTAAGATTCCCCTGGTGGCTTGGGACACTGTCTGCAGAAGTAAGAAGCAAGGAGGGCTGGGCTTCAGAAAACTGTCAGACATGAACACAGCCTTGCTAGGCAAGCAGGCTTGGAGGATTATCTCGAAAGACCCTGCGGAGTGGACCATGCTGGTGTGTAAGAAATATATGGGAAACCATTCCTTCCTTGATTCTGGCAACCACCCCAATGGATCTGCCTTCTGGAAGGCTGTGACTCAGGCCAAAGCGCTCATCCAGAAAGGCCTCAGATGGGTTCTGGGGGACGGTCGAAGCATTGATTTTTGGAGCGATATATGGTTGTTGGATGAACCCCTAAGCGGTAGAGCGGACCTCGCCATGCTTCAAACGGTCCCGAACTCTCGGTTGGGAATGAAAGTTTCTGACTTCATAGTTTGGGAGGATGGTCATCCCTGTTGGAGGCTCCTCGCGGGCTCCTCTCCTGAGGTTGCTGCTCTCAACCTTTTACTCCAAGCAACTACCATTCCCACTGAGCAGAAAGTTGACAAGCCTGCCTGGGCTGGTTCTGACAAAGGGCTGTACACTGTTAAGTCTGCCTTCTCCCTCCTGAAGGACCACCCTGTCTCCCCTTCCCATATTATTTGGAAGAAGAACCTCATTTCGAAAGTGGCCTTCTTCTCGTGGATTGCCTTCCAAAACAAACCCCTCACCACTGAGAACCTCATCAAAAGAGGCATTCCCCTTCCCAATAGATGTTACCTGTGCCTGTCCAGCTGGGAATCCACCGATCACTTGTTCCTCCATTGTGAGTTCACCTCGACTGTGTTTGGGTTCACCCTGTCTATCTTCCAGATCCAATGGGCTCCTCCCAAGTCTTTGTGTGGTGCCTTCTACCAGTGGCCCCAACCCTTTGCTAATCTTAAGCTTCGTTTTCTCTGGGACATCTGCCTTCACCACCTGATCTGGCAAGTCTGGCTTGAGAGAAACTGCAGGATCTTTGGGACCTCTTCCCGAGATCCTCATTCGGTGGCCATCAGGGCTATGGCTTTCGCTTTCGAAAATGCTAATCTCATTCACTGTTCCAGCCCCTCTCCTCTGTCCCGGGAAGGGCGTATCCTCTCTTCTCTCAATATTTCTGTTTGTCCCCCCCTGGGGAACCCTCTGCCTCATCCCCGTATCCTTGCCAAGTGGAGCCCTCCCCCTTCGGGATGGATCAAGCTAAACTTTGACGGGGCTTCCAAAGGGAACCCAGGAGCAGCGGGGGCTGGTGGCGCGGTCAGGGACCATCGGGGCATGGTTATCCTCGCTTTCTCTGAAGATCTTGGGGTTCAGACCAACCATGTCGCGAAAGCCAGAGCCCTTTGGAGAGGTTTAGTCCTCATTTCGGAGGACCCCAGAGCTATCATCATTGAAGGTGACTCCATGAACATCATAAACTACTTGAACAAGGATAAGACCCCTGCCTGGAGGGTCCATAACACCATCGGAGAAATTCAAAGGATTCTCCGCAGCAAGACCTACAGATGCCAGCACATCTTCAGGGAAGGAAATTCTTTGGCTGACCTCCTAGCCAACAGAGGATCTTCCTCCGGCAGACTCACCACGTGGGATCTTGAAATCCCTCAAGATGTTGCTGACGTGGCTGCGTCAGAATTCCAAAAAGGTCAATGAGTCTTGCCAGATCAGCGAGGTGGGACACGTCAAGCGTTCTTGGAAAGGGGGACATTACTTGGCGGTTGGGTTTCTTGCGGCATCCAATTACTGCCTGCGGTGAGTCATTCCCCGGCTTACCCGTCAGCACCCCTGACGTGGGCGGCAGTCCCAAGCTGGCTATCAGCTCTTTTTCTGCTCCTAACGCATTGCTAGGCATGACTTTCGTTCGTCTTCGGGACCGCGCGAGCCTATCTTCTTCCTATCCGATGGCTCCCCTCTTTCCGCCTGTTTCCCATGCATGCGACTTACGCGATCCGTCGTCCTTCCGACGCAAGCTCCCTATCTTTTTATTCCAGGGTGGTGATACGGGTGTTTTCTCCACTGCGTTCTCTTGCCTTCAGGCCCTCTTCTGCAGATCCCCTGCTCCTCCCATGGCTCCTCCCACGGCTGTTCCTTACATTGAGCCAGAACTCTCCTCCCTGTCTGAGGAGGAGAAAATATTCATGAAAGCCCTTGGGCTAATCCATTTCCTCAACAAGTTTCAGGGCCCAGATGATGAAATCACGTCCAATTTCATGAAGACTTGGCAAGATGGGGAGGTCCGGGTGAAAGGTGTCCACCTGAAGGTCACCTTCGATCTCTTGGTCGAGATTACTAGAATGTCGGGCACTGGGCGTTTCATCCGGTGGGACAAGCACAACTGGCAGGAGGAATTGGACCAATTTTCGGACAAAGGGAAAAGCTTGGGCTGGGACAAGTCCTCCCTCTTCAGAGAGGAGCTGGAAGAACCGTGGAGTTGGGCTTTAAAGTCGTTGATGTAGTTCATTTGCTGCGACAATCCGGATAAGCCTCTTCGCAGCTACCACATCACTCTCGTGAACCACTTGCGGGCGTCCAAGAAGTTGTGCTTCCCGGACTTCCTCAACTACTCCCTCGGGTGTTCCATTGAGGCCGCTCGGAAGAACAAGGCCATGCCGCGGCACCAGGGGCTTATGGGCATTATTTTCCGCCATTGTATCTCTAACAGGGCCCCCCCCAGATTGTCCCTCCCCTCTCTTCCAACCCACCTGCTTCCTCGGACGCAGACGCTCCCAAGGTCGAGTCTCCCACTCCTCCTGACCAGGCTACCCCCAGTCGCAGTCGCTGTCGTAGGCGGGCCAAGGCCACTCCTCCGAGTGGCAGATCCTCCAGGCGGCTCAAGAAAGCCAAGGCCAAAGTTGAGAACGAGCCCCCTCTCCACCTGAGCTCGGACTCTGAGTCGGTGCAGAAGAAGGAGCAGCAGAAAATTCCCCTCAGCATGCTCATCGATCTGGCCATCGACGCTATGGGAAACATCTCCAGGGCTGCTGATTCGGCAATCCTCTACCTCCGCAATCTCAAGGTGCATTTTGAAGGACCCTCTGGGATCCCGGAGAATCCTACTGCCAATTAAGGGTGCTGACGCTTCTTGGTCGGTTGGGTTTTTGAGCTAAGGCAGCTTCTCTTTTCTATGCTATGACAGTTTCTTTTTTCTGTCTTTCTTTTTTCTGTCTTTCTGTTCAGGTCTGAGGCTCGCTTTGAGACCTCAACCTCGCGGCTGTAATGGGTTCACCCCATTTTTGTAATAAGGTTTTTGGGATCCTCTAGAAAAACCCACTTTTGTATATAAATGTTACTTATTAAAAAAAAAAAAAATTATATAAATTAAAACAAGATCCAAGAGCATGGTACATTAAAATCAATAAGCATATTCAACAACATGGTTTTCATAGAATTTTCTGAGATCCAAATATTTATACCTATAAATTGGGTTTAGGCAAAGTAATTCTTGTTGTATATGTTGATCTTGTCATCACAAGAAAATAAAAAAAATTGATAACAGAGATTCAGAATTATTTAAATGAAGCTTTTGATATGATTGATCTAGGACTACTATGTTATTATATTTGTTTAAAGGTATGACAAAAAGGAAATTATAATAGTGACACAGATTAAATATACCAAAAACTTGTTACAAAAATATGGAATGACATGTTGTAAAGATAAAGCTACACCTATAAAATAAGGGTTACAACTATTGAGGTATGATAAATCACCACTTGTGTCAGCTACTTCATATCAACAACTAATTAGAAATTTACTTTGTTTAATAAATATAATAGTAGAGGTCCGAGGTGTAGACCAATTGGTTCATCCAAACCCCATAAGGGAGGCGGAGGTCCAAGGTTCAAATCTCGGGCCTCGTCGTACTAAACGCTTGTCCCTTTCCCTGTGCTTTCAGCAACATAAAAGGTTTAAAATGATTGTGGAATGGTGGTTATAGTGGTAGACTATGCAAAGATCTGTGTGATGGCTTCTGGGACGAACAGTGCAGAATACTATGGCGGCCATAAAAGCTGGACAGCCTGCCCAAATTCGTGGCGGCTACCGATTCCACCATGTAAATTCAAAAAAAAAAAAAACAAATTCAATAGTAGATATAGTTTTTATTTTCAATTATATCTCCATATTCATGCAAGAGCCTAAGGAAACACATCAGAATACAACTAAAAAAATTATGTAATATATTTAGGAAACAATGGACTATAGATTAGAAAATAAGCAAAATGATAAATTTTTTCTACAGTGTTATACCAACTCAGACTATGTTGGTTCCATTGATGATAGAAGATCTACATCAGGATATGTATTCCATATTGGATTTGATCCTATATTTTGGCATAGCAAAAAGAAACATACAGTAGCACTTTCATCTACTAAGTTAAAATATAGAGCTGCACAAAATACTACATGTGAAACACTATGGTTACAATTTGTTTTGTCATATATGAGAATGTCTTTCAAACAAACATCAATATTAAAATGTTACAATCAAAGAGTTCTTAAGCAAATTAAAGATCCATTTTTCATGAAAGAACCAAAAATATTAAAGCACAATGTCACTTCTTTTGAGATCATGTTCAAGATCATCATATTAGTCTTCAATATATTTCTACTACATAATAAGTGGTAAACATATTTACAAAATATCTTGGGTGAGTGGAGTTTGAATAATTTCAAAAACCATTTTGTATACCAAATAATGCAATACAAGGGGAATGTTATGATTATATTACATTATTTATTATTTGTAAAGACATTATGTTATTTCGTTATTTTAACAAACTCTACAAGATTCAAATATGATAAAAGCAAGCAATTGTAATCTTGTTGTATATTGTATTGAGTTTAATAAATTACTCTTTTACCAACATATTTTTTACTCTTTACTTTTCATGTAATTATTGTAGGAAAGTGTAAGAGTATTTATGTGGGTAAATTGGGGATCTATCCTCAAAACAAAGATTGGGAGGATTTGTTGGCCCTTCCTTCCAACTTTGTTGAAACTAGAATTAGGGCACATTATTAAAATAAAGTTAGAACAATTCCCTACATCTATAGCTTCATTGGTTATATTCCTTAACCTTTAAGGGAGAAACCCATATTCGAATCTTACAAATTAATATATGCATTATTTCCAAGTTGTGGAATGCCACTATGTGGTCATGATGTAATATAGGTGAAGTTAGTTTCAATCCCATATAACCTATTAAAAACTCATTGTACATGGGGCTCCATTAAATATAATTAATGTGGTTTTTTTTTATTAACCTATGATAAAAATTATTGGGACTACCCACACATAATCTATATTTTACCATAAAACAATAATAAATCAAATATTTTATGATATAAAATATTTATAAATGTAATATATATAATTTTTTTTAATCCATACATATTCGATTGATGAATTATATTAAAGATAATTTTTAAATTTACATTTTAATATTTAAATTTTTAATAAATAATCTAAATTTATAATGTGCTCTTTAAAATACTTAAATTTTTTTTATTATAGTGTGAATACAAAAATCAAGCAACACCAAATATAAACTATGAAATGATAAATAAGCAAAGTAACACAATGATTGCACGATACAAATGAATTTATTTTATTATTGTTGGTAGACCTCAAGTGTTACAATCAGTGTACCCCAAATGTGGGGTTTTACACTGCTTATTTCTTTTGATACAATCGCTATATGTACTATGGTTCTTTGAAACCCTAGTTAAAAATAATGGTGATGTCTTTGTGCTTGATTCGATCCCAATAGGTTGTGGATGGGCTTGTGTATCCTATGTAGGGCCACCCAAGCTTCAACAACCTTCAATAAATATTGTTCTTACACCTACACACAGTAAAATAATAACAAGGATCAGTAATATCTATGAGGGCTCCACTGTGTGAGACCCTCAAGAGAAATAAAATCACTAAACCCTAATATTGTAATGAAAGCTATAAACAAAGCATAAAAACATGGAAAAAGTGCAATGAACTTTTTACCTTATTTTGGTCATGAATATACATACCTAAGTATAAAATATTTTTTGTATGCCATAGACCCGACCAACATTGAAAGGTCGAAGAAAATAAATGTCCTCCAGGCCAATCTCCAGAGAAGGTTGGTTCCCGTACTAAAGCTATTAATCAATTTGAAAATTAGGGTAATAGGAAAGAAATGGAAATATGAGGATAAACTAACAATAAAAATTCACAACAAACATTGGTTAGCATATAACAAAAAGAAAGACACATAAACCACTCGTAGTTTTGCAGAGATAACTTCAAAGAAGCATTTCAATATTCACTTCGTCACAAGCAGTAATTAAATCCAGATGCAGAATTTAAAATTAGCAAATAAAGGACATGAACTTAATCAAAATTGACAAGCAAAAAGAAACCAAACACAATACTGCTCAAGGAACCAGAAGCTGAATATCTTTCTATTTATGTAGAAAAATTAAAGTGTTTTTTTTGCATAATGTCTATCGTCTCTCATTATATTGAAATACATAGTATTTATAGAGCATTTTACCTCTTTCATTAAATGCACAACACAAAAAAATATCAATTGGTCAAAATTAGTAGTAGTAATTTCTTCCTCGGTAATGGCGATGCTCGAATCAGATTATTCTTCAATGAAAGTGATCCAGTTTTCATGGAGTGCACTTGGAAAATTGATAAAAATGGATGAAGGAAAGAACATCCCAGACATCAGTTCATCGAGACTCAACAATGTCACACAATACTCAAGAGCTTAAATATTAAATTTTGGGTGCCATTACATTCTCTTATGCCTTAGAATATTACCCTTGCTAGTTGAAATCAACAAAATTTAATTTTGCTTTGAAAAGGAATGAAGTCCATAGAGGGAACCTCAAAAATCATCGAGATCGACTGGATTTGAGGACGTAGCATTTAATCTTGATAAATTTTTAGAAAAAATTCTAGATCATTGCTCTTATTGCCCTAAGCATTAAATTTTATCAATCTCTATTCTTTCCTGAAAAAATCTGCAATTATAGAACTTAAGATAGTAACTTTGGTTGATGACTACCTTCACAACTAGAATTTTACCTTTTTTTTCAACTAATTTTGCCCCATGACATCTTCTTGGTTGAATGATAAGAAAAAAATGGGGGTTTCAACTCTCAACGTATTTCACCCTTTTCCTGGGTGATTTTGTCCCAAAAATGATAAAAAAACATCTTTTGGAAGGAAAGAGGTAAAAAATAATTGATTTCACCCCTGAGAAGGGTGATAATGATTTTTGCCCCATCCCAGGGGTGAAGTTGACTTTGAATAGCAATAAAACTACCCTTTTAGGGACTTTCGCCACAAGACATTTTCTTTTGGAATTTCACCCCAAAGAGGGGTGAAAATGATTTTTGCCCCCTCTGAGGGGTGATTTTGACTTTGTCTTTCCTTTCTTTGCTTGGATGACATAATTTCTATGTTTACTCTCTGAAACTTGCTTTTTACTGGGATTTCACCCCTAAGATGGGTGAAAATGATTTTCGTCCTTGTTGAGGGGTGACTTTGACTTTGACCATGTCCAACAAGCTTCAAAAATTGTTTTCACCCTAAAGATGCTTTTAACTATGATTTCACCCCTGAGAAGGACAAAAATTATTTTTACCCCTTTCTAGGGGAGTTTTTTACTTTGACCTCTTTCTTACTTGAAAGTTTTATCTTCTCCTTCATTTGCACAAAAATTTCAAGGTAATTTCATCCCAAAGGAGGGGCGCAAAGGATTTTCACCCCTCCATGGGGTGAAAACATCATTTCTTTAATTTTTCTAGTACCTTTACTTTGAATTAAAAATGCCAAAGTTGTAATTGATTTTCCATCAATTCTTTGATCCTGCAACACCCATTGCCATTGATTTCTCTTTTGTTTTGCTCATGACTGCCATTAATTTCTACAAGGAGAATTTAATGTGCATTTCTAGAAATAAAATCAACGCTTTTATTTAATAGAATCGCTTACAAGGAGAGAAAACAGAAAAATAACATAATTGCATCATATATCTTTTCAAAAATTATTACAAGCAAAATTTGGTGTGGCAAAATTACCAATGATTTTGGTGGCTCTCGGGGTATTCAGTTATTCTAAATGCAATCGACCCTAGGCCTTTATCCATTGGGATTAACTATTATCACCATCGATTGCATCAAATCTATCGGTTGTATCAAATGGTGTGTTTGATCTTGCACCCTGCTTCTCTCTTTCATCTTACATCTTCTTCTCCTATTCTTATGTTGCTTGTTGCTCTGCTTATGCCCAAGCTTGGGCTTCGTGTTTGGTGAGGCTCTCGCTTGTAGTTTCATACACGACAATTGCCTCATCCCAGGTATCCTCTGTGAATGCTGAGAATGTGCTCAGTGAATCTATGACAAAGTGCAATATTTCAATGTGATCCATACTGATGTGATTAGCTCTCTACTAAAGTTCTAGTTGGTAAGATTCAAAGTGGGTGAGCCTCTCCATACAAGGCAATTCGTGTTCCTTCATTATTGATTCCTCCCAGCTATCAATTTCTAAAGTATCTTCTATGAAAGCTTTCTAGGTCGTCTTCAATTATTTTGTAGGCAACAACTCACCCTGCTCATCAATGAAGATCAAAAACCCAGCATCAGCTAGAACCTCAAAACACATGATCAAAATGTAATGCTATTATTCAAATATAGTTATCAGCTTTTGGGGTTCTCTTGCTAGCTCCAATCGAGCAAAATAACCACACAATGTCATTCTGACCTTGGACAAACTACCATACACCCTGATCATTAGTTTAATCTGGAAATCAAAGTTTGCCAATACCTGAATCTTTAGTGTCATTTGTAGTTTTGGTTCTAGCCTCTCTTCAGCATATTCCATAGTTTGCTCTCCAATAAAAATCATTATTCAAGCCTCATGAATGTACAAAATAACATTCAAAAATGGAAGCCAAGGTCTACCAGATATGGAAGCAACAACTACAAAAATGGAGAGGATACGAAAGCAACAACTACAAAAATGGGTGCAATAGTCACTAAATGCTCAAGAGAAAGGGAAGAAGGTATAGAAAATGTACCTTCAAACTCATACACCTTCTAAGCCAGTGATGAGGGCAACTATGGCACTACATTGCCCTTGTTTTGCTCCTCCTCTGCCTTCTTCTCCAGATCTATGACTTCCATATGTTGGACAAATTGTTTTTCTTGAACCAAAGGAGGATCTTCTAAAACGTTAGGCTATGTGGATTCATCTACAGGAGGAGGGTTTACCCCCAAAGGAACTGAGCATGTTCTATACTTTTTGGATATCTTTGGGAAAGGGAGTGCCTCACACTTATTATTCTTCTTTCACTGGATTTGCACCTATGGCGATGACTATATTTCTTCTTCCACAAGTGGCGCTTCTTCAACCACATGTTGCTCACATTTAGTCATGATTTCCTCACTATTAGATATTTGAAAAGTCCAAAGCACAATCTTGGTGAAATAGATTGGCTGATAGCCATCATAGTACTCATCATAGACATCCAAAAATACATCGTCCATTGCTAGACCATAAGCTAATCCAGTTTTCCCTTTGTGAGCCCTCATAACCCACCAGTTGGTAATTTTTCATTAGACCAAGCCAAAAACTTTTCTTTCATTTTTCCAAACAAACCCGGGGGAGGAATTTTATGCCTGTAAACTGTAAGGTTGTACTTTAAATCCATCTCATAAAAATCATGCCATGGTGGAAGTGGCATCATATGTTCAACATGCCATTCAAGATCATGCCCCTCTGGATTATTTCTGTGCCACTGAATATCAGGTCTGGGACAACAATGAAAATTTTTAGCCTTAATGAAATCAGTGAAAGGACCCAAAGGGTCATACTTCCACTGTTGTGGTAACTCCACCATACCCATGCCATAAAGCACTTCATTGATCAATTTGTTCTTGCCAACTTGATCTATCTCAATGTCATCAAAGCGAAACAACATGGTACATGTTGTCTTCTTACCTCGTCCTGCCCCATAGATTTTGTTGATGTAGTCAGTTTGATGGATGACTTACATTGCAAAGAGGTGCTCGGTAGTAAAGTAGGGAAGCAGAAACAACTTTCCCATGAAATCAAAAATTTATACCACAATTTCCTACATCAATAAGAAAATATTTCATTTCTCCTTAGTGACAACCTCCTCCCACATTGCCCTTCGGACTCTCTCACTTGTATAGAAAATGAGTTCGAGAGTGGGACCCAATAACATGCGGTTAAAATTATAGAATGACTCCATCTAGACAAGCTTGAAGTCCATAGATATACCAGCAACTTATTATCTGTTTCATCAGCTTGCTTTACTATAATAAAAGAAAACCGCTGGTGCATATGGAAGAAAATATACCAGGACAAAATGAAGCATACCTAAACAAAACTACTTCTTTGCTCTGTATTCTCTCCAACTAGGTGTGCATTTCTCAGGCCACATAATCAACCTAGTCAAAGAAGATGGGATTTGTGCTTACTTGCAAAGTTGTAGGGACATAAAATTCTACTTATGAAATGCACTTCACCAGTGTTGCTTACCGTTTGTACACTGTGGTATCGATAGGAAGACCATATACTGAGTCCAACATAGAGTACATATCCAAAATTTTAAAATCCATCAAGGGTTTTGATAGAGCTAGCAAATCTCTAAACTGGGGCATCTTTATCAGTTGGGTCTCCATAAACTAGTGCAACATTACGGTTGATTGGTACCTTTCCTCTTGCTCCTTGAGATTCATATTCTTGAACATGACATCTGAGGAAGGCTTCAACCCACAAGCAAACTCCTATCTGATTGTGTCGAGCGAAATGGTGAACAATTTTTCTTCTTTTGCATTTCGAATGGCCTTAGTTGTAGGTTTATAAAACTTTGCAATTGCCATTACCAACTCGGGACAAGGGTGCACCGGTGCACATAGGTACCAAGAAATTTGTGCATGATAAGCAATGGTTAATGGGCTTTCTAGTGTCAAACCTTGCCTGACTGTAGTTTCCACATCTATATTTGAAATAGAACAATCTCCAACACTGGCCAACTTGTCTGAATATGGATCCAACTCTGTATTTTCATACCGTTGAGCTTTTTTAGATTTTTTACCAACCTATGCTTTTTTTGGCTTTGAAGCTTTCTTTGGATCAACTATATTTTTCTCCATCTTTGCACTACCACTCTTTTGCAATAGTTTGATAAATCTGCAATAAAATAGCAACTCAGGGCATTGGAGGAAAATTTGGCAACCTGGTGATGGTTAGAAAAATAATCTTCAAACACAAGCTTCGAATTCGCTTTCTTCTATAATTTTTGTCCTCCAACCACCAGATTTAATGTAGGTGTTGCGCTTGAGGAATTCGGGCAAACGTGATCCTCAATTATCTTGCTCAACATGTTTTTTATGAAAAATCAACTACCCATTAATTGCCAATAACATCCCTGCACTGTGAATATTCCTTAGTCATTGAACTCAACCACTTTTTTTATCTTGGAGGGTGCAATATAGATTTTAACGGCTCACCTTGGGAAAAGCAAGCACCACATGTGAGAGAAAGGGGTGAAAATAATTAATTTTTCTTTATAAAATACCAAAACATCTTCTAGAATATTTTGCGAGCAAAATCAATCTGACATTATCTTCAAAATATCTCTTGAAATTAGCATCATTCAACAAAAAATGTTGAGGGAGCCTGCTAAGCCAAAAACATACTAGGGCAAAAATATTCACGTCACTATGCTCTGAAACTAGTTCTTCTTGCTTGATTCATGGAATTGCATACCTTTCCAACCCCTTTTTAAAGCAATTTATTTTATCACTTCACCTTGAAAAAACAACTTTAACTAAAAGTGCTTTGCATGAAGAAACAAGGCGAAATCACTTTCGCTTTCCTTTTTTCCAAATGTAACGCTACCAACTGGAGTTCTTGAAAAATCATGCATTTGTTTTTAATATTTTTCTTAGTAATTTCGCTCTGAAAATACTTGCTTGAGAGGCGGCATGAAATTTCATCCCAAAAATTTAAAGAAAAAAAAAACAAAATAAATTTTCTCTAGGGGGCAAAAAATGCAAGTTTTAATCTTTTTTATTTTTTTCCTTTTTGCTTTGTTTTGGCCATTTTTTAAAAAAAGGGAGGAGTGCCCCTTTTATTTTTTAATATTTTACTTTTCTTTTTCTTCTCCATCCTTTCTTGTCTTCTAAATCCTTTATTTCCTCTAACAAAAATAGGAGCACTCTTTTAATAAAAAAGCAAATTCTAAAATCCAAGTGAGCCCATGACGCTTTCACGATTTCTTACAAAAAAAAATAATTATGTTTTCTTTTTTCCCTCATTTCCACCCAAAAATAATATAAAATTCTTTGAAAATATTTTTGGGTGAAAATGATTTTTTGCTAGTGGTAAGATACTTTCAGGGAAAAATCACCTGTCTTGGGGGCAAAAATAATTTCGCGGTGAAACCACATTCTCCATTTTTTTAATATTCAACTAAAACAAAACAACATAATAACTTATGTACATGTATACATACTTGATCAAGATTCGATCACTGATGGTAGGCCTTCAAATGAAGACCATTTACAGGAATTGGCAACCCACGACCATCTGTATCCTACAAATAAAATGAATTAATTTGATTAACCCCCAAAATATGGAATGGACCCTCCCATATTGCTTCAAAATTGTGGTCCTTGCTAGGCTTAGCCTTGTTTTTGTTCCACTTTAGCACTAGATCGCCCACTTAAAATGACTTTTTAGAAGCTTTCTTTCTAAACCACTTATGCATCATCCAAGCATGTTCCATGAAGACAATGTATTATATCTCTCTTTCTTCTTCCAACTATAAAATTTGTGCCAACCTCATGCTCATAGGATCAAATTCATCGTCATATTCACCATACAACAAGTGCCATGATTGAAGAGCCAACAATTCAATATGAACATGCAACACTATTTCTTTATCGTATACCAAGGAATAAGGGGACGTTTTAATGGATTTCTTCGTGGAAATACGGTGGACCCACAATTCTTGGTTTAAGAGTAAATGCCAATTGTGCTTATTGTCACCTAGGGTCCTCTTAATAATTCTTAACAAATTCTTGTTTGTGGACTCAGCCAAGCTATTCCCCTATGGGTAATAATTAGATGATGTATTCAAATAAATTCTATACTTTCCCACATATTTTTTGATCCTAGCATCGATGAAAGGAGTCTAATTTTCCATTATTATTGCATCAGGTATGCCAAAATGAGATATTAAACCCTCAAGGAAAGCAATCAATGTTGCTTGATCCACCTTCTTTGTTGGAATTGCCTCTGACCATCAGGTAAAATAGTCGGTTGCAGTCAGGATATATTTGTGTTTGGTAGAGGAATTGGGATCAATGACCCCAATAAATTCTAGACCCCATTGTTGGAATGGTGCTTCCACTTGAATCGGATGGAGGGGTAATGATGCATTCTTGCTTCTGCCAACATACCTCTAGAACTTATCACAATTTTGACTGATCTTGAAAGTATCTTCAAAGAGAGTAGGCCATAAATATCTTGCTTTGATAATATTTAATGAAATTGACCTTCCTACGTAATGGCCCCTTGATAGACCAGAGTAAAGCTCCTCTAGGATTCTTTATTTCTATGATTCTTGGACACACCTGAGGAGTACTCCGTCAATGTTTCTATGAAACAACCCATTTGGTAGAACCACATATCTAAGGGTCTGGAATATAAATATCCTTATCTACGAGGCATTAAACTATGATGGACATCTTCCTAATTGAAAATATTCAACAAGGTCCTTTTTCCAATCATGATCGCCTATAGAGCGGTTATCGAAATTGCTTTCACTTACTGAATCTTCAAGTTTTCAAACCATGGATTCAAATGCAATGCTTTTTGCAATCTTATGACACAACACTCGACCTTGAACTAACTTGGTTGAACGGATTTCAATGTCATATTCCTAGATTTTGAATACCCATCTAGCTCTCTTGTCCCCAAGCTCTCATTGAATGATGAACTTCGAACATCTAGATGGACCACATAAACTATTGTCTTACTTTGATAAATAAAATATTGGAACTTCTTCAAGGATTTCATGATCGCATATACTTGCTTTCCAATGAAATTATATTTTTATTCATGCGACTGGATAACTTGACTCAATAAAGCAATTGGTCGCTTGTCTCCATCATCTTCTTTCTATGTGACCACTGCCACATAGCTCTATTTTTCACCAATTATGTATAGGATAAAATCATTAGAGTAATCGAGGTTCACTAGTACTACGGCTTGATCAATTATTTCCTTTATCTCCTTGAATGCCTACCTCCTCAACTCAGTCCATTTAAACTCATTATTCTTTTTTAGCAGTTTTATCATCGGTTTCACCACTTGGGTGAAATCTGCTACAAAATTTTGAAGAAACTTAATTTACCTAAAGAATGATTGCAAATCCTTCGTATTTGCTGGTAATGGAAGCTTCAGGAGGGCTTCAGCTCTAGCTGGATCAATTGCCAATTCTTCTTCAAAAATAACATGTCCTAGGAGCTTTCCTTCTTTTATCGTGAAGATGGACTTCAGAGGGTTGATTGATATTCCAAACTCCTAATATTTTTTGAATACTTGTCTCAAATGTAGACTATGTTCCTCCATTTTCTTAGAGAAAATAGTCATGTCATTCAAATAAATCATGATAACATGATTTAATAACTCACCAAAGGCTATGTCTAATGCTCTCTGAAAATTTGCACCAGCATTTGAGAGACCAAATGACATCCGTTGATAAGCAAAAGTTCCCCATTTTGTGGTGAATGTGTTTTTATATTGGTCCTCATCTTTAACCCAAAATTGGTTATAGCCAAAGAATCCATCTAATAAAGAGAATCTCTGAGCATCGATAACCACATGTAAAATTTGATCAATTTGAGGTAGTGGATAGTGATCCTTCAAAGATGCATGGTTTAAATTTTGAAAATACATGCATAGGCAGATATCTCCATTCTTCTTTCTCACGAGAACCAAGTTTGCTACCCAGGTAGAGTGGTTAATTGGGTAGATGATTTTGGCTTCAAGCATCTTTAGTAGTTCTACTTTCATCAATGTCTCGATCTTGGGATTAATCGATTTCTACTTTTTCTGAAGGGTTTTACTCCTTCCTACAACTCAATGGTATGTTGGATTACATATTTATTGTACCCTTTCAAATTCGGGTAGCTCCAAGGAACAATGTTTGGGTACTCGTGATACAATTATTTAATCTATTCCAACTCTTCTTGAATGCAATTAGTGTTGACTTTGATCAGCTTTTCAACCCAGATACAGTTTAGTATACTCTTTTTTGTCCACTTTGATCCTATGTTTTTTTGCTTTTTTCATTTTGATAAAAGACGCTATCAAGTGTGATCAACCCCTTTGGGATGTAATTATTTCGTATCTGTATCAAACCCTCAGCTTCTTCCTCATTGAGTGTTCTCTCTTCCACATTACTAGCTTCTATTATCAAGAAATTAACAATCTACTCGTCACTTTCGAACACTTGCTAGTGGATATTTTTATTAGGGATTGAAGGTCTGTATATCAACCACACAGTCTTGGGCTTCCTCACCATATGCTCCATTGGGAAAAAATTAGCACTAAGGGATGTCAAGAGATCGGCATGCTTGTTTTAATCCCATGAAATTCCTTGGATATTCAGTGTTGTATAAGCCTCAAAAAAATTCCATACCTTATTTTGGTATACCTTCAAGTAGTGCTACTTCGAAACACATTTATTGGTCACCTGGTTTACAATTAACTCAGAATATACAAAGATCTACAATTGCTTAATCCCAAGCTTCTCTATCTTTTTTAGACCCAAATAGAGTGCTTCGTACTTAGCAACATTGTTTGTATAGCTCCAAGTCAACCGATAAGAGTACGTCTTCTGTATGCTAGAAGGAGAAATGAGAACAATCCCACCCCTACACCATTCTTGCACCTAGCACCATCAAAGTACAACTTCCATAATTGATCAGGAACTGGATATTCCTCATCAAGCACTCTCACTTCAACCTTTTTAGGTTTAGTGATGGTGTAGCATTCAATTTCTGTCTCCATCATGGTGATAAAATTGAGCATCAAAAACTTGTCTTCTATCCAAATCTCATCCAAGACTTCTTCTATAAATTCTAATTCCTCCAATTCTTGGATCATAAGGTTGACAAAATTCAAGGGTGTGTCTTCTTCTTCAATTTTCTCTATGTGAAAATTTGAAGGCTTCTCATTATAAATTCAAATTCTCCTCCCTTCTACAAGAATTTTCAAATAAGAATAGTCAAGAAAAAGGTAGCCTTCCAACTTGGCAGTAAACTCCCATGATATGCACATGCTAAAGTAAGGCTCCAGATAAACCATAACCACCTATTATATCACAATTATGGGGATATCTTTGATGACTTCTACTATCCTCACAGGGGTTCCATCTAACTGCAAGATGCAAGAGTTGCTCCTTGTATACTCCATACCCATAACGTCATACACTGCCTTTGGCATAACAGTCGTTGCAGCACCTGATTCAATCATGTAATTATGCATAATCTAGCCTTTCATCCTAAGGGATAGGTATAAAGAGGGGGTCTATTCTTTCCAATGGCAAAAGTTGTTAATGTAATAGCTAACACTGTCTGAGTTATATTCTTCCCCTTGTATTTCATAAATTTCAATGATTCTTGCAACAAGTCCACTTGTCCAAGCAATTGTAGTGCATCATAGAGACTCACCTTAGCTAGAATCCTCTTCAATTATTCAATGATGTGATACGTGGATGCACATGACCCATTTCCTTCATTGTTAGTCTCATATCTTCTCTGATACTATTCTGTAGCTTCTACCCTCTGACGTTTTATCAAATATGGATACTTGAGCTTTTCTCTAGTATGTTCCTCCATTTCAACTCTTGCCTACAAAGTAGAAGCCTTTTCTTACACTTTCTGTTTCACTCATGGAGGAAAGATCTTTCAATAGGACAAGTGCATCTAGATTGGGTACCAAAAAAACTACCATTGCTTATTATTATTTCTTCTCATTTTGTACCTTTAAGTCCACAGGTACCTTCAAGGGCTCCAACTCAGCTGGGTCCACAGTAACGGGCTTTCTTCCAATTTTTTTGAGAACTAAAACTTGCTATTCAGAAGGGACCATGAAATTATGATTGACTTCTATGATCATGTTGACTTGACCAACGGAGGAACTTTCTACCAATTTCTGCACGTAGTTTAGATTAATCATGCAAGTTTCCTTGCCATGCAAATCATTGCACGTAGAGCACCAGTATGCTTTGTCTAATGTTCTAGCTTCTTCATTTGTCAGCACAGCTAGATTTATCTCAGGTGCCTTGTTGGTCGAAGATCCTTATTCTTTGGTGATCAACAGTGGTTGAAATATCCTAGGCTAGAAATATTGTTGGCCTAATTTATTTTGATCATCGTAATTTCGTTACCCATTGCTCTTATGGCCGAATTCATGGATTGCAACTCTTTCAGCATGTTTTTTTGTGTATCAAGGTTTGACGATTTTGTAGCAGTGGGTAATGGTAATGGGACAGGCAGAGATGGCAGTGCTGGGAATGGAACTGGAGCTTTCGATGCCTTCATTTCTTATTTTAGAATCAATTTTTGAGCTTGTAGATTTAGAGGTCCAAAATGGTTCCATAATGGGAACTGCCTTGGTTATTGTGGTGGTGGATTTTAGGCCATGTGGACTGGAGTATGTGGTTGGGGAGGTGGAAAAATAGTGGCTATGCTATTAGGACTCAAAGGAACGGAGAACACACCAACTAACTAAGAAGATGTGACACTTAATGGAACAACTGGAGTGACTAACCTAGGATGTTTCCCTAGTACTCGGGTGTCATGTTCATAAAACTCAATAGGATATTCTAGATTTTTGGCCTTCGATCTTGTTATCATGAAGAAATATTTCACTAACTTCACGTTTGGAAGATTCTAGGTAGAGCTGAGTCACCATATGTTCTAATAATACAGTAAAATGGTGAACATAAAACCTTAATATTGTTTAAAATGGAATTTTTTTAGGGTCCCACTGAGCATACCAAAAACTATTGGTCACAAATCTTCCTAAGTATAAAATATTAATTGTGCACCCTAGACCCAACCAACATTGAAATTTTGGAGGAAAGAAATGATCTTTGGTCCAATATTTAGAGAGGGTTGGTTCCCGTACTAAAACTACTTATCGGTTTGAAGATTAGGGTAATAGGAAAGAAATATGAAATAATAGAAAGAAATGAAAATATGGCTCTAATCCAGATATGAAATATGGGGATAAACTAACATCAAAAATTCATAGCAAGCATTGGTTAGCATATAACAAAAATAAAGGTATAAAAACCACTTGCAGTTTTGCAGAGATAACTTCCAAGAAGCATTCTAGTATTCACTCCCTCACAAGTAGTAATTAAATCCCGATGTATAATTTAAAATTAGCAAATAAAGGACATGAAATTAATCAGAAATGACAAGCAGAAATAAACCAAACATAATACTGGTCAAGAAACAAGAAGCCAAATATCTTTCTATTTATGCAAAAAAATTAAAGTGTTTTTCTACAAAATGTATATATTATCTCATTACATTGAAATGCTTAGTATTTATAGAGGATTTCATCTCTTTTATTAAATGTACAACACAATAAAATGTCGACTGGTCAAAAATCAGCAGCATCAATTTCTTTCTTTGTAATGGCGATACTCGAACCATATTATTCTTCAAGGGACAACGATCCAGTTTTCATGGAGTGCACTTGGAAAATCGACAAAAATGGACAAAGGAAAGAACATCCCAAGCGTCGATGCATTGAGACTCAACAATATCATGCAGTAATCAAGAGCTTAAATATTAAATTTTGGGTGCCATTACATTCTCTTATGTCTTGGAATCTTACCCTTTTCAGTTGAAATAAACAAAATATAATTTTGCTTTGAAAAGGAATGAAGTCCATAGAGGGCACCTTGAAAATCATTGAGATTGCACCGGATTTGAGGATGTAGCATTTAATACTAACAACATTTTAGCAAAAAATTTGGATCATCACTCTTACTGCCCCACGAATTAAATTTTATCAATATCTATTCTTTCCCAAAAAAATATGCAATTATAACACTTCAGATAGTAACCCTGGTTGATGACTACCTTCACAACTAGAATTTCACCTTTCGTTTCAACTGATTTCTCCCCGCGATGTCTTCTTGTTCAAACGACAGGAAAAAAATGGGGGTTTCGCCTCTCAACATATTTTCACCCCTTTCTTGGGTGATTTCACCCCGAAAATGATAAAAAACATATTCTGGAAGGAAAGAGACAAAAAATAATTGATTTCGCCTCTAAGAGGGGTGACAATGATTTTTGCCCCATCCTATGGGCTGTTAGAATTAATGTATTCTAATGTGCACTATGCCTAACTACTTTTTGACACTTGTCATCATCATTGACACTTGTCATATAGGCTTATGCCTATATATTGTAATCTTCTCTTGTATAATATTATCTCATTTTTTATTGTGGTTGTGACTGTGGCAATTATCTCCTACCATGGTTTGTGAGACTAAGAGTCATTGACACCTGCATAAGAAGAATGATTCTCAGATTTACTTGTAAATGGAGGTGGTCGTAAGTTTTATTTAGAAAGAAATATTTCTCATCATGGGAAAAAAACAAGTTGTCGACGATCTCCAGCGCTTGTGACAGCATCTGCCACTGAACATGACTCCCACATCACATTATTTTGATACCTCCGACTTTTTGTTCTGAAGCATCAACATGTATTTCGACCTTGGGCGTTGTCCAAACTATCGCACTATCAAAACAAACTGGTCGATGTACAATGGGCAGTTCGGTAGGAAAATGTGATCAAAGATGTTTATTTGTTCTACATACTCATTTGTCTCTCTTGTGTAGACTGCAGAAGCGAGCATCATCAAGGTAGGTGGACATGACCACGTATTACACATAGGACCCAATAGTCCCTATCCGTGCACCAATGTTACCTGACTAGTCACAAACTGGTAGAAACTTCTGCACCTCCTCTGTATTCTCCACCATATTCTGTCCACTATATTCTACCTTTGATCTAAAGCTTTACATACCCCCTCTTAAAAAATGTAAATGCAATTGGGCATCTACGACATCCTCAAAACTTTTAGTAGTAAATAAAAATAGGTAGAACTCCATTGTATCATCTGTCGCCATTGTATCATCTGCTCCAAAATGTTGAACTCCATTGTATCATCTATCACCATTGTCACCAGAAACGTACCAGTCATCCAAGCAGCAACACGGCCAACGCCTACCCACTGGCGTAGAGTGCCGGCAAAGTATTTCAACCAGGCGCAAACGGTGAAAGAATCTATTTTTTCTCGATGGTTATTTTTTTTATTTTTTTAGTTTGTGCCCACTGTGCATGGTGACATGAGCGCACTATTTCTTGCACACTATTTTTTGGTCATCGAAGGCGGAGCAGACATAGCGCAAGATGGAAAACCAAATGAAGTTAGAAAAACAATGGCATTTTTGGTGAGCTGTCACGATGATGTGTTGCATTGATAGGAGGCAAAGTGCGTGGCGATGGCGGAGTGGTACATGATCTGACGGCCTTCTCGATTTGCACAGGTGACATAGATAATTTGCAGAGGGAATCAGTTTTTAATGGTGGCGACGATGATTTTGTACCACTGGCATCAGATGTGTGGCTCTATGATTTGAAGTACGTGCTTGGTGAAAGTGTAACGTATAAACATTAATCCACTTGGTGCGTACCAAGTGGATTAATGTTTATACGTTACACTTACTCCAAAGTTTGGAAAGGACGAGTGCCAACTGGTCAACGCCCGCATGTTTTACCATTGACACCAAGCATTTTTTTGACTCTTGCTATGGTGTTGAAACTATGTTTTTAAAAAATGAGGGGCTTTTTAGGCCAAGGTTCATTTCATGATGATTAATTATTTTTATAAAATGACATAGGGGAATTTTATTAGTGGGGACACCTTTCTAAAGGGAGCCACTTTATTTATTAAAAATTGTAAGGAGGCTATATATAAAATCAAAGGGGAATGTTTTTTTATTTAAGTGGAGGGACCACTTTATCGAATGTATGGGCCAAATATATTTTTAATTTTCTACATTGATAGTGGACTGCACATGCCTATTGGCCGATAGTATGGCCTTAGTTTTTTTTAATGTATTTTCCAAAAGGGAGTGGAAAAGCCACATGGCCCTCTTATTGTATTTTTTCAAATGATGGCCCAAGTAGACCCATGTAATTCTCCTGCGAGGGAACATTATGATGATGTTTTTTATTCCGCCATAGTATGATGCCGCCACAGTTCGATGTTTATATCCTGCCAAGAGAGGCATGTTGTTGTTTTTCCCATGGATGGAAGACTTATTCAGATCCTACTATAGCCTTGTTTATAGTCATTGGAAAGATTTTTTTGAGCCGGACCCAATGGTGGGGTCCATTTTTCAATTTTTAAGATTGTTTTCTATGATGTTTTTAGGCTCGAATATTATTGTATCATGGAGTGCACTCTCGGTTGTACTCGACACTCCCAAGACATTTTGTATGTGATCCTTGTACCTAGTGATCTTTTCTATACACCTGGCGGATGCAGCGGCTAGTTACCCATGTATTTTGATGGGATGAGATGGTCACCATAAGGACAATTACTCTAGGGACTACAGACATAGATACCCTAGACTGTATCCAAGGACTTTTTCGAATCAACTTTTGAAGACTACAAACGAAGACACTTCAGAATATTCTCTTCTTTCTTCTTCTTCTCCTCCATATTTTGCTTCTATGGCTCATCTTATTGTATTGAGTGCATTTTCAATAGAGATCGACACTCTCAAATGAAGTCATGTAATAAAGGAGGATGATAGGTTTTTTAGTGAAGTCAACATTAAGGGGGAATGTTACCTAATGTTGACTTGTTTTTTTCTATAGTTAGGATAGTGCACATTAAGGGGGAATGTTAGAATTAATGTATTCTAATGTGCACTATGCCTAACTAATTTTTGACACTTGTCATCATCATTGACACTTTTCATATAGGCTTATGCCTATATATTGTAATCTTCTCTTGTATAATATTATCTCATTTGTTATTTCCTAATAGGGGCGACCTTGACTTTGACTAGCAAGAAAACTGCCTTTTCAGGGACTTTCACCACAAGATGTTTCCTTTTGGAATTTTGCCCCAAAGAAGGGTGAAAATGATTTTTGTCTCCTTTGAGGGGCAATTTTGACTTTGACTTTCCTTTCTTTGCCTAGATGACATCATTTTTGTGTTTGCTCTCAAAAAATTGCTTTTTACTAGGATTTCACCCCTAAGAGGAGCAAAAATGATTTTCGCCCCTATTGAGGGCAACTTTGACTTTGATCATGTCCAACAAGCTTCAAAAACTATTTTCATCCCGAATATTCTTTTTATTATTTCACCCCTGAGAGGGGCAAAAATGATTTTCACCCCTTTGTAGAGGCACTTTTGACTTTGACATCTTCGTCACTTGCAAGTTTTATTTTCTCCTTCATACAAACAAAATGTTCAAGGTAATTTCACCCCAAAGGAGGGGCACAAAGGATTTTCACCCCTCCATGGGGTGAAAATGTCATTTCTTTAATTTTGGTGGTGCCTTTGCTTCAAATTAAAAATTCCAAAGTCACAATTTATTTTCCATCAATTCTTTGATCCCACAATGTCCATTGCCATCGATTTTTATCTTCTGCATTTTTCTCATGACTACCTTTAATTTTTACAAGGAGAATTTACTGTGCATTTCTAGAAATAAAATCTACGCTTTTATTTAATGGAATTTCTTACAAAGAGAGAAAACAAAAAAAATAACATAATTGCATCATATATCTTCTTTTCAAAAAATTGTTACAAGCAAAATTTAGTGTGGCAAAATTACCAACACCTTAGTAACAAAATTGTTGTCTCTGGTTTTTGCATCCATCGCCACCCACCTTGCACGAACCAGATCTGGTTCTGCAACCTTTCCCTTAACCATTGAACATCCACTAGAGCTTTTTGAATGTCCTCTTGAACTTCTAGAGTTCCTCTGGATGTTTCTGGTCATCACCGAGTGCTTGCAGGTGTTTCCCATCCTAGATCTGGAGCCCTACGACTTGTTTTTTGCTTACGTAAGTACTTCCACTAAAGGTTGTGAAGATTCCCTAACGATGCTCGAGGGTCGTAGGGTTACAAATCTAGGATGGGAAATACCCGTGGGCACTCTATGATGACCATATTTACCTAGAGGTACTTTGGAAGCTTGGGAGGGTGTTCGAGAAGCTCCAGTGGGTGTTTAGTAGCTGAGGGAAAGGTTACAGAACTAGATTTGGTTCACGCGAGGTGGGCTACGATGAATGTAGAATATGCAAAAGGTGGCAATGGGGAGCGAGGATGAAAATGATAGGGTTAGATTAGGAACTTAGGGGAGGCGGATTAGGCACTCAAAGAACTTAGGGATTCCAAGGACTCAAAAGTGTTAGGGGTTGAGTCATCAAAATGACTCCTCTTTATAATATTCCCTTAGACATGTTAGGGTTTTTATGACACAATTTGAGCGGCCCAGATTAAAACATGAGTAATGGTGGAGATCAAATCTGGGTAAGTGACATGGATTAAGGTGGGTGAGTGGCTAATATTAAAACATGATGGATGGTTGGGATTAATTCATATAAATATATATATATATATATATATATATATATATATATATATATATATATATATAATGGATGGTGGGGATTGGGAAACATGGATGGATGACAAGTGGCTAGATTTTGGTATCTACAAATGCCCCTTTTTGTATCGTGTTGCATGAAACACAATGTGGTGCAAAAATATGAGACACTTGGTTTGGCCTTATGTAGAAGCAACTTTATTTCATTGGGATGCGAAGATGAACTTGAAGACAAAAGAATTTTTATTGTGTAGCTTACCCCATCATTTGGTGAATGAGTGAAGAATGAATCTCATGAGCCAATTGATATATTTGTGCAAATAAATGGTGTAATTGTGGTGAAGAACATGGACTTATACTGAGAGGGGGGTGAACAGTATAAGACTTAAACAATTAGTAATTTTAACTTTAGATAGCAGTGGCATCAACACAACATTAATCAAGACAGAGAGCATCACACATTGAAGACCCATTTTTAACGTGGTTCACCCAAAATGCTTGGGCTACGTCCACAAAACTTTTCTCTAAAAGTTATCTCAAAGTTCTTTTTGGGAATCCTTCCCAATTACAATGTTTATGAGCCTCTGCTCAAAGGAGATACCTTCCCCTCTGCTCTGGATATGATCCCTTAGAAGATCAACTATCTCTACCTCTTGCCAGCACGTGGAACTCCTTTCCACCGAAGACCTCCTGTCCTCAATGCTTAGCCTAAGAGACCTCCTGCCTTCTATGATCACGTCCACAGCAGCTCAACAACCTGTACCAAACACAGTCAGTCGGTCTAGTACAAGTCTTCCTCTGTCTGTCAGATCTGTCCAACTCTTGAACAAATCAATCCTCTGTCCACAAGCCTTCTCAAAGACTTGCCAAATCTGTCCTCAGGTTCTCTGATAGAACCAATGTACCTCTGTCCTCAAGTTCTCTGATAGAACTTTCAATCTCAGCTCACAAGTCCTCTGCTAGGACCTGTCCAAATCTGCTCACAAGTCCCCACCGAAACCTGTCCAAAACCTGCTCACAAGTCCCCAACGGAACCTGTCCAAAACCTGCTCACAAGTCCCCAACGGAACCTGTCCAAAACAGCTCACAAGTTCACCAAGAAAAACTTGCTTAGCATGAACCCACAAAGAGAATTGTTAGAGACCCAATGTGATTCATCAACCTCATAGAAGCATAAAGAGAATTGTTAGAGACTCAATATGTTCTATACTTAACTCCCAATCTCAATCTCAACTCAATCACAATCTCAAAAGAATAAGATAGATGTAGTATGCTTTTCTCAAGAACATGAAACACAACCCAACAATTGCCAAACAAGCAATATCTCATATAACAATGATACTCATGTTCTTTCCACAACCAATATCTTTTCTCAACCAATTAGGGCTTTAACAACAATGCTTATAGACAAGGTTTAACCAATATCATTCAACTCAACATTAACCTTGAAGCATTCAACCAATCATCACAAGAAAAGGAAACAAGTAGAAATCCTTTTCCCTCCAAAGATATTTGAACAAAATAGCCACCAACACAATATCACCAAATGCAAAGAATAACTTGCTCAAATCAACTCAATGGAGTAAGCCCAATATCATGAATCAAGTAAAGCAATAACTTGATCAAACAACCTCTATGGAAGCAACTCAACCATCAAACTCAAAACAGCCAACCAAGGGTTCCACCAACTCAATGCAAGTAGCTTGACTCACAAATACAAACCCTAGTGCACAAAGCTTCCACTATCTCAAACCAGAAATTATGCATTCATCAAAAACTCTCCTTAAGGATAACAATGCATAAGTAGTCTTCAACAAACCAGAAAATAGGATTTACACCCAATCAAAGAAAACCTAGTTGAAAACCTTTTCACTCCAACCTTATTTCAGAAAACATACACCAATCATACTCATAAGAAGAATGTGCCCATACCTTATTGGAGTAGAAGAAACTTGACCCTTAAAGCTGTCACCACACACAACCCTCAAACTTCCAACCAAGTTAGGGTTAGAACCAAGATAAATGAGCATATAAAAACTTTCCTTAATACACCTTTTAGCTTCTCTTCTTTTGAAAACAACCACCAAAGAAGTCAAAAACACAACAACCAAAACTTACACCTTATATCTCCATTTTAAACTTTAGCATAGCAAAAGACTAATCTCAAAAATACAACCAAAGAAATATCCCCTTATTTCTCCTATGTCTTTTAAACAATGCTAAACAATGCCAAAAATTATATCAAGAAATTAATCACACCTTAGAATGGCTGTCCTTGAAGAATCCAAAAATCGTGGAATGGCTGCCCTTGACGAATCCAAAATCGTGACACAAAATACGTTTTAACAAAAACGTGACTTAATCCATGCACAGCTCCCTCCACGGGAATCGAAATGCAGACCTCCGCCTACGCAAAGCCCAAACGCAGCCTATGCTGCCACTAGCCCACAAGGGGCTAACGAAGTCTAAGACAGACTTCCTACCACTTCAACGAACAAGCACTTCGTAAGTTTTTCAAACGCGAGCTCTCTTCTTCCGCGGCGTCAACAGAGCATCGATCGCAGCCAAAAATTAATGCATTCAAAATTCTCAAGAGGAGTTAAACCTTAGGATCCTTCCCATATTTATAGTCCAATCGTGGACTTTAGAACACGTCGACGACAGAGAAACGTAATTTTGAATTTAATCGAAATTGCTTTCTAAAGGGTTTAAAAACCCTTAATTAATTTTAATAAATTAAGAATAAAAAGGTTTAAAAACCTTTAAATATTTTTAATAAATTAAAAATAATTTCTCCCTTAATTAATTAAATAATTAATTAATTAAAACCTTGAAGGGTTTTAAATAATAATTAAATAATAAAGAGAACCTCCATTGGTTTTAATAAAAACCATTTAACTTGGTTTTAATAAAAACCCTATCCAAAAACCTTATCCAATGGAATCTCTCCGGATTCTCTTAAAAATATTCTCTTGGAATCTTTCACCTTTGAAGCCAACACATCCTCTTAACATTAATGCCATTTCCTTTTGACATCAATGACAACTCATAGACAAGGAGCTAGGATCTCAAACCCAAAATTGCCAACAATCTCCCCCTTTGTCATTGATGGCAAACCATGCTTCTCAACAACAAAAACTCAACATAAACAGCTCCCCCTGTCTTGAGGCTCTCCCCCTTACTCAAATCTCTCCCCCTTTGTCATCAATGGCAAAGGGTCACCTTTGGGGCTCGGAACTAAGAATGAGCTTCTTAGCTTAGTCCCTCCCCCACCTCCTGATGAGGTGATTAATTCTGGGGTGGGAGTACAACTCCCAATTTCTCCCTTAGATACTCAAACATATCTCTTGGAAGAGGTTTGGTGAAGATATCTGCAATCTGCTCTTTAGTAGACACATACTCTACCTTGACCTGCTTGTCTTGCACTTTCTCCCTTAGAAAGTGATACTTGATGGAAATATGCTTTGTCCTTGAGTGCATTACCAGATTTTTGGAAATACTTATGGCACTTGTATTATCACAAAGTATGGAGATGGGTTGTTCATGCTTGACTTTGAAATCCTCCAAGGTGGTTTTCATCCATAAAACCTGTGTACACCCGACCACTGCTGCTATGTATTCAGACCTCTGTTGTAGATAAGGAAACTGAAGGTTGTTTCTTACTTAGCCACGAAACCAAACTCTTTCCCAGAAAGAATGCTCCACCACTAGTGCTTTTCCTGTCATCAATACTGCTGCCCAATCTGCATCTGTATAAGCTGTGAGGGTGAAATCATCACCTTTGGGATACCAAAGCCCAAAGTCCATAGTGCCCTTCAGATATCTGAATATCCTCTTAACTGCTATAACATGAGAATCTTTAGGAGCTGCCTGAAATCTTGCTACTAACCCAACTGCCTGCATGATATCTGGTCTGGTAGCTGTAACATATAATAAACTGCCAATCATAGATCTGTACAACCTCTGATCTGCCACTGGAGAATCATCATCTTTACTCATCTTGCACCCTGTAATCATTGGAGTACACACTGGTTTGCTGTCCATCATCCCAAATTTCTTCAACATTTCTTTGATATACTTTCCTTGAGAGAGAAATATACCATCTTTTGATTGAGCAATCTGAAGACCTAAAAAGAATGACAGATCTCCAATCATAGACATCTCAAATTCCTTCTGCATGGTGTTAGCAAAAACTTTGCACATCTGAGTATTATTTCCCCCAAAGATAATATCATCAACATAGACAACTATAATCAGCATATTATCACCTTCATCCTTAATATACAAATTGCTATCTGCCACACCTTTCCTGAAGCCTTGCTCATGAAGATACCTGTCAAGTCTTGAGTACCAAGCCCTAGGTGCTTGCTTTAACCCATACAAGGCCTTTTTTAGTTTGCACACATAGTCTGACTGTTCTGAGAGAGACACTCCTTCTGGCTGTTCTATGTAGACTTCTTCTTCCAACACCCCATTTAGAAAAGCTGATTTTACATCCATTTGATATACCTTGAATGATTTGAAGCTTGAAAGGGCCAAAAACATTCGATAGCTTCAAGACGAGCAACAGGAGCAAACGTCTCTTCGAAATCAACACCTTCTACTTGAGCATAACCTTTGTAGACTAACCTAGCTTTGTTTCGACAATCTTTCCAACCTCATTGAGTTTATTTCTGAATATCCATTTTGTGCCAATGACATTCTTGTCCTTAGGTCTTGGAACCAATTCCCAAGTTTCACTTTTCTCTATTTGATTTAGCTCTTCATCCATTGCTTTTACCCAAAACTTATCTGCACATGCTTCACTGAAATCTTTTGGCTCAATTTGAGATAATAATGAAACATTTGTAGAATCATGTGAGGGAATGACTCTTCTTCTTGTTTGCCTCCTATTTGGATCACCAATGATCAAATCTTTGGGATGATGTTTCTGAACATATCGTGAAGGAGTTTTGGGAAGCAGTTGTTGACTTTCCTCTTCTTCATCTGAAACCTCTCTGAATTCTTCTTGACAAATTTCATCACTGAGTTCCTTGACTGGTTCTCTTATCCCTGTCTTTTCATCAACTGTTACATTTATGCTCTCTACAACTGTATGGGTTCTTTTGTTGAAGCATCTGTAGGCCTTGCTTCTGTTGGAATATCCAAGAAAGATTCCCTCATCACACCTAGGATCAAACTTACCCAAATTCTGATCTTCCCTTCTGATGAAGCACTTACTTCCAAACACTTTGAAGTATTTTACTGTAGCTGGTCTTCCTTTCCACAACTCATAAGGAGTTTTATGATGGTTGACTCTAAGTTGGGCCCTGGTGATAATGTAGACTATTGTACTGACTGCCTCTTTCCAAAAACCATCTGAAAGTTTTGACTCATTTAACATAGCTCTAGCCATATTTTCAATAGTTCTATTTTTCCTTTCAACTACTCCATTTTGTTGAGGAGTTCTTGTTGCTTGAATATTCTCTTTTGATTCCTTGTTGCTCACAAGTATTCCACAAATTCATTTGAAGTGAACTCTCCTCCTCTATCTGATCTTAAGCATTTGATTCTCTTGTCGATCTCATTTTCAATCATTTCTTTGAAAGCTTTAAATTTTTCAAAAGCTTCAGATTTTTCTTTGAGAAAAGTAACCCAAGTCATTCTAGAATAATCATCTATAAACAACATGAAGTAGCTTTCTCCCTGAATGCTCTGAGTTCTGGTAGGGCCACATAAATCAGTATGAATAAGATCCAATGGTTTTGAAGAAGTATACCCTTTTGATTTGAAACTGGTTCTGGTCTGTTTTCCATGTTGACAAGGACCACAAATGATGTTATGGGGCCTTTTTATTTTGGGCAAGTCTCTAATTGCTTCCTTGTTACTAATATTGACAAGATTATCAAAGCTCAAATGCCCCAATATTTTATGCCATAACCAACTCTCATCTTCTTGAGTTAGAAAACACTTTTCCTTTTTTATCTCACTTAGCATGTAAAGATTGTTTGGAGTCCTTGTAGCACTAGCAATGAGTTTTCCATTTTTTTCTTTACTTATCTCACATCTATCTGAAAAGAAAGATACTATGTGTCCTTGATCACAAAGTTGACTCACACTTAGAAGATTATGTCTTAGGCCTTCTACATAAAGCACATTTTCTGTTTTGGATTTCCCATCCAAACTAAGAGTCCCCTTACCACAGATTTTAGCCGACCTGTTATCTCCAAAACTAACTGTTCCTCTGTTTGTTTCTTTTAAGATCAAAAACTTTTCCTTTTCGCTAGTCATATGTTTTGAACAACCACTATCAAGATACCATTTCTCTACTTTGTCTAGAGCATGAAAAGCAGTTTGAGCTATCATTGACTTAGATTTGATCTCATTTTTCTTTTTAGTGAACTCAAGGCTAGATCTATCCAAACTGCACATCCTTGCTATATGCCCAAAATTATTGCACTTGTAACACATGACATCTTTATTCATAAGAGGTGCAAAAGAATTAACATTTTCCTTACTATGGCTATTCAAAGACTTATTGCAATACATAGCTTTGTGACCAAATTTCTTGCAGGAAAAACAATAGCCATGGAAAGTATTTTGTAACCTGTTTTGATGCTTTGGATGATTGTCCTTCTTGTGACCAACTGGAATCCACCGCTCTTCAGGATGAAAATTGATCTTGCTTGAAGACCCTATTTCTTGAATGGTGATACCATCCTTATTTTGCTTTTCACACGGAGTATTCTGTCTGAGAGCCAGCTGTTCCAACTTCACTCTAAGAGACATAACCTCTTCTTCTAGTTTCTCGCAATCAGCTTCCTTTCCTTTGAGAACCTCTGTCAGAACCTGTTCAATCTTCTTCCCTTCTTCAGCTAGAATTTTGAAGTCTATAACACTTTGAGACAATTCTGATCTTGCTATCTCTTCTTCCTGACATTGATGCTTGGAGAGCAGAATTCTCTTCCCTGAATTTCTCAAGCTTTCTCAAAGCCAAGAAGAATTCACCTTTGAGATCGAACTCAAACTCTTCATCTCTTTTTGAATCTGTATGTTCCTCTGATAGATCCTTCTCCAAGCTGTTAGGCTCTTTTTGGAGAGACCTGCTCTGATACCAATTGAAGAACATGGACTTATACTGAGAGGGGGGGTGAACAGTATAAGACTTAAACAATTAGTAATTTTAACTTTAGATAGCAGTGGCATCAACACAACATTAATCAAGACAGAGAGCATCACACATTGAAGACCCATTTTTAACGTGGTTCACCCAAAATGCTTGGGCTACGTCCACAAAACTTTTCTCTAAAAGTTATCTCAAAGTTCTTTGGGAATCCTTCCCAATTACAATGTTTATGAGCCTCTGCTCAAAGGAGATACCTTCCCCTCTACTCTGGATATGATCCCTCAGAAGATCAACTGTCTCTACCTCTTGCCAGCACGTGGAACTCCTTTCCATCGAAGACCTCCTGTCCTCAATGCTTAGCCTAAGAGACCTCTGCCTTCTATGATCATGTCCATAGTAGCTCAACAACCTGTACCAAACACAGTCAGTCGGTCTAGTACAAGTCTTCCTCTGTCTGTCAGATCTGTCCAACTCTTGAACAAATCAATCCTCTATCCACAAGCCTTCTCAAAGACTTGCCAAATCTGTCCTCAGGTTCTCTGATAGAACCAATGTACCTCTGTCCTCAAGTTCTCTGATAGAACTTTCAATCTCAGCTCACAAGTCCTCTGCTAGGACCTGTCCAAATCTGCTCACAAGTCCCCACCGAAACCTGTCCAAAACCTGCTCACAAGTCCCCAACGGAACCTGTCCAAAACCTGCTCACAAGTCCCCAACGGAACTTGTCCAAAATAGCTCACAAGTTCACCAAGAAAAACTTGCTTAGCATGAACCCACAAAGAGAATTGTTAGAGACCCAATGTGATTCATCAACCTCATAGAAGCATAAAGAGAATTGTTAGAGACTCAATATGTTCTATACTTAACTCCCAATCTCAATCTCAACTCAATCACAATCTCAAAAGAATAAGATAGATGTAGTATGCTTTTCTCAAGAACATGAAACACAACCCAACAATTGCCAAACAAGCAATATCTCATATAACAATGCTACTCATGTTCTTTCCACAACCAATATCTTTTCTCAACCAATTAGGGCTTTAACAACAATGCTTATAGACAAGGTTTAACCAATATCATTCAACTCAACATTAACCTTGAAGCATTCAACCAATCATCACAAGAAAAGGAAACAAGTAGAAATCCTTTTCCCTCCAAAGATATTTGAACAAAACAGCCACCAACACAATATCACCAAATGCAAAGAATAACTTGCTCAAATCAACTCAATGGAGTAAGCCCAATATCATGAATCAAGTAAAGCAATAACTTGATCAAACAACCTCTATGGAAGCAACTCAACCATCAAACTCAAAACAGCCAACCAAGGGTTCCACCAACTCAATGCAAGTAGCTTGACTCACAAATACAAACCCTAGTGCACAAAGCTTCCACTATCTCAAACCAAAAATTATGCATTCATCAAAAACTCTCCTTAAGGATAACAATGCATAAGTAGTCTTCAACAAACCAGAAAATAGGATTTACACCCAATCAAAGAAAACCTAGTTGAAAACCTTTTCACTCCAACCTTATTTCAGAAAACATACACCAATCATACTCATAAGAAGAATGTGCCCATACCTTATTGGAGTAGAAGAAACTTGACCCTTAAAGCTGTCACCACACACAACCCTCAAACTTCCAACCAAGTTAGGGTTAGAACCAAGATAAATGAGCATATAAAAACTTTCCTTAATACACCTTTTAGCTTCTCTTCTTTTGAAAACAACCACCAAAGAAGTCAAAAACACAACAACCAAAACTTACACCTTATATCTCCATTTTAAACTTTAGCATAGCAAAAGACTAATCTCAAAAATACAACCAAAGAAATATCCCCTTATTTCTCCTATGTCTTTTAAACAATGCTAAACAATGCCAAAAATTATATCAAGAAATTAATCACACCTTAGAATGGCTGCCCTTGAAGAATCCAAAAATCGCGGAATGGCTGCCCTTGACGAATCCGAAAATCGAGGACGAATCCGAAAAATGCGGCACAAAATACGTTTTAACAAAAACGTGACTTAATCCATGCACAGCTCCCTCCGTGGGAATCGAAACGCAGACCTCCGCCTACGCAAAGCCCAAACGCAGCCTATGCTGCCACTAGCCCACAAGGGGCTAACGAAGTCTAAGACAGACTTCCTACCACTTCAACGAACAAGCACTTCGTAAGTTTTTCAAACGCGAGCTCTCTTCTTCCGCGGCGTCAACAGAGCATCGATCGCAGCCAAAAATTAATGCATTCAAAATTCTCAAGAGGAGTTAAACCTTAGGATCCTTCCCATATTTATAGTCCAATCGTGGACTTTAGAACACGTCGGCGACAGAGAAACGTAATTTCGAATTTAATCGAAATTGCTTTCTAAAGGGTTTAAAAACCCTTAATTAATTTTAATAAATTAAGAATAAAAAAGGTTTAAAAACCTTTAAATATTTTTAATAAATTAAAAATAATTTCTCCCTTAATTAATTAAATAATTAATTAATTAAAACCTTGAAGGGTTTTAAATAATAATTAAATAATAAAGAGAACCTCCATTGGTTTTAATAAAAACCATTTAACTTGGTTTTAATAAAAACCCTATCCAAAAACCTTATCCAATGGAATCTCTCCGGATTCTCTTAAAAATATTCTCTTGGAATCTTTCACCTTTGAAGCCAACACATCCTCTTAACATTAATGCCATTTCCTTTTGACATCAATGACAACTCATAGACAAGGAGCTAGGATCTCAAACCCAAAATTGCCAACATGTGGATGTATGATGTAAATGTAGATGATATGAATGATGCAAATGATTCTATTTTTCCCCCAATGTAGAGAGGGAATTGTTGATAAATTCAAGTGAATGATTCTATTTTTGCCCCAACATAGAAAGGGTTTTTGCTAAGTGTAAATGCCATGATCATGTAATATGCATCCCATTATGGGAAATTAAAATCAAATGTGTTTTCCTCAAGTTGGTGATGATTCCATGTTGTTGAAGAATTTGCCTTTTGACATCATTGAAATGCAAAATGATGAAAATACAAAATATCAGGAACCAATCACCCTAGGATCAGATGATTGCTAGGAGGTGACTCCTAGTTGACTTTGCATAATTCTTGATTTTTGAGGAGAATGATGTAATGTGATTTATCCATGTTTCAAGCCCCATGGACAAGGCCATAAATGACAACTGTTGAGAAAATTGGTCTTGATGTAGTCTCACTCATAAAATGAGGGACAAAATGATTTTGTTGTTGAACAATGAGATATATGACTATGAAGATGACCAACTATCCTTATGGTTATTTACTTATATTACCGAGTTGCATGGATGGGGAATATTCTGAGGTAAAACTCATCTTGTTGAGTCTGTGGAATTATGGGGTATGATTCCTCCTCTAATTCATCAGAAGCTATCAACATAAGGTCGAATTCTTCATAGGTTTCTTCTTTAGAGTCATCAATGTGATGGATATATTCTCTTTATTTCAAATATAAATTTTGAAATACTTGTTCAAGAGAAGAAGTGCATGACTGTTCAGGTTTAGATTATCATCCACTTCTTCTCTTGAACAAGCCTTTCAAAATTTACATTTGAATTCAGGAGAAGATATCCATCACATTGATGACTCTAAAGAAGAAACCTATGAAGAATTTGACCTTATGTCGATACCATTTTATCATAATTTATTTATTTATTTTTTAATTAAATATAATCTTCAACTTCCTTAAAGTGCTATGTTTCCACAATCACCTCCTTGACAAAAATTTTATTAAGATATAAAATCTCACTTGACCAGTTGCCTTGTAAAATTTGAATTTTACTAATATGAAGATCAACACCACAATTGGATAAATTATCTATTACTTGTTTTCCTTATTTATAAATATGGTCACACTTCCAAGAGATTACCTCTAGTAATAGATGATGAACATCACCAATAATATTATTTTTCTATCTACTACTCTAGATCCATTTTTATTAATATCAATGATGATAATTTGGGAATCCCCCTCAATTGAAATATATTTTCATCATTTTTTATTGCAAATTTAATCCCTGTAAGAGGTGCCCTAGCCTTTACATTTACTTGAAGTTCCATATAAATTTTAGTAAGTGAGGAGAATGTTGTCTAGAGTATTTCTAAAAGAACCACCTCCACCAACTTTTCTTGGATTTCCATTAGAAGCACCATCAAAATTAATTTTGATAAACCCAATTTTTGGACTTTTTCATTTTATTGTATATTGAAGTAGATCCTTTGTTTTAATTCCATTGTCACAATTGACTCTTTCATGTATGTTCAAATCCTGTAACCAAGTTTTTTTCTAGATAATAAGGGATTGTACTCGGGTCCCCCACCATTGACAAATTACATCTCTCTTTTTTAGAGCTTGAGAGTTTATAAATAGATACACTTCTCATCTCAATTGAGATGCTATAGCTAGAAACCTACATCATTTTACATAAAATGTCTGAATTCTTGATTTTTATTTTTTGGGTCTTTTCAAATTTTTGTATGAATATAATTACTCTAGAATTTAGCATCTTGCTTGATATTTTTATATAGCAGTATTCACAATGCTAAAACTTCACCTCTACTACCTATGCCTTGCATCTTAGTAGAGTAATATTTCCAAAATATTGCACTGTCATAGTCCACTTTCCCAAATATGAATTGCTAGTTTCCTTCCTCACTGAAGTCATAGCCCTTAATTGCCCTTCCCATTGTTCGAACCCTAGTTGGAAAATATTTGCAACTTCATTTTTTGCAACTTAAAAAATCATCACTGTCCTTGTTTCAAATGGTTGATTTCACAAGGTTGTATCTCCCTCAATATTGCTCATATTTTGCATATGACCACTCATTTTACAGATATTCAAATTTTGCACAAGTTGGTCCAAGAATCAACTGAATAAAATTATTCTTCACGAAGCTATGGCTCCTAAATGATGAGATGTTTTTTAGGGAAAAATCATAATCCTTCGCACTTTGCAATTTTATTTTTCATGACTTGAAAAATCATCACTACCCTTGTTCCGAATGGTTGACTTCACAAGATCATATCTCCCTCAATATTGCTTAGATTTTTGCATAGGACCACTTATTTTAAAGCTATTCAAATTCTACACAAGTTGGTCCAAGAATAAATTGAATAAAAAAACTCTTTATGAAGATATAGATCCTAAAAGATGAGATATGTTTTAGAAAAAAATCATAATCCTTTGCACTTTACAATTTTTTTTCTCATTGTAAGCAGCATTCCATGCTCATTCAACCTTCTCAACCTTCTACTTAGCATCCCAGCCTTCTTTTGCAGCTCTTATATCCGACCCAACCTTCCACACTCCTTTAGCATTATCATCCTTGCACATTCCTTCATCCATTCTAGCCTTCCATCCAACATCCCAATATTTTGTTGTAGCTCCTTCAACCAACCCAGTCTTCCATGCTCCTTCATCCAACCTAGTCTTCCATGCTCCTTTATCCTTGATACTCTAAATATTAACTCATAATTAAGCCTTCCACCCTCCTTCAACCTCTAGCCTTCCATGCTCCTTCAGCCTCAAGCCTTCCAAACTCCTTCAACCTCTAGCATTCCATGCTCTTTCAACCTTCAGATTTGTTGATCGTTAAAGCACCAGAATATTTGTTAGGCCCCTTAGGGGGCCCTATAACCAAGTTATTAGCACCTCTTTTTCTATAATTCAGACTTCCCATGATGAGCACAATATTTATAGACATTCCATAAGAGAGGCAATAATACAATTCCAAATGATTTTGAGATTAATTTTTAAAAATTTGGTTATTCCTTTCATGTCATAAATTCCAAAAAATAATGATAGGGCCATTCCTCCAAATAATACATAATACTTTAGCTTTGAAATAATTAATCCAACTTCTCATCATCTCTTTCAATGTTGATGGAGCTACCCGATATAATTTCACATTTTAAAAAAAGTAACCCCAAATGGTGTTAGCAAATAGACAATGAAAAAGTAAATGGTCTAATGTTTCCAAATCCTTCTCATACAAGGTACACCTAAAAGGTCTATAATATCCTCTTCTATGTAGACTCTCTCTTGTAAGAATCTTACTTTGAACTGATAACCAAAGGAATGTTGAGGCCTTAGGGAGAGCCTCTAACGACCAAACATTCTTCCAAGAAAAATATTTGGGATAAGGAGATTTTGATTGTTGTAAATCCTCATATCCCAACTTGACCATGTATCCACTATATTTTGATAAATTCCAAACTAACTTATTCTTTCATGTAAAAATTGATAATTAAAACTCTTGAAGCATCTTTTGAAGTCCATATGCAATTTTTTTGAGTTTTCTTCTTTCAACCAGGTTTTAAAATAAATCCATGATCTAGAGTTGTTGATCATAATAATATAGTCTTTGACCTTTGTACCTTTACATGCTAGGCATGCTTGAGCCAATGGTTGATTTTTTTAGTCAAATATAAGAGGATAATGCTTCAACCAAGAATTAAACCAAAAATTTGTATAATTCCCCTCATTGATTGACCATTTAATATGTTTCTTTATCAATTGTAAACTATTTGATATGAAGTTACACATGGACAATCCTTTGGGTAGAGATCTTTTCATAAATAATTTCATTGCATTAAGAGAACCTATATATTTTTGAAGTAATATTTTTATCCAATTATTTCCTTGATCTCTAAATAATCTCCACCCAAGCTTTGCTTCTAATGACAAAGTCATAATCTTGTAATTTCCCAAGCCTATTACTCTAATATTTTTTCCTTTGCAAACCCTATAACACTTACAACGAGGAAACCTGATTTTTCTTCACAACCTTTCCTTAGAAAGTCTCTTTGAATTTTATCAATTTTTGATGCTATACCTACTAGCAATCTTGAAAGTGACATCATATAAATAGGGATGGATTGCAATGTAGTATTTATGAGTTGTAGCCTTCTTGTCGTGGTTAAGAACTTCACTTTCCAACCTGCCAAGCAAAATTTCATTATATCCATAAAAGAGATCTAAAGCTCCTTTTTATTTCCTTTATCAGAAAAAGTAATACCCAAGCAAGTTGATGGAAATTTTTCAATTTTAAACCATAAAATATTCACAATAATTTGTTGTAAATAAAGGGTAGTATTATTAAAAAAAAATCTAGATTTTGTAGTATTAACCAATTTTCCAGTAGCCTTCTTATAGCATGATAATATTGATCTAAACTCCATGACCTCATTGTTGAGGGATGGACCAAAAGAAAAGTATCATCAGCAAACTGGAAATGAGATTAAATGGGAACTTTTTTTGCAACTTGAATACCTTTAATTTTTTATTCCACTTTTACCTTTGAAAAAGCTCTCCCTAATGCTTCTACAAGAATAATGAATAGATAAGGTGAAAGTGGATCACCTTGATGAAGTCCAAAAGATGACATTAAGTAACTAATAGGAGAACCATTTTTCAAAATAGAAAATTTTGCACTACTATAACATTTAATCCATCTACAAAAACAATAATCAAAGACAAATTTTCTAAGGATAACATTTAGAAAATTCTAGGAAACTATAATGACCCAAAAACAAGCAAATAGAAAACACACAAAACAAATAGAAAATTTTTAAACCAAGGAGAGGGATTCATAAACCCCTAACCCATCTAAGTTTTACCTAATTTTTTAATTCCCCTAAGTTTTTTTGAAGAGCTACATCTCACGAGATACCCTCACACAAGTCCCATTTGTGTAGGTATACCATGTGTTATCACAAATAAGTCTATCTATCTCATCATTCTTGATGAGCTAGACTTACCACCTTCAACCAGTCGAAGGTATACACACATCCCCATACAATACACAAGCTATTTTATGTAGGTATGTTGTGAGTATTGCAATTTAAGCTATCCATATCATCTCCACAATGAGCTATCTATACTCAGACATATAATTTCCCTAAACTTAGTTACCATTATCTCTAAGGGGGTATTAATCCCTTAGGTCCTCCTATGTTCACCCTAAGGGATCTCAATCACTTAGGTCACTCTCTAAGTTCACCCTTAGAAATTATTACTTAGGTTTTATTGATTAACAAGAAAACAAGACTGATTATAGATACTAAATCTAACAAAAGATATAACCTTAAAAATATACAAAATAAACCAGGAAAGAAGCAACACTAAAAGAGAATAACATTAATTGAAAGAGATATTACACACAAAATATAGCCAATGCATAGTAATAGAGTAAAGGTACCTTCTCCAAGCCATAAAACAATTATTACATAAAGGTAAGTATGGTAATCCTTCCATACTCTCAAAGAATAACATATTACATCAATTTCATCGGGGAAATCTTCCCACATATCTAGTCTATTTGAGCATAAGTAAATAAATGGTAAGTAGAGAACAAACTAGTGCATTAGTCCCATCTGCCTCTTCAGATCTCCTTCTCTATCCATCGATCATTTGAGGATAATAGGGGATCAAGGCACTCATGGTTCAGGATAGGCATACCTCTAAATGCATCTAACATTTACTTTACCAAATTGCAACTATACAAATTTAAGCAAGTTTCTAACCATCTAATGCATAGTTGATATCATAAATAATCCTTAATTTATTTTCACCTCTCAAATCCCTTTAGAGAGTCATTCAACATACATAACTTAGAACATGGTTTTCACTTAAATCAAACCCTTCCCTTTTCAATGAATTAAAGTCTCATACCCTTAATCATTAAATACACAAGGTTCCTTTATTCCCATGAATCAAAGTTTAAAATTCAATTCATAAAGTAAACTACTTTTCCTTTGTCTCATACATCAAAGTCCCATTACTTTAATATGTAAAACAATCATTATGTTTACTTGATAAACTAAAGCTTTACTACTTCAGTTTACAAATAACCCAATCCTCTTTCATTTATCTTAATCAAATAACTTCTTATTTAACAAACATATCTTCCTTTCCTTTTATCTTAATCAAATAACTTCTTATTTAATTAAAATAAAACATAACTTTCTTTCTTTTTATCTTAATCAAATAACTTCTTATTTAATCAAAATAAAACATAATTATTTCCTTTTATCTTAATCAAATAACTTCTTATTTAATTAAAATAACACATATTTTTTCATTCCTTTTATCTTAATAAAATAACTTCTTATTTAATCAAAATACGTATCTTTATTTCCTTTTTATCTTAATCAAATAACCTCTTATTTAATAAAAATAAAACATAACTTTATTTCCTTTTATATTAATCAAATAATTTTTTATTTAATCAAAATAAAACATATCTTTCTTTCCTATTATCTTAATCAAATAACTTCTTATTTAATCAAAATAACACATATCTTCCTTTCATTTTATCTTAATCAAATAACCTCTTATTTTATCAAAATAAACATATCTTCCTTTCATTTTTGTCTTAATTGATTAGGAGGTTAGCTCCATTACCAACCTGGATATTGCTTCACAAAAAGGGGTTTTTTCCTTCTCGAATGCTATCAATCGTTGGTGCTTCACCTTCTAGTTTTGCTTTTGTGACTTCGCCTTCTTTCTCCCAATTCTCCTTCAACTAACTACCACACAAGAAAACCTCATTTCTTCCTTTTTCAAGGACGAAGTTTTTTTGCCATGCTCCACGACTCGTTCAATGTCTGCCATCCTCCTTACCTACCAGAATTCATTTCTCTATCATCCAAGGGAGATATTATGGATTTAAAAGTCATTGTTTTCAATCTTCAAAAAGTGCCATTAATTCACCACCCACTTGAAAGTGGCAATCGACCAATTTTCTATCTTTTAAATCTAATTTACAAGATTTTTCGTGAGGGAGGGAATCTTCTCTCTATCCGAGACTAATAGTGTCTTCATTCCTCTAAATGTACGATCGTAGCCAGAAGAAGTCTACCATACCTTTTAAATGGAATGCCTTTATTTAACAAACAATACATGTTTAATGTATTTGAATGAAGTTTTTATTATAAGCAACCATTACTTATAAATGAACTCTATCAATGTTTGAAAATAATACTTTTAAAATGAAATTCCATTAACATTTTAAAATAAAGCTTATATTATTTATAAAAATGAAATTCTATTATCATTTTTAATAATGCTTCCATTAAAATGAAATTCCATTATCATTTTAAAGTAAAACCTCTATTATTTATAAAATGAACTTCTATTATCATTTTAAATAATGCTTCTATTAAAATGAAATTCCATTATCATTTTAAAGTAAAACCTCTATTATTTATAAAATGAACTTCTATTATCATTTTAAATAATGCTTCTATTAAAATGAAATTCCATTATCATTTTAAAGTAAAACCTCTATTATTTATAAAATAGAGAGTATAGGTTTTTAAGCAAAATAAAGAGCTTTCAAAGGCAACTAAATCATGCATGTTTTTATTTTCCAAACCACCAATGCAGATAGTGATGAAGTAAAATATAATCAAACATATGCAATAGACAAGAAGGGAATCTTTCCATCAACCCAATCACCCTTCTCAGCCAGAGGATTTATGATAGCTACTAGGCTATCAACTGAGGCTCAAGGTGGTTAGCTATTGATGATTATCCCTACCGATAATGCATACCTATATGAAGGTATCTATCCATGTTACCCTCGAGTTGCCTTAATCATCATTTCCCCAACCTCAAGTACCCCCACTTTTGGTGGATGATTCTGCTTCTTCCACCTACGAGTGTACCTGATCCTGCACATCTTGGCAATATGTCAGTAGTACCATGCTCTTTCAAAACAACTAAATATCGCATAGTTGGTTCAATTGCTCAAGTTAGGTATTAAAGTATCATAGATTAATACATTGTTTCTTTGTGCCAAAAATTCCACCAAGGAGGGTCATGACATCCTACCCCCTTGGACTAAACATCATCCTGGGTGTTTCCAGTTTTACAAAATAAAATTATTACATTATATATTTTCAAACAAGAAGGAAAAATATTTTTGCATATCATCCACTTTTTCCCAAGTGGCATTTCTTTCATAAAATCGGTCCCACTAGACCTTACATTGCTCAAGAGTTTAATTCCACATAGATTTAGAATGAAACTCAAGAATATTTATCGATATTACTTCAATAGCCTCTGGATTTACCATCTATAAATTAGAAACATCCCACACATGTTCAGGGTCAGCAACATATTTTCTAAGCAAGGATATGTGGAAAGTGTCATGGATCTTGGATAGGTTAGGTGGTAAGGCAAGTTGGTATGCAACCGAATTGATCTTTTTAGTGATTTTGAAGGGTCCCACAAATCGAGGATCCAAATTTATGGATTTGATAGCACTCTTCATTGGTTTAACCCTTAAAAACACCTTATCTCCAACTGAGTACTCTCTTGGAGTCCTTTTTAGATCAACATAACTTTTCTACCTATCAGTAGCTTCTTTAAGTCTTTGCCTAATTACCTTTAGTTGATCCTCCATTTCTTTGACCATTTTTAGCCCAATCACAACTCGATCTTCTAGGTTATCCCAAGACAATGGTGTTCTACACTTCTTACCCATACAAGGCATCGAAAGGAGCCATTCCTAGAGAGGAGTGATGTCCATTATTGTAGGTGAACTCTACAAGATGTAGGTAGTCTTCCCAATGAGACTTGTGATCCATGCAGTACATGTGAAGCATGTCTTCTAGTACTTGGTTTACCCATTCTATTTGACCATCTATCTTAGGGTGGTATGTCGAACTCATATTCAGTTTCATGCCAATTGCACGATGTAGGGACTTCCAAAATTTAGATGTGAACTTGGAATCCCTATCTAAAATGATTACCTTAGAAATCCATGTAAATGGAATACCTCTCTAGAAAATCTATTAGCCACTACCTGAGCATCATCCTTGATGTTCTCAGGTATGAAATGTGCAACCTTAGTCAATCTATCGACTATTACAAGGATTGCATCATGTTGATACTGGGTTTTGGGTAAACCTACTATAAAATCCATAGATATAACCTACCATTTCTACATAGGTATATCATGTGGATACAATTTTCCTATAGGATGCTTGCATTCTACCTTAACTTTCTGACATTCGAGGCATCGAGTGATAAAATCGGTGATGTCCTTCTTCATTCCTACCTAGAAGAAGGTTCTTTTCATATTTTCCCACATTTTGGCTCCTCCAAGATGAGAAGAATAAGGAGATCTATGGGCTTCTTGCATTATTAATTTCCTTAAATCACCCATTTTTGGTATGATGACTCTTCCTTTGTAGCACAAAAGGTCATATTTCATACCAAATTCCTTATTACCTTCAGGATCTCTATTCATCCTTGAATTTCCTAGAAATACTCATCCTGAGATTGCTCCTATCTCACTTGATCCATCAAGTCCATGTGACTTCTAGTTATGGCTACTATGTGTTTCCTTCTACTCAAGGCATCAACAACCTTATTCTCTTTCCATTTTATGTACTCAATTTCAAAGTCATACTTAATGAGAAACTCAACCCATCTTCTCTATCTCGCATTGAGTATAGGTTGGGTAAATATGTACCTCAGACTTTGATGGTTAATTCTTAATTCAAAGGGCCTTCCCACCAAGTAGTGGTGCCAAACCTTTAGAGCATGCACTACTACAGCTAGCTCTAAATCATGTGTAGCATAATTAACTTCATGCTTCTTGAGCTTCCTTGAAGTATATGCTACTACTGACTCTTCTTGAGAGAGTACTCCTCCTAACCCTTCCAATGATGCATCTATGCATACTGAAAAGTCCCCTTGAGGGTCAGGAATATTTAGTATTAGTGTGGTAGTGAGCTTATATTTTAATAATGCAAAAGTAGCTTCACACTTTTTTGACCACTTGAATTCCTTTCCCTTATTTTGAAGGTTAGTTATTGTCATAAAAATCTTGGAGTAATCCTTTATATAATGTCTATAGTAGCCCATTAACCCCATGAAGCTTCGCACTTTAGTCACATTAGTAAGGGGTGGCCAATTCAAGATGGCCTCTATCTTCTTTAGATCCACAATAATTCCTTCTATTGATATGATATGTCCAAGATATCATACCTCTAAAACATAGAAATCACTTTTGGCTAGATTCCCATAGAGTTGATTTTCCCTCAACAATTCTAACACGATCTTGAGATGTTTATCATGTTCTTCTTTGTTTCGAGAGTATATTAAGATATCATCTAGGAATACAAGGAAAAACTAGTCCAGGTGTCTTCTGAACACACTATTCATTAGGTTCATGAATGCAGTTGGGGCATTAGTCAATCCAAAGGGTAGAACTATAAACTCGTAATGCCCATACCTAGTCTTAAATATCATTTTGTGAGTGTCCTCCTCACGTATTCTTAATTGGTGATACCCTGATCTTAGATCAATCTTAGTGAACACCATGGCATCTCTTAGTTGATCAAATAAATATTTGATCCTAGGTAAAGGATATCGGTTCTTGATTGTAGCCTTATTTAGCATCATGTAATCAATACACAATCTTAAAGAACCATATTTATTTTTCACAAATAAAATTGATGCACCCCATGGTGACACACTTGGTTTTATTAGTCCCTTTTCCAATAACCCTTGCAATTGAACCTTTAGTTCTTGCATCTCGATAGGATTCATCCTATATGGTGATCTATGAATAGGTTCTAATCCTGGCATAAGATCAATTGTGAAGTCAAATTCCTACACAGGAGGTAGTCCAAGTAAATCCTCTAGAAATACATCCTTAAAATCCTATAAAATTGGGTGCTTTCCTAGCACTTCTCTCTTCTGATCATCTCCTACTTCATTAAGTTTTACAACATACACTATCCCTCCTCTCTTGAGGGCTTTCTTCAATTGCATAGCTGACAACATCTAGGGCTTGAACACCCCTTGTTCACTATGAATTCTTAGTCTTTCCCTACCTTTCTCTGAATACTCAATCCATCAATCTTGGAAATTGATCAAGGCTTTATGGGCCTATAACCAATCCATCCCTAGGATCACATCAAAGGCATGAAGTGGAGCTACATATAAACAACATTCTGTGGTTCCACTAGCTAAAGTAATTTCTACCATTGGATAACACTAGTTTACCGAGTAGGTCTACCCAAAACCATACTCAACCTTCCACCCATGGGCCAAATATCCTAGCCTTTTTGACATAGTCCTTGCTAGACTAGAAGAAATAAAACTATCAGTGGCCCCACTATCTATCAAAATATTTACTTGCTTATTAAAAATCTTACCTTTCACAAGTAATGGGGTGGCTTGCCCCTCTAGCTTTTATTTTCCGGTTGTGGCATAGATCCGATGCTTAGGTTCCTTTCCTTTAGCATTGGATGTGCTAGGCCCTGGTTGGTGTGGACACTGATTAGAAAAATGAGGCCCTCTACAATGGTAACACCCATCCTTGGGTCCTTGCCTCTTTTCTAATTTTTGCTCCCCTACTTTAATTGTAGAGCTAAAGTTTGTGGTTTTTGAGGGTGAGGTTTTGCATTGTTGGAATTATTGTTGGTTTTCTTTTGGAAATTTCTCTTGAACTTTCCCCTTTTCCCATCATTTCTCTTCTCAAAATTCTGAGGGTTCTTGGTCTTTCGATCCTCTTCCTCTTCCCATTTCAAGAATCCTTGACTATTCCTCTTCCTCAGTGCTTGTTGATCTTGCTCGGATAGGGTGGCATAGTTAAATTGGAAGTGCAACTCTACTTTCTTTGCCAAGTCATACACCTTTTGCAGTGATTTAGGCTCATGCATGTTTACATCATGCTTTACTCTAGATTCCAACCCATGGATAAACTTATGAACCCTCATTTTCTCATCATAGGTAGGCACATACTTAAGTAACCATACTAGCTTCTTATAGTATATTTCCACTATCTTGGTTCCTTGTCATAGGCTGGCAAATTCTTCAAATTTTAGTGCATAGAAATGCTTTGTTAGGAACCTTTTCTTGAAGATAACTATGAATTATTTCCATGGAATGTCAATAGGTTCAATCTTAGTCTTCTCATAGTGGGTTTCCCACCAATCTAGAGCAGCCCCTTCTAAGTTGATCATGGTCCAAACCATTTGGGTTCCTGGGGAATAGCCTTTTACCATGAAGTAAACCTCTAATTCTCTCAGCCATGCTTCAGTTGCATCCCCTTCTCCTTCTCCACCAAACTTGGAGATACAAATATTTTTCAGATCCCTAGCTATTTCCTTTTCTAGAAGGGCTCTAGCTTGCAACTGTTATGTAGTTAGCCCATCAGCTTGGCCAACCTCTGAGCCTCTAGCTTGCGAGTTTTGATTCACAACTATTTCCAACACTTGTCTCATATGATCCTGCATAGCAGCAACCATAGCAGTGAGGTCTTCTACCTCTCTATTGGGGTTTTTGGACCCTCATCTCAGATTTCTTCTTCGACATTACTTTTTCGAGTCTATCTAGGTGTAGGCCTCTCTTTTCTGGCCTTAGGTGGTATTTTTAACCTAGTTACAACCAAGAAAAATATTAGGTTATAGCTTCACCTTAAACTGTATCACTAATCCAAGCCACAATACAGAGTTCTCTTGCTAAAAGCATCAAAAATCTAACTAGGGTAGTATTCCAAGTTTATGATGTATCACTAATACCAAAGCCCATACTAAGGTATCATAACATTCATTCACACTTGGGATTAATTCCCATTAGATTTTAGCAAATAGGGCATTCTAGGTCATCCTAGCTTTAGCTTATACTTTAAGCAAGCCTTCATTGGAGACATCCAAATCCCTTTAGCACACATAAGAAGCTCTATACCCTCGTACCTAGAGCTCTGATACCAAATGTAATGACCCAAAAACAAGCAAATAGAAAACACACAAAAAAGAAAATATTTTTTTTTAAACTAAGGAGAGGGATTCATAAACCCCTAACCAATCTAAGATTTACCTATTTGTTTAATTCCCCTAAGTTTTCTTGAAGAGCTACATCTCACGAGATACCCTCACACAAGTCCCATCTATGTAGGCATACCATGTGTTACCACAAATAAGTCTATCTATCTCATCATTCTTGATGAGCTAGACTTATCACCTTCAACCAATCGAAGGTATACACACATCACCATACCATACACAAGCCAGTCTATGTAGGTATGCTATGAGTATTATGAGTTAAGCTATCCATCTCATCTCCATGATGAGCTATCTTAACTTAGATGTAGACTTTCCCCAAACTTAGTTTCCATTCTCCCTAAGGGGTATTAATCCCTTAGGTCTTCCTATGTTCACCCTAAGGGGTCTCAATCCCTTAGGTCACCCTCTAAGTTCACCCTAGAACTTATTACTTAGGTTTTGTTGATTAGCAAGAAAACAAGACTAATTCTAGATACTAAATCTAACAAAAGATATAACCTTAAAAGCATACAAGATAAACTAGGAAAGAAGCAACACTAAAAGAGAATAACATTAATTGAAAGAGAGATTAAATATAAAATATAGCCAATGCATAGTAATAAAGTAAAGGTACCTTCTCCAAACCATTAAACAATTATTACATAAAGGTAAGTATGGTAATCCCTCCATACTCTCAAAGAATAACATATTACATCAATTTCATCAGGGAAATCTCCCCACATCTCTAGTCTATTTGAGCATAAGTAAATAAATGGTAAGTAGAGAACAAACTGGTGCATTAGTCCCATATACCTCTTCATATCTCCTTCTCTTTCCATCGATCATTTGAGGATAATAGGGGATCAGGGCACTCATGGTTCAGGATAGGCATGCCTCTAAATGCATCTAACATTTACTTTACCAAATTGCAACTATACAAATTTAATCAAGTTTCTAACCATCTAATGCATAGTTGATATCATAAAGAATCCTTACTTTATTTTCACCTCTCAAATCCCTTTAGAGAGTCATTCAACATGCACAACTTAGAACATGGTTTTCACTTAAATCAAACCCTTCCCTTTTCAATGAATTAAAGTCCCATACCCTTAATCATTAAATACACAGGGTTCCTTTATTCCCATGAATCGAAGTTTAATTTTTTTTTTGGTAGGTAAAAATGATTAAGAGCAAGGTTTGAATAGGTCCCAAACCCAAGTACATAAATTGGTAAACCAATATCATAAGATAACACAGGCCTGCATATTGGCCAAAAAAAACCTAAACAAAAAGGTCTAAACAACAACAGAGAAGGCTGGATGGAATGCTGACATCAGATAAATGAAAATACAGTTCGAGCAATACCGACACAAGGGTTGCTTAAGAGAAGTAACTACCTAAAAAACATGTAAAGGAGCTATGACAAAAACCTGCACATGGGAAGCTTGAAAAATATCCATAAAAACTATAATAGATACTTGTACAGAAATAAACATAATGCTCAAAAAGGGCCATGCAGTGGCACTATAGACTATAATTAAAATCCCATGCAAGGGATCAAAATACCAAAAATAGAGAGACCCAGCATGATAACAAACATAGTACTCAATAGACCCAGACCTAGACCTTTGTAACATCTTCATTTGTAGGAGCATATCTAGGATGGTTTGGGAGTAGCACCTTAAGAGTCTCACTAATATTATCCATGGCATTGATAATATTGTTGACGATGGTAACATGGATTGTGTTATGAGTAGTAATGCAAGGATAGTCACTATATTCATCCAAAATATGGTAATGGGAGCTCTGATTGGTATCAACCCTTGATTTCTTAAGCTGGTCTGACCTCCTAAATTGAGGTGGATGAAGGCTTCAGTGATATCTTCCTCAACTCCTTTGAACTTGCTTAGAAACAAAATGAGACCATGAAAAGTAAACTACTTTTCCTTTATCTCATACATCAAAGTCCCATTACTTTAATAGATAAAACAATCATTATGTTTACTTGATAAACTAAATCTTTACTACTTAAGTTTACAAATAACCCAATCCTATTTCATTTATCTTAATCAAATAACTTATTATTTAATAAAAATAAAACACATCTTCCTTTTATTTTTATCTTAATCAAATAACCTCTTATTTAATCAAAATAAAACAAAATTTTCTTTCCTTTTATCTTAATCAAATAACTTCTTATCTAATCAAAATAAAACATATCTTTCTTTCCTATTATATTATTCAAATAACTTCTTATTTAATCAAAATAACATGTATTCTTTTCCTTTTATCTTAATCAAATAACCTATTATTTAATCAAAATAAAACATATCTTCCTTTCCTTTTTATCTTAATCAAATAGCCTCTTATTTAATCAAAATAAAACATAACTTTCTTTCCTTTTATCTTAATCAAATAACTTCTTATGTAATCAAAATAAAACATATTTTTCTTTCCTATTATCTTAATCAAATAACTTCTCATTTAATCAAAATAAAACATAGCTTCCTTTCGTTTTATCTTAATCAAATAACCTCTTATTTAATCAAAATAAAGCATATTTTTCTTTTCTTTTTATCTTAACCGATTAGGAAGGTAGCTCCAATACCAACCTGGATATCACTTTGTAAAAAGGGGTGTTTTCCTTCTAGAATGCTATCAATTATTGGTGCTTCACCCTATGGTTTTGCTTCTATGACTTTTCCTTATCTCTCCCAATTATCCTTCCATTAACTACTACACAAAAAGCCTCTTTTCTTCCTTATCAAGGACGAAGTTTTATTGGGATGTCCTGATCCGCTTCCCTGCTTCCCCCTCCCTTAGTTCTATCCCAGTTATTTGGCACTCTTAGGATCCTTCTCTCAGTTGATTGTGGTTGTATACGATCTCCTTGGGGTGGGAGGTCTCTTTTCCACTTGTTTGCCCCTTTCCTTATCAGTTTGAGGGTTTCCTTCCTGTGCCTCTAGACTATGATGTCCTTAGGTCTATCCCAGTGTATTTTTTTGGGTTTCAAGAATTATTTTTCCCTTCTGATCTTGAGGATATCCCTGGGTCCATCCCTGTGTTTATTTTTTGTTCTCCAGGGACTTTTCCCTTCTTCTATTTGGGTTATCCCAATTTTTTGTAGGATTCCTTCATGGTGTGGCTCAACTCTATCCTAGCTCCTTAGCACTTCTTGGATCCTTTCCTCTTGGTTGTCTATGGTTGCAGATGATCTCCTTGGGGTGGGAGGTCACTTTTCCACTTGTCTTCCCCTTTCATAGCTAATTTTGAGGGTTTTCTTCTTGTACCTTTGGTCTGGGATACCACTGGATCCCTCCCTAGGTTTTCTATGATGCTTTTGGGATGCATTTTCCTGTTTGGTCTTAGATCTAACCCATATCTATTGTAGGTTTCTTCTTGGAGCCAAGTTACAACGGTTCTTCGGATACAATATGTCTCTCTTCATCTACTACTTCCTCTTGTTCTTCTAGCTTCCTCGTAGATCTACCAGATCTACCTCATGTGCAAGAGGATTTTGTGGCCTATGGAAATCCTCATATTTGCTGCTCCATCTTCCAGGACCTATGCAGGATGTTATTCTGGTCTTGCCTTTCTGTGTCCCTACATGCTTCTCTATGTGGGATGATCCTTCTGGACGATTTATCTGCTCCTTTAGCCTTCTCAAGGAGGTTTTTATTTCATTTTTTTAGGCCTTGTGTTGTGGCATCCTTGGGTTCTTACTATTTTTCGGACCGCATCCTACTACTGCATCCTTTGTTGATGCTTCTTGGTCTGCATCCTATAGCTACATCCTAGGATATCCTTAGGTATGAATGATTTTTCAAATTCCAAAATTTTGCATTTCCAACTTTAATTTTTAGTTTAAATTTTAAATTTTTGTTGTGGGCGGGATGATCTTGTTTCAATCTTTCCATTCTTTAAGGCAGATTGCTTTGGGTGGGATGGCCCTATTTTAAATTTTCAATTCGCATGTTGTATTCAGCGAGGATAGTTTTGGGCGGGATGGTCCTATTTTATTTCCCTTATATGTGTGTTGTGCCTTACATGTATGGTATTTTGTAAGGATGTTTCCATCTCTTTTTAATTTCTTAAGATCTTGTCGGTCCCACTTGTTGTGTGGGTGATTTTGAGGGTTTATTTTGCTTGCCTCCTTCGAGGAAGGATTTCCTATTGTCTCCTTAAGGTTTGTAGCATTTTCCACTATTGTTGTAATTAGGTTTTGTGGTGTAAATTCAACTGCAAGAGGTTATAATAAGCACCTCCAGTAACATGAAATTGTGACAAAAAGAAACAAAGGAAAAGATAAAATTCCCAATCACACAAAAGTTACAATAGATGGAAATAATCCAATAAATGCTTTCTTTCTCATTCCTGTATTTTACCCCTTTTACAATGTGATACCAAGGGAATATATATTCCAAAATAAATCCTAACACAAAACCCTAAATCTTAAGCGTAAAATTAAAAAATAATTATTTATTTCTTTATTTTATTATTTTATTTTCTAGGCTATTTTGTCTTTAGTGCCAAAACCTAAATCACCCAAAAAAACTCGGATAGCCCTCAAAATATATATGCACCTTCATATCATCTATATTAAGACTTCTAGAAAATCTCAACACCTACCCATGCCTAAATAAGGAGTTATTCCAGATCTATTTTCGTCCATTTTTTCAAAAAAATACTAAATCCCATTTTTGGGGCACTAGATAAAAGAATTAGAACTTGAAAAAAGCCTAAAAAAACAACTAGAAAACTATAGTTATCTAGCCCATGGCATGTCCACCTCTTTATCTAACTCCCCGTAAAATTTCAAGCCGATCCAACGGTCGGATCACAAGTTACGCCCTGTGGAAGATAGGCTCCTGCATCATTCTCCTCTAGTTGAAAATAACTTTGCTCCTGCAAGTTCCTTTTATCAAAATCTTGCAAATTTCAGCTATCAATAATTTTTAGTTCCTCCTCTAAAATCCAAGTATTATCTTCCTATTGTAAACCTTCCCATTGTACCAAGTATTTGTTTTACTTTTCCTGTCGGGTACTAATTGCCTTCTTATCAAGTACTTGCATAACTTTTTCTTTCTTCTTCTTAGGTATATATTGTTCCCAATTTGTTTCTTCTTCTTCTTCAACTTCATATTTAGTCCCATGAAAGTCATACAAATCTATAACGTTAAAAACTGGTGAGATATCAAAATCATTAGGCAACTCCACTTTATAGGCATTATCATTCATCTTCTTTAGAATTCTATAGGGTCCAATCTTCTTATATTTCAATTTGTTATATGTTCCCTTTGGAAACCGCTCCTTCCTGAGGTGAACCATCACCTTGTCTCCCACATGAAAGACTTTTAGTCTCCTACTTGCATTTGTTGTTGCCTTATACTTTTCATTACTATCTTGTAACTTTTTTCCAACATCTTCTTGCAATTCCTGTATGTGCTCTACAAATGCCTATACATCATCATTGATTTTATCTAAAATCGGTAGATCAATCAGATCCAACACACCATAGGGATTCTTACCATAAATAATATGAAAAGGATATTTTTCTGTTGATTTTTTGATGGAACTATTATATGCAAACTCGGCTTGTGGTAAGGCTAAGTCCCACTGCTTTGGTTTTTCTCCAAAAATATACCTTAGAATATTTTCCAAACTATGATTTACTACTTCTGTTTACCCATCAGTCCGGGGGTGATATGCACTATTGAACTGTAGCTTTGTTCCCATATTTCCCTAGAGAGTCCTCCAAAACTGACTTAGAAATATTGTATTTCGATCTGAGGTGACTGTTTTTGGGACACCATGTAGTCTAACAACTTTGTTAGTCTCACAATGATACTGAGATGGGGGGGTGAATCAATATAGTTATTTAAATTTAAATCTACAACTCTTAAAGCTAAAACAATGAAAACTTAAAGCCACATAAAGCAAGTATAACAAGAGAGCATCACATAACACAAGATGTAACGAGGTTCACCAATTTGGCTACTTCTCAAAAACTGACTGCTTGGACTCCCATCCAAATCCAGCCTTTGCAAAGCACCAACTTTATAATCAATTTACCAGCACCCACTGGAAGGAGCACCAATACCTAATTTATCTGCACCAATAGAAAGGAGCACCAACCCCTGATTTACCAGCACCAACTAGAAGGAGAACCAACCCCTTATTCCAAGCACCAACTTGGACTTCTATTTTGAATCTAGATTGACATAAAAATGCCTTCCCTTTTACAAGACCCTCACTGGTCTATTACTTACCCAACCTCTCTTTCTATTCACGAAACACACATACCTTCTGTGCACTTACAGCCACTCTCTCTCAGTCGTGCTCTCTATGCTCTTTTTTGCAGCACTTTTCCTCTATTGGGTGACATCTTAATTCTCCATGCAACAACCCTTTTATAACAATATTTTCATATTGTAACTGCTGGTCTTCTGTAACTTCCATAATCTCACATGCAGCCTATCAATAGTAACTTCTATATGTAACTCCTTTATAACACAATATTCTTACATGCAACCTATTAATAGTTTTGTCTCTTTGTTTGGGACTTTCAGTATAACCATCGCTCGACGATTTCACTCCGTAACGGGCCCTGTAACTGCCGTTCTGACTTTAGTTCACTGTTCTTATTTTAGCTACATGATTTCTCTCTTTTAACTGCCCCTGTAACTACCATTCTGACTTCAGTTCACTGTTCTTATTCTAGCTACATGATTTCTCTTTGTAATGGCCCTTGTAACTGTTGTATGACTTTAGTTAACTGTCACATATCTTATTTTTTCTGGGTTATTCTTCTTACATCGCGTCAATGCGATCGGTCGTGAAATCGTGAAACTTCTGCCTCTTTGTCCTCTTCTCGGCTTTTGCCCGTGAAAACACAAGTCGCAATATCGTGACACTTTCGCCTCCTTGCTTCTTTTCTTGGATTGCACCCGTGAAAACACAACATGTCGTGATATCGTGACACTTTCACCTCCTTGCTTCTTTTCTTGGCTTGTACCCATGAAAATACATGTCACGATATCGCGACACTTTCGCCTTCTTACTCTATCTCTTCTCTTCGAGTCGTGAAACTGCGACATGTCGTGATATCACGACACTTTTTCTCTCTAGCTCTTTCTCTTTCAATATGTCATGATATCGCAACACTTTTTCTTCTATACTATCTCTCTTGCAATATTTTGCGATATCGTGACACTTTTCTTTCGTACTATCTCTCTTGCAATATGTCACGAAATCGTGACACTTTTTCTTTCGTACTTTCTCTCTTGCAATATGTCACAAAATCGTGACACTTTTTCTTTGTACTTTCTCTCTTGCAATATGTCATGATATCACGACACTTTTTCTTTCGTACTATCTCTCTTGCAATATGTCACGAAATCGTGACACTTTTTCTTCCGTACTATCTCTCTTGCAATATGTTGTGAAATAGTGACACTTTTTCTTTCGTACTCTTCCTCTTTTCTTTTGTCGTGATATCGCGACACTTCTGTCTTCATAGTCTTCCTTTTTGCTTTTGTAGCGATATCGCGACACTTCTGCTTACACACTCTTCCTCTTATTTTGTCACGAAATCATGACACTTTTTCTACTTACACTTTCTCTCCTCTTTTAGTCGCAAAAATACGACATGTCGCGATATCGTGACACTTTTCCTGTTTGCGCTTTCTCTTCCAGCATGTCGTGAAATCGCGATAGTTTTTCCTATTTGCGATTTCTCTTCCAACATGTCGCGAAATCACGATAGTTTTTCTTGCTTGCGCTTTCTCTTCGAACATGTCGTGAAATCACGACAGTTTTTCCTGCTTGCGCTTTCTCTTCGAACATGTCACGAAATCACGACAGTTTTTCCTGCTTGCGCTTTCTCTTTGAACATGTCACGAAATCACGACAGTTTTTCCTGCTTGCGCTTTCTCTCGAACATGTCGCAAAATCATGATAGTTTTTCCTGCTTGCACTTTCTCTTTGAACATGTCACGAAATCGCGACAGTTTTTCCTGCTTGCGCTTTCTCTTCGAACATGTCGTGAAATCGCGACAGTTTTTCCTGCTTGCGCTTTCTCTTCCAACATTTCGCAAAATCGTGATAGTTTTTCTTCCTTACTCTTTCTCTTCTAACAAGTCGCGAAATCATGACAGTTTTTCTTTCTTGCCCAACATGTCGCGATATCGGGACAATTTTTCATTGTTGCTCAACATGTCGCGATATCACGATAGTTTTCTTCCTTGTACTTTTCTTTTGAACTTTTTAGTTTTGAATAACCTCTGAACTCCTGTCCACTGCATCAACCGATGTATCTGACTGTGTTGACAACAATGACAATACTATTTCTGCACCTTGCTCAACAATCTCCCCCTTTGGAATTGTTGGCAACACGTGCAATTTCCTGTAATTCTTCTCTCCCTTTGACAATAATACCAAAGGGCTGCTGCAGACTCCCCCTGAGTGCATGCACAACATTCTCAGGCAAAAATTATTACAGTTCACAAAAATCACAATCATGAGCAAAAAGATAAACAAATACATAAATGCTCCCCCTGAGAATGTGGTCCCGATAGCTAGTCAATTCTTGGGAAGCGTGACCACTTCATTTCACTATTTGACAACATCATGATAAGCATAATAGGCATCAACAATATCAATAATATGAATAGCAGTAATAACAAGTGAATGACACCATCACCGTCAACTTCACCAATACAATATGTGTAAGAACATGACTGGACCACTGTATTCTGAGCATCAACCCCTATTGCTCTGCACTCTCAAAGCTTGTCCACTTTTAGTGAAGGCATACAATGTTCGTATATAGCCAAATTTTTGTTCTGCAATGCTAGCAGCTTCTGCATATGCATCTTGGATATTCTCAACAAGCTTGAACCTAATGACAGTTGTTTGTCTCTCTAAAAATTTGTACTCAATTTGTATTGAAGTAACTTCCTACTCATGTAGCCGCTTTGAATGTAATAGTAAAATGTGAGCTTTCTGATTTTCCACGTGAATTAAATATATTCACCAAAGTGTCATAATAGTTTTAACAATCTTCACGTCAATGTGAGGTACAAATACACACTGCTTTTATCGAAACACATATATGCAGCTAGGGCAACATTCTTTCACTAAACCAAATTATCTGAACTGTTGTAAACCATAACTTTGAACAGTGGCAGTAAGAACCATCAACAGTACAACAATGACATATAGCAATACTACCAATGGTGACAACTCTCAATTTAATCACCACCCTTCACGACACTTCCACAAACCACTACATAAACTGAAAACACACTTTAACAACTGTACGAAAATTCCTCGACTGCTTGCCTTTCATCCTCAGATAACCAAAAAAATACGTAGGAGCATTAAAATAAAACTTTAAGATTGCTCCCTTGAGGATGTGCCACCTGGAGTTGCTTAGTGCAATAGCAGAGTAGTCTCCTTCAGTCCAAGGAGACACGATTTCCTTTCTTCTGTATTTCTCCAGAATTTCTTGAACTTGGGCTTGAGTCTTTCAACTACATCCCTATGTTGCACCTTTTCGTGAACTTGAACATTTCTCTTGCGAGGTTGTCTCTTGTGCATCCTTGATGGATGATTATTTTCCTTTCTTTTATGCATATGATTTATTCCCTGTCTGTGTTGCATTCTTCGTGTCTGATGAAATTTATGGTCTTGCCTTAGATTAGATACAGAAGTGCTTGCAAAAAACCTTGCTATGTGCCCATGACCATTACATTTAAAACATTGCACATGGTGTTCACTCAGAAAAGCAGATGTATTTCTACCAACATAACTCTTTGATTTATTATTCAATCCATAATAAATTGCCTCGTGACCATAATGGTTGCATCTGAAACAATAGCCATTAAAATCATTATTATGAATAGAGTGAGAGTGATAGAACCTCTTTTGTTGTGGTTGCTTTGCTATAGATCTTCTTTGATATTTTCTTCCTTTTGAAGATTTAGCTTCAAACTTTTCTTGCTTCGATCCTTCAACAGTGAACTTCTCCTTCTCTACATATTTGGAAGATGAAGGTTGTTCAGCTTCATATCCAAGACCAAGCTTAGCCATGGAGCTTCTTTGTTGCTTTATCATTTTATCTAGCAACTCTGTGCTCTTCTCATATTTGAGATTCGTATTGGCCTCTTCTAGTTGTTTCTTCAATAAAACAATATTTTCTTCTTGTTTGCAGCAAACATCGACTTTATCATCTAGGTGTGACTTCAAGGCTTCTTCTATTTTCTTGGCTTTATAAACTTGTAAGAAGAGATCTTCAATCTCATACCCATATTCTTCCAACTTCTTGGACAGTATTTTGTTCTTTTTCCTTTCTATACTCAACTCTTCAAGTGCAGCGATCAACTCACCTTCTAGATCTACTTCAGCCTTAGCCTCAAGGTTTTCATCACATTCCTGTTCTTTTTCTATTTTTTCTTCTTCGAATGCCATGAAAAGATCTTCACCTGTTTCCTATTTAGAATCCTCATCGGAGCTGTCTTCTGATGAACTGACATTCTTGGATATGAAACTTTTCTTCTTGAAGTTGCCTTTCTAAATTTTTTTTTTTTCTTCCAGTCACTTCTTTCTTGGTGCAATTTTTCATCACTTTCATTCTTCTCATTAAGTGGACATTTAGCTGCAACATGCCCAACGCCTCCACAGCTAAAACATTTAAATGGTAACTTTCCTCTATATTTTCCTTGTCCCATTTTTAGTTTTCGAACAAAGTTTGCTTCCATTTCATCTGATGTCTCTTCTTCTTCGGATTCTTGTTTTGCTTTCATATTTTTGTGGGCTTTAAAAGTAGCTTCTCTATCTGTGGGTTTAGATTTTCCTATTCTCATCTCATACGCAGTCAAATAACCATGCATCTCATCCATACTAAAAGTATTTAGATCTTTAGCTTCTTCTATAGTTGATACTTTAGAATCAAATCTTTGGGGAAGAGATCTTAATACCTTTTTCACGATGATAGAGTCTTCGATTTTCTCATCGAGTCCTCTAATCGCATTAATGACTTCATTAAATCTCAACATATATGCCTCTATGTTCTCATCATCATTCATATTTAATACTTCGTACTGAGCTCGATGTGTTTGTAACTTGGCCTCCTTGATCTTATCGTCTCCTTCATGAATGCTCCTCAATTTGTCCCATATTTCTTTTGTCATTTTATAACTCATAATCTTTACCAGTTCATTGTTTGCTACACCGCACATGATAGCATTCTTTTCTTTTGAGTCATTCTCAAATAGTTTTTTATCGGTAGCATCGGTTGGAGAAGTGGTGGGTATTGTGTATTCACTATCTAATGAATCCCAGATGTCGTATCCCAAAGCACAAAGATATGTCTGCATCCTGATTTTCCAAAATGCGTAATTAGTTTCATCAAACAATGGTGCTTTTTTTGATGAGAAGCCTTCACCACCTGCCATTGTGTCACTTCCAAGATCACCCTAGCCGATTAAGCTTGTTTAGGAACTTGGCTTTGATACCAATTGTTAGTCTCACAATGATACTGAGAGGGGGGGTGAATCAGTGTAGTTCTTTAAATTTAAATCTACAACTCTTAAAGCTGAAACAATGAAAACTTAAAGCCACATAAAGCAAGTATAACAAGAGAGCATCACATAACACAAGATGTAACGAGGTTCACCAATTTGGCTACTCCTCAAAAATTGACTGCTTGGACTCCCATCCAAATCCAGCCTTTGCAAAGCACCAACTTTACAATCAATTTACCAGCATCCACTGGAAGGAGCACCAACCCCTAATTTATCTACACCAACCCCTGATTTACCAGCACCAACTAGAAGGAGCACCAACCCCTTATTCCAAGCACCAACTTGGACTTCTATTTTGAATCTAGATTGACATAAAAATGCCTTCCCTTTTACAAGACCCTCACTGGTCTATTACTTACCCAACCTCTCTTTCTATTCACGAGACACACATACCTTCTGCGCACTTACAACCGCTCTCTCTCAGCCGTGCTCTCTCAGCCATGCTCTCTATGCTATTTTTCAGAGTGCTTTTCCTCTATTGGGCGACATCTTAATTCTCCATGCAACAACCCTTTTATAACAATATTTTCATATTGTAACTGCTGGTCTTCTGTAACTTCCATAATATCACATGCAGCCTATCAATAGTAACTTCTATATGTAGCTCCTTTATAACACAATATTCTTACATGCAACCTATTAATAGTTTTGTCTCTTTGTTTGGGACTTTCAGTATAACCATCGCTCAACGATTTCACTCCGTAACGGGCCCTATAACTATCGTTCTGACTTTAGTTCATTGTTCTTATTTTAGCTGCATGATTTCTCTCTGTAACTGCCCTTGTAACTGTCGTTCTAACTTCAGTTCACTGTTCTTATTCTAGCTGCATGATTTCTCTTTGTAACGGCCCCTGTAACTGTCGTATGACTTTAGTTAACTGTCACATATATTATTTCGATTGGGTTCTTCTTCTTACATCGTGCCAATACGATTGGTCGTGAAATCGTGACACTTCTGCCTCTTTGTCCTCTTCTTGGCTTTCACCCGCGAAAACACAACATGTCGCGATATCACGACACTTTCGCCTCCTTGCTTCTTTTCTTGGCTTGCACCTGTGAAAACACAACATGTCGTGATATCGCGACACTTTCGCCTCCTTGCTTCTTTTCTTGGCTTGTACCCGCAAAAATACATGTCACGATATCACGACACTTTCGCCTTCTTACTCTATATCTTCTCTTCGGGTCGTGAAACTGTGACATGTCGCGATATCGCCACACTTTTTTTCTCAAGATCTTTCTCTTGCAATATGTCATGATATCATGACACTTTTTCTTCCGTACTATCTCTCTTGCAATATGTCACGATATCGCAACACTTTTTCTTCTGTACTATCTCTCTTGCAATATGTCGCAAAATCGCTACATTTTTTCTTCCGTACTATCTCTCTTGCAATATGTCACGAAATCGTGACACTTTTTCTTTCATACTATCTCTCTTGCAATATGTCGTGATATCGCGACACTTTTTCTTTCGTACTATCTCTCTTGCAATATGTCGTGAAATCGTGACACTTTTTCTTTCGTACTATCTCTCTTGCAATATGTCACAAAATCATGACACTTTTTCTTTCGTACTCTTCCTCTTTTCTTTTTTTGCGATATCACGACACTTCTGTCTTCATAGTCTTCCTTTTTGCTTTTGTCGTGATATCGCGACACTTTTGCTTTCGTACTCTTCCTCTTTTCTTTTGTCGCGAAATCATGACACTTTTTCTACTTACACTCTCTCTCCTATTTTAGTCACGAAAATGTGACATGTCGCGATATCGTGACACTTTTTCTTGTTTGCGCTTTCTCTTCCAACATGTCGTGAAATCATGACAATTTTTCCTGTTTTCGATTTCTCTTCCAACATGTCACGAAATCGCGACAATTTTTCCTTCTTGCGCTTTCTCTTCGAACATGTCGTGAAATCGTGATAGTTTTTCCTGCTTGGGCTTTCTCTTCGAACATGTCACGAAATCGTGATAGTTTTTCCTGCTTGCCCTTTCTCTTCGAACATGTCATGAAATCACGATAATTTTTCTTGCTTGCGCTTTCTCTCGAACATGTCGCAAAATTGTGACAGTTTTTCCTGCTTGCACTTTCTCTTCGAACATGTCGTGAAATCATGACAGTTTTTCCTGCTTGCGCTTTCTCTTTGAACATGTCACGAAATCGCGACAATTTTTCCTACTTGTGCTTTCTCTTCCAACATGTCACGAAATCACGACAGTTTTTCTTCCTTTCTCTTTCTCTTCTAAGATGTCGCGAAATCGTGATAGTTTTCCTTTCTTGCCCAACATGTCACGATATCGCTACAGTTTTTCATTCTTTCTCAACATGTCGCGATATCGCAAGAGTTTTCTTCTTTGTACTTTTCTTTTGAACTTTTTGGTTCTGAATAACCTCTGAACTCCTGTCCACTGCATCAACCGATGTATCTGACTGTGTTGACAACAATGCCAATACTGTTGCTGCATCTTACTCAACAAACTTCTCTAAAGAATAAATCTGCAACTCTAGTAGCATCATTGGTTTTCTGGTAAGCAATGAAATGTGCCATATTATAAAACCTATCTACTGCAAAACAAATTGAATCCTTACTCCATTGTGTGTTAGGCAACCCCAACACAAAATCCATGCTCAGATCTATCCATGGTCCTGTAGGGATGGGCAAAGGCATATAAAGTCCTGTATTTTACGCATGGCCTTTAGCCATTTGGCACACTCTGCATCTTAACACAAACTTGGTTATATCCCTCTTTACCTTTGGCAAATGATACTTCTCCTCTACAAGAGAAATAATCTTGCTCACTCCAAAGTGCCTAGCCAAACCTCCAGTGTGCAGTTCTCTAATAATGTTCTCCCTCATTGAACCTTTAGGAATGCACAATTGCTTCCCTTTAAACAAATAACCATTTTATATTAGATAATCACAAACAGCACTACCAAATTCTCCCAATATTGGATTCTTACACTGCTTCATAATATCACCAAAATTTGGATCATTTTCATACATTTTCTTAACTACCTCAAATCCAACTACTTCATGCTCCATAGTAGTCAATAACACTACACGTCTACTCAAAGCATCAACAACTTGATTTTTCTTACCTGACTTATGCTTCAAAACAAACGTATACTCTTGCAAGAATGATACCCACTTTGCATGCCTATTATTTAACTTCTTCTGGGTATTTACATACCTTAATGCTTCATGATCAGTAAATAACACAAATTCTTTAGACACTAAATAATGCCTCAAGTGTCTCAATACCTGCACAATAGCATAGAATTCCACATCATAAGTAGAATACTTCTTCTTTACCTCATTCAACTTCTCACTAAAGAATGCTATAGGTCACCCTTCCTGACATCCTAACACTAATTTCAAATACAACAAGTGTTCTTCTTCATTCCTACTGAATATCAAAATATCATCAAAATACACAACTACAAACTTACCAATATATTCTCGTAATACTCTATTCATCATCCTCATAAATGTACTGGGTGCATTGGATAACCCAAATGACATCACCATCCATTCATACAACCCATTTTTTGTCTTGAAAGTAGTCTTCCATTCATCTCCTTCTCGGATTCGAATCTTATAGTATCCACTATGTAGGTCAATTTTGCTAAAGCATCGTGCTCTGACTAGCACATCCATCATATCATCAAGTCTTGGAATTGGTAACTGATACTTGATTGTAATTTTATTGATTGCCCTACTATCCACACACCTCTGTCATGTACTATATTTCTTTGGCATCAATAGTGCAGGAGTCGCACAAGGACTCATACTTTATCTAACACCTCTCTTCTTTATCAGGTCTATCACTTGTATGTTCAACTCCTCATTCTGCATGGGACTCATCCTATAGGCGACCCAATTCAAAAGAGTTGATCTTGGAATTAGATCAATATGATGTTGGATATCCCTTTTTAGGGGTAATCCATATGGTAACTATTCTAGCATGACATTTGCATATTCTTTCAATAATTTTGCTATTGTAGGTGGTATAACAACCTCCTCAGTATCCACTTTCTTTGTTGTCAACATGTAACAAACCCCAACTTCTTTCATCCCTATGATAAATTCCTTAGTCGTTAATAGTATTTTGCTCTACCCTTCTTCCTTATGTGGTAATAGGACTACTTTTACTCCATCCTTCTAGAATGTGTAAGTATTATTGCCTCCATCATGGGTCGCCTTCCTATCATATTGCCAAGGCCTTCCCAATAACAAGTAACATGCATCAATTGGAATTACATCACACCATATTTCATCTTTGTAGGTAGTCCCAATTGAAAACTTAACCAAACATATCTTATCTACAGTTACCTCGTTCCCTTTCTTGAAACATGATATGTGGTAGGGATATGGGTTCTTCTCACAATGCAAGTTAACTTTCTTGACCATTTCATATGAAACCATATTTTCACAAATACCACTATCAATAATCATCTTACATACCTTTCCTCCAGATGTGCACCTAGTTCGAAATATATTCGTACACAGCCAAGAGTCACCTCCATCATTGTTTTCCACCTTTTACTTCCTTGGGACGATCATCGTCCTCCTTATCATAAGATTTTCTCCCATGTCTGCAGTAACTTTTGTCTCATTTTTCTCTTCTACCTCCACTAGAGTGACTCTAGATTATTCTCCCTATCTTATTTCTTGTGCAGGATAGTGTGGACACTCATAAGCTTTTTGCCCTTCCTCACCACATCTATAACATGTATATGGTCTTCGATGGCTATCCCAATTTTGTCCTCTACCATAACCTCTTCCTCTTTAGGATCCTCCACCTCTCTGGTGGTTAACTTAATTTTGCCCAGACTCTTCTTGTTTCTTTGTACTAGAAGATTATCCCTTTGAGGCATACCCTCTAACTGAAGGTGATGATGGTCCTTTCTTCACTCCTTTTCTAAAATTACTCCTCTTATGTTTCCCTTCTACTTTTAATGCTCACTGATATGCATCCTCTACATTATGGGTCTGAAGCATACTTAGTTCATCTTGTATGGCATAACTTAATCCATTTACATACCTTGTAGACTTTTGTTCTTCTGACTCTTCAAGACCCACCCAAATTGATAACTTGTAGAATTCATTGGTGTAGTCCTCGATGCTTTGATCCTTTTGTCTAAGGTTATGGAGTCTATGAAATGATGTTTGGGCATAATCTTTGGGAAATAATTTCTTCTTCAATTTTTTTTCCATTTTACATTAAAACCTTATTTTTTCCTTTCCTTTTCTTTGCCTCTCCTTTTGTATATGATCCCACCAAATCAACGCATGCCTTTTCAACTTTGTGCATGCAAGCTTCACTTTCTTTTTCTCTGAAAGGCTTTTCCACTCAAAGAACTTCTCCATTGATAAAAACCCAGTTAAATTTAAATTAAAAAAAAAAAAAATTAACAAAGAAAAAAAGGACGGAGTTTTGTTGCCATGCTCCACGAATCTTTCAATGCCTACCATCCTCCTTACCTACCAAAATTCATTTCTTTGTCATCCAAGGGAGATATTATAGATTTAAAACTCTTTGTTTTCATTCTTTAAAAACTGCCATTAATTCACCACCCACTTGAAGGCAACAACCGACCATTTTTTTTATATTTTAAATTAAATTTATAAGATTTGTCATGAAGGGGGGAAGCTTCTCTCTATCCAAGGTTGGTAAGGTCTTCATTCCTCTAAATGTACAATCACAACCAGAAGAAGTCTATCATACCTATTAAATGGAAGGCCTTTATTTAACAAACAATACATGTTTAATGTCTTTGAATGAAGTTTTATCATAAGCAACCATTACTTATAAATGAACTCTATCAATGTTTGAAAATAATACTTTTAAAATGAAATTCCATTAACATTTTAAAATAAAGCTTCTACTATTTATAAAAATGAAATTCTATTATCATTTTTAATAATGCTTCCATTAAAATGAAATTCCATTATCATTTTAAAGTAAAACCTTTATTAATTATAAAATGAACTTCTATTATGTTAACATTTTGAGTCAATGTTATTGATGTCAAGGAATGAAGTTGTCATTAATAAGGAATGAAACACCATTGATGCCAAAAGGTCAAAAGGAGCAATGCAAAAGATAAATGGCTCCCAAGTGGTCAGATGCAGTTTAAAGAGAAATTGGATAACCCAAGCAAAATAATATTATAATAAATTTATTATAATATTAAATATCCAAGGTTATGTGATTTAAATGATTTAATATTTAAATTATTTAAATTTAAGATTTAAATAATTAAATATTAAATATTTAAATATCTTTTAAATTGGGCATCGTTCCTTTAAGGTTGGGTGCTTTTATTAGAGTTGGGCACCATGTTTAAATCTAAAAAGGCGGATTGTAACCATTGCTTCTATATACCCCACCAAAAAAAGAAGAAAAAAAAGAAGCGATATATCTTTTAAATTAGGGCATGATAATATGGGGGCCTTAAAAGGCATCGAAGCATCGAATTTAAATAAACCCACCGACGGGAGACGTAATGGAAACAAAAGCCGACGATTCCTAAAATTAAAAACAAAACTATAAATATGCCCTATCGAAGATTTTTGAAGGTGTTGCTTGTGCTTCGAAAACGATGAAATCCATCTGCGATAAAAAGCTTTAAACAGGAAGTGATTCGTTTGCATAAAAAGGCTATTCATCGATTTAAAACTCGCGAATCATATATCCTGTGGTGCAGTGCACGGAAATGGAGGGAGTTCTATTGGAGGGCGTTGTCGAGTTGTTTTCAGTTGGTGAGAATTTCGAAAGACACGGAAGAGTTTGTCCATCCCTTCAATCCCATCCGTCGAGGCAGAGCAGCTGGCAGATAAACTATGAGTAAAGACCAGTGTATAAGAGGTTCTGAGATCGAACCTGACGGCGTCTGAATTTTATTTTATTGAAATACGCAAAGGGTATTTTGATTGGAAGAAACACTTTCTGTTCCAACCGCCACGGTAGCTCGAGTGGCTAGAGCACCTGCGAAAAACACTGCCGTAAATAGAGGTACACGATTCGATTCACCTGGACAGTTGATGATAGAATTTTTGGATATAATAATGTACGATTCGATTCACCTAGAGCGTTACTTACTATGAGGTATGCTCAAATATATTAATGTTTGTATAAATTGAGAATCAGGGTGTTATGAAGACGTGGTGTCTTTGTTTTTGTAAAATCCTTTATTTAGTACATTCTAGAAAAAGGGGGAGTCAGGAGTTATAAGGAGTATAAAACAAAAGGTGTCTAGTGATTATTTTGTTTTGTTATTTGAAGCATTCACATAGGAGTTATAAAGTGAAGGAAAATAAAATAATTTTACTTTGATTTTTTTTTGGGTATTGAGATTTGAATGTTTGGAAATCATAGTGGACATAAAAGGTTTAGGGGAGTCATAAGTAGAGTGTGGAATATTTATGAAATATTTTGATGAGTTAAAGTTTTGAAAGAATAATTTTTGGTTGAAGATTTATGATGCTAAATATTATTGTTGAGGTTTAGTGATAAGGTGTATATTTGTCTTGATATTTACATTGTATTTTGAAAAATATTATCATCTAATAAATTCTTTGAGTTTGGTAAAAGGTGTTTATGGTTGCGGCAGATTTATGAGATTTCTTCATCATAAATAAAAAGGTATGAGCACATTCTTCCATAGTTGAGTTGATTGATTGGTTTTCTAGAAAATAAGTTTGGAGTGAAAAGGACTTGATTAGGGTTTTCCTTTTCGAGAGTGTTTGAGTTAATGCTTCAAAGTTTTCTGGAATAAAGAGTTGTTAAAACCTTGTTTGATAAGAATTGTTGTTGAAGCCATTGGTTGTGTGAAGAACTTGAGTTAGAAAAGAACATGAGTATCATTGTTATGTGAAGATTGTTTTATGAGCATTGTTGTTGAAGTGAGTTGTTGTGCAAAGAACTTGAACTAGGGTTTGAGAAGAACATGAGTATCATTGTGATATGAGATTTATTGTTGAGCATTGTTGGAAACATTTTGAGTTGGTGGTTACATGCTTGGACTAGGGTTTGTGAGAAAGGGTTGTTTCTTTGAGTGATTGGTTGAGTAGAGTTGGTTGAGCCTAGTCAAGTGGTTGTGTGGAGTGATTGTTCAAGTTCATTAAAAAAAACTATTCTATATTCTGATTTGAATTGAAAAAGTGATTGAGCATTTAGTGTAGAACATATTGAGTCTCTAACAATTCTCTTTATACTTCTTTGAGATTGGACAAATTCTATGTGGACCTATTGAGCATATTTGAGGCAAGTCTTTGAGGAGACTTGTGGACTGATTTTGTGTGAGCTTTTGTGGAAGCTTACAATACAGATTTGGACAAGTTTTGAGTGAGCTTGTTGAGAAAATTTGGACATGTTTTGAGTGAGCTTGTTGAGCAGATTTGGACATATTTTGAGTGAGCTTGTTGAGCAGATTTGGACATGTTTTGAGTGAGCTTGTTGAGCAGATTTGGACATGTTTTGAGTGAGCTTGTTGAGCAGATTTGGACAGGTTTTGAGTGGACCTGTTGAGCATATTTGAGCAGGTTATGAGTGGACCTATTGAGCATATTTGAACAAGTTTTGAGTGGACTTGTTGAGCATACTTGAGTAGTTTCTGAGTGGACCTATTAAGCAAATTTGAGTAGGTTCTGAGTGGACCTATTGAGCATATTTGAGCAGGTTATGAGTAGACCTATTGAGCATATTTGAGTAAGTTCTGAGTGGACTTGTTGAGCAGATTTGAGCAGGTTCTAAGTGGACCTGTTGAGTAGATTTGAGCAAGTTTTGAGTGGACTTATTGAGCAAATTTGTGCTAGACCAGATGGACTAATCTTAGTGTATATTTGAGATAGAGCTTTGGAGGTGACAAAGCAGATAGGATAGTAGTCTCTAGTGGATAGAGATCCATCAGCCAAGTCAGTGAGGACAGGTCTTCTGAGTGGATATAAGAGTCTTCAGTGGAGAGAGATCCACAATCCAGTGCAGTGGAGGTAGTAGTCTTCTAGAGGATCACCAGCCAGAGCAGAGGAGGAGTTCTCCTATGGATAGAGATCCACAAACTTGATTTAGGGGATCGATATCTCCTTTGGACAGAGGTCCATACAAATTGTAATAGGGAAAGGTTTTCCAAGAGATTTATTGAGAAAATATTAGCAAAACAATTTCTCCATGGAGTAGCCCACATTAGGTGAACCACGTTAAATTGGTGTCTCTATTGTGTGTGATGATTTGTGCATTGCTTTGGTTATTGCTATTGATATTGCCATTGATTATATTGATTAATACTGTTTGGGAAAGAAAAGGAAAAAGTGGTCTTATACGGTTCACCCCCCCTCAGTATAAGCTTGCGTTCTTCATATTATCATTTTAAATAATGCTTCCATTAAAATGAAATTCCATTATCATTTTAAAGTAAAACCTCTATTATTTATAAAATGAACTATTATCATTTTAAATAATGCTTCCATTAAAATGAAATTCCATTTTCATTTTAAAGTAAACCCTCTATTATTTATAAAATGACTTCTATTATCATTTTAAATAATGCTTCCATTAAAATGAAATTCCATTATCATTTTAAAATAAAACCTCTATTATTTATAAAATAAAGAGTATAGGTTTTTAAGAAAAATAAAGAGCTTTCAAAGGTAACTAAATCATGCATGTTTTTATTTTCCAAACCACCAATGCAGATAGTGAAGAAGTAAAAGACAATCAGACATATGCAATAGATAATAAGAGAGTATTTCCATCAACCCAATCACCCTTCTCATTCGAAGGATTTACGATAGCTACCAGGCTATCAACCAAGGCTCAAGGTGGTTAGTGTATTGATGGTTATCCTTACCGATAATGCATACCTATATGAAGGTATCTATCCATGTCACCCTCAAGTTTCCTTAATCATCATTTCCCCAACCTCAAGCACCCCTGCTTCTAGTGGATGATTTTGCTTCTTCCACCTACAAGTGTACCTAATCCTGCACATCTTGGCAATTTGTTAGCAGTACCATGCTCTTTAAAAATAACTAAATATCACATAGTTGGTTCAATTTCTCAAGTTAGGTATTAAAATATTACATAGAAACATTATCATATGATTTGTTCATTTCTAATTTCATAAGCATACTTGTTTTTTCACATAGTTGGTTCAATTGCTCAAGTTAGGTATTAAAATATCACATAGAAACATTATCATATGATTTGTTCATTTCTAATTTCATAAGCATACTTGGTTTTTCATGAAATGAAGAGAATGTATGGCCTCTTGTGTAATAATTATACCATTAAGAATTTGTTTACCATAAACAAAGCCACCTTGTTCCTTTGAAATAACACAACCTAAAATGCCCTTCAACCTATTTTCCATAATTGTTGAAATGATCTTATAAATCATATTACAAAGTCTTATTCGACCAAAATTATTAAAATATTTTATTACACCGATAGGCGTCCTATAAATGCAACCAGGAAGGTCAGCCACGTCGTAAACAATATTAATATTTTATTAAAAAAGTTGACATTAAGAAAATTATCCGCCGACATTAAGGGTTACGGTGGATTTAAAATATTTAAAAAATATTTAAACTATTTAAACTAAAATGGTGCCCAAACTTTCTAATATTATTTGCTTATCTCATTTCTTGGGGGTGTGATATATAGGCGCCTCGAGATTGATAACTCTCGACGTTTATAGATATATATATTTTATATATCTAAGCTAGTCTTACCTTTATTGGGAACCAACATAATAAAATTAGCATTGATATCACTATTATAGTCTTCCTTTTTTGAGTCTCTTCAACTGCAACTAACATATCACTTTTCAATAAATCCAAAATGTTTGAAAGAAAATTGTAGAAAATCCATCAAGGCCAGGTGCCTTGTTAGGATGGAAAGAGAAAATTGCTTCACAAAGCTCCCCCATTTATATATGGATAACAAGAATTTATCTAGTCTTTTTGGCTATATAATTTTTCTCAAAGCATCTATTATCAGATGTATATTAAAAACATGAATGACTAACATCCCAAAGGTCATTTGAATTGATAAATGAAAAAAAATATCACATTGATTTAGACCATCCTAGAATACCACCCTTATTTTCTAAAGGAGATAGAAAAATGTTAAAATCACCCTCAAGAATCCATAGATTACAATGAATCATAATTGTATTTGAAAAAAATATGTTAAGCTCCTTCCAACATCTTTCACAAGGAGCAACTATAGTTGGAGCATATATACATTTATAACCCCAACTTTGGTTTTTCCTCTTTCTTGCAAAATAATCCAGCAACCCAATTACATTTTGCTTCTAGTAATTGCTCATCCCATTTGTATTTGTCCCATATTATTGCAATATTTCCTGAAGCTCTTGTAGAAGAAACTGCTTAACAATCACCCATCTTCTAAATATTCTTAAAAGCATTTTTACATTCCTTATTGCTAAATTTTGTCTCTTGTATTAAAATAAACTCAAGACTATAACAACCTATTTATTCTTTAATAACTTTTTTTTTAGAGATTTTATTCATACCCCTAATATTCCATGATATCATTTTCATCATCAACATCTTTTATTTTTATTAGTGGGCTTAGCCCCACTTATTGTTAACACTTGTGATATTTTATTTGGCTTCCCAAATCAATATTCTTTTAAGTTTTTTTTTTCTCTTTGTTCTTACTTTGATGGCCTTCCTCTCCTTTTTCTATTCCCACCAATACTCTCATTTTCATCAATATCTTTATTATTATTATTATTATTGTTTATAATGAGACATCGCTTCTAAAGATTTATGTTTCCATAAAGAATCGAAAGTGCAAGGAATAACCTCATTATCATTTTCTTATTTATATTGCCTTGAAAGCATTGAAGTGCATAGATAATCCTCCATAATCATTACTTTTTCATGTTGACCTAGAAACCCTAAATTTCCTTGGATATCCTCCATATGATTTTTTTTATTATATTACTCTTGAAACCCTAAAGTGCAACGAATACACTATGTACGATTTTCATTTTTTATTGCAAGGATAACATTTTATGCTACTTGAGGAAAATAAATATGATTTACTTGGATTAAGCTTGACATCCTTCACCTCATTTGCAAAAACATTTACCTCTCCATCTTCCTTTGCATTAAAATGTGTCTTCCCCTCTTCCTTCAGACCTTTAGCCCCATCTATATTTGAACTTATGCATTGTACTTCCTCATCCTTCATATCATTTTTTCTTCTAATGGTTGATTCAATTTTTAATGGCCTTTATCATCTAATGATATAGAATGGATTTTCTTACCACTTTCTTAAAGAGTGAAAAATTCTTGATTTGACCTAGCTTCTTCTACGATATGGTCTCCTTGTTTCATATTGAATATACCCTCATGACCAAAGATTTACATCTCTTTCTCGATCATTTTGACTTTGTAATCTCTTTCCATGTGCCCAATTTCATGATATTTGTGATATCAGAATGCAATAATTCCATAATCCACTTGTTGATCTCATTCTCTTGATTTAGATTTAATCCTAATAGATTGTGGTAAATATTTTAAAATATCCATGGAAACACATGTTTGAGTGTATACAACATGTCTTCTCTCCTTAATAGTTGGTCCCTCTTGGATGGATCCACCTAGAGTGTTACCAATATTATTCAAAACCTCTTTATTGATGAGTATATAAGGAAGTCCAAAAAGCCTAATCCATACCGGAAGCCTTTTAATAGTTTGTGTCTCCACAAAAAAAAATCTCAATCTAATGTCTTAAATATAATGTATCTTTACCCCTAAACCAAGGGCCCCCATCCATTATTTTATCCCTTATTTTTAAACTAGAGAAAATAATGAGGTAAAATCCTTTTGGAAGAAAAGTCATGGAAAATTTTGCAATATCCACTTCCACTTGATCCAATTTTGAATCTCAAAAACCTAGTAAGTATCCATCAAACTTACATATTAATCCTCTAGTTTTAAGAACCATTATATCATGCTCAATCATATCATTCTTGATAATCACTTATGGTATCGTATTTTCTACCCGGATAGGGTTTGCCATAGATTCCCTCTTCCTCTTACTATTATCTAGAGCATCCATACTTCCAATTAAGGCATCCTTTCTTCCAACTAGGCCATCCTTACTTTTAGTAAGGACTTTCAAAAATGACTTGTTTTCCATGTTACCTATATTTTCTTCACATGAATCCTTTAAAGTCTCCTAAGATTTGGAACAAAAGTGACACTTGTTTCTTGATTACACTTTTTTTTATGATTCTTTTATTCATGCTCATGCTTTCTTGCACTCGCTCTCGGATCACACTCAAATAAAAAGAACTAGTTAATCTCATGTTATTTGATGAGCACACAAATATTTTATACCTAATGGAATAGGTTTTATTTCAATATCAACCTTGAATTAAAGATTTAATATTTTATTATAAATAATATAAATATGAAAGAGTTTTACATCACCAATAGAACTCAATGCAAAAGTTTTATTAACAATAACTAGGGCATAATTATTAAAACACAAGACTAGGGTTTTAACATCATCTTCCCAAATCCATTGTAACTATAGTATACCAAAACCAAATTATGTGAGAAGGACACCAAATATTTCTTAGAAGACTTGAAAAATTTCCCACACACCCCTTTGGGACAATATATGCCATGACTTGAGAGTTTATTTGAACTTGCATTAGAGGTGTAAAAGAAGAGAACAAACTAGTTAATCCACATCATTGCACCATTATAATGAGATGAAGGTGTTTTGGCCTTGGCCAAAAACAACAATGCATCCCATATCCCAAATTGTAATGAATAATATACTTTCAAACTAGTGAGACAAAACCCTTATAGAAAAGACAAGAAAATAATTTAAAATTCAAAAATTCCCCCCAAGAGTTGCCAATATTTATTTTGATATATGGGAATAAAATATTTTCCTTTATTGCTCCTTGTGTCATGATTAACTTATGAAAACTTTGGAAGATAATATGTCCTTGTGATTAGAAGATGATATAGAGGTTCCAAAACAATTCCCTACATGACCAAGAGATGATGCTCCATACCCATTTCCATTTTGTGTTTTACAACACTTTGCTAGAAAGAAAAAAATAAACTCATTTACTCTGATCATATAGTAAAATAATATAGAGAGTGAAAGGAAAAAGCAATAACATACAAGAGATAATGGATGCCCTTAGGCGCCCACACAAAATATCAAGATAACATCACATTTATATAATGGATCAAATGTATAAGATATATAAATACCTTATTAATTAATTATAAATTACATGACCCTTAACTGACATAACATCACATGAATAATACATTAAGGTTAACCATCACAGGGTTTAAACTATAGCCCTAGAGGTTAAATACATAAATACTTAATAAACATCATATAATGGTTGTCCATGGTGCTTGCACATGATTTCGTCATAAAATTTTACGCTTGGCTAAATAAAATTAGATCACATATTTTTACCAAAGGAAATTTATGATAGTACCTATTTATCACAAATAATTTGTATATATCAATGGTAAAATAAAATATTTAAAAAATAGTATTGTCATCTTAATTTTGTTGATGCTTAAAAAGATTTTTTTTTTAAATCTCCTAGAGGTGGTGTTATATAGGATGATTAGGGAAAAATTCTCTTCATCTACTCAAAAACATATAAAACTTCAATAATTATGTGGAGGCAAGGGCACTTACTATAGGGATTGTCAAAGGAAGGGTGACAATATATTCCAATTGAGGGGAATGCATATATTATTATTAATGTCATAAAAAATGAATGTGAAAATTGAACCAACAATAACATTATTTTTTATTTTTGTTAGTAATTGATGGATGTCATAGTTTGAAAATGGTAAACATATCTAGGAAACAAGATGGTAGATAATTTAACCAAACATATGTTAATCTTTGGCTTGGAAAAAAATCAAATACTAGAAGGTGGTCAAGGGAGATCCTATCTCTGAATGAAAATAATATCAAGAAATTGATAGAGATAGTTATTGACCTAAAGAAAAGTAATAAAAATGGAAGTTTGAGATAATTTTTTAATAAAATACATACTAATTACATAACCTAACAATAACTATTTGAATAATTTGATAAAAACTATCTTTATATAAATCAAATAAACTTATTAAAATTAAAAAAATAAATTTATAGCATTTGTATTTATTTTAGCAACTAAAATTTTAAAACATCATCATTTTTTAAAACATGTTTTTATCCTTTAAAGAGTGAACATAAGTACTTATCCAAGTCTATTACATATATTCATTTTAAAATCCTAAAATATATTTAACTTCAAAGTTTATGAATACTTGATTTTATGGTCAAAGTGGGATGGAACTAATGGAATAATGGGCATCTCATAGAATTTTGTATTCCAAATTGAAAGGAGGGAATCTTAGATCCTATAACACAAAGCAAATAATTGGCTACTAAATGGGTGACTCACTCTTTTCAAGTCATGGAACCCTACAAACTACTCTTCCAACACAAATTTGGTAATCCTTCTTATAAAGGTAAATGACAAAACACACCCTGGAAAGATAAATTATTGAATGCTAAGTATTTTCAAGTTAAAGGTTCCTTATCTCTAGTCCAAAATTGGGTAGCTTGGTGTGAGATTGCACTAGTGTTGTCTTGGAAATGTGACATGCTCTAACATGGTCTCTGGTGGAAAAGGGTGACTAAATATAATAATCAACCATTCGCCTTACATCCCAATCTCAAAGGGTTGGCCTTTATTAAAATGGGAATGAACACTTTGCTTGATTTTTAGGACCATTCAATATGTTCCTTGGTTTCTTTGTAGCTTGTTCAAACTACTTATAACATACCTAATTACTTGTGTTCAACATTTTATTACATTATCTCTTTAACTATAGATAAGGGCATTATCAAATTGATCACTTCTTCAAAATATATCCTAAGGGATTGGCATTGGCATAATGGGGCCATGTTAGGACCCTTATGTCCTAACTTTTTAATTATTATAATTAGTAATATTATAGTAGTAGTTAGTGTTGTGGCTAGTTAGTGGAACCCAAAGTCTATTCAGGGTTAGGGTTAGGCATTGTGAGATGTTATATGGTTCCTTATTACGTGTTGGATTGTAATGAGAGAAGAGGAGGGGAAATTGTTTTTTGTATTAGGAATTCTTAAGGAGGTAGCCCCATCAAAGTGGCATGTGATAGTATAAACTTTCAAGAATTAATAAATTCATTCTTCATTTCCTATTTTGGTGCATATTTTCTATGTTATTATTGTAGGTAGATTCATTTCATATAATACCAAAACAACTTTATAGGATGGCTTTTCATAGCATGACACAACCAATTTATGCAATAGCAACAACCATATATGTAAAAATAATACTCATTATAGTGCTTAAATAGTGTCTACAATAGGTTAATACCCTTTTGTAGGATTGGGTGTAAGTCTTGACCACTTAACTAGGGTAATTATTTGGACCAAAATCTACCAAAAATTCATTTTAAGTACCACAATAACCCCCAAGTAGTTGGATCTAAGTGTGTCACTAGTGAAAAGGTTCAATGACCTCATACCCTATATGTAGTTTCTTTTTCTCCTTTTGATTGTATACACAGATCTATATTTTGATAATAATTCTATGGCTATATTATCAATAGAATTACCTATATTAGGTAAGTTGATGGTACCCATAGTGCAATAATCACTTAGACAACATCTATGGTCAATTAAATTTTTCCTTAACCCTAGGAAGCTATGGTCTAGGGCTCATTACTCAATTTTGATATCGTCAACTTAAATCAATTACTAACATCTCAGAGAATCCAATTCATTAGGCTCCTCTTCTTCAGTCATCTAGATCCAAGCTAAAACCATTTCATACAGGCTACAGTTTCAATATCATGCACAATGATTTTCTTCTAATTTGTAAAGATATGGGTATAAACAATATTATGTAAGTTAGAGTTTTAGGCCTTGCTAGAAAATCGATTGTGTTATTTTTAGAACAATGCATCCACACCCCAAAAAAAGATTCATAAAAAAAAAAAATGAAGTTGAAAATTCTACCTAATTCACTCATTTTATCTTTTAGAAAATATTGTCCTTCCCTTACTCCTTAAATTAAAAAAAAGTCCCAAAATCCTTTATTACCCAAAATAAATAGAAACCCAATTTTGATTGATTTTAAAAATTTTAGTGATTTTGGCACCTATCCCATTATGATCCTCTCTTAGATTTGATCATTTGATAAATAACCCTAGTAACACATTTTGTACTCTCTTTTTGTTCCCAGTATGGATCCAACTACCTGTTCTCAAGAACTCTCCTTAAAGAAGATGAATGAAGGCCTCAATAAAATCAAGGACTACCTCTTAGCTATAAGTAAACTTGATTAATTAAACTAAATTAAGCAAATTGAGTCTATAATCCTTTATTTTAACACTAAACATGACTAGCTATATGATGCATTCTCATAGTTGCCACTATGGGGATGATCCTATTCAAGACAAGGACAAACTTCAGGCTTAAGATAAGGACCCTCTTTAGTTTTAGGACAAGGAACAGTTTCAAGTGTAGGATAGGGACACACTTTAGGGCATGACATACCTATAATTCAGCTACACCACCAATGACTAAGTTGGACTTCTCTCACTTTTATGGAGATGAACCAAATAGTTGAATTTATAGGGACAAAAAATATTTCTCCTTAAGTGACACCCTAGTTTTGTAGGTATCCATTGCTTTATTTAATTGGAGCATGAATCCATTCAGTTGTATTAGTGGTTTGAGAAGACCTCTAGCACACCTACTTGGAAGAAATTATGTAGAAATACACTTATTCATTTTGATTCTAGTGCATATGAAGATTTCATGAAATAAACTTTGACAAGTTGGATCAATACATGACTTTACAAACCTAATTTGAAAAATTTACAAATGGGGTAGAAGTCCTACATGACACCTTCTTTCATAGTTGTTGTATTAGTAGGTTGAAGGAGGATATTAGGACAAAAGTGAAAATATTCAACCCCCAAGATATGATGTTTGTTATTAGCTTAACTAAATTGGTTAAAGATAAATATGTTGCTTAGTTATGTACCTACAAACCACCACCACTTAGAAATGTATGAATTATTATACAACTAATCAGAACATGTATGTGACACCTATAAAGTTCTTGAACAAGATCAAGGTGAAGGCTTATTGTGATAATGTATTGTATTATAATTATAATCAAAAGTATTACCCTAGGAATAAATGTGTGGAATAAAAATAATATCTCTTAGATGTGGGATCAACTCTTTATTATAAAGATTTTTATCCACCCAAATATCAACAAGTAGAGGATATAGAGGAAGATAAGAACATCCAAGAGAATCCAAGATTCTAACATCATAAATATTTTAGCATACCTTAGCAAGCATTACTACACCTCAAACCATGAAGGTTTGATGGTACTTCAAGAAGCATATCCTCACGATTCTCCTAGATAATGGCAATAATCAACTTCTTGGATCCTCTAATTGCTTAAAAAGTAAATTGTTGTGTATCCAAGCTCCAAATTTGAAGTTATGGTTATTAATAGAACACTAACTTTTAAGGACAAATGTAGGAATGTTTAGCTCTTAATAGAGGACTACAACTTGCAATTGAATATATTTATTCAACCCTTAGGTGGTTATGATGTGGTTTTGGGTACCCAATGGTTATGCACTTTAGGCCTGTATTATGGGACTTTGCAAGAATATGGATGCAATTTACAAAGAACGGCCATAAATAAAAACTTTGAGACATTTAAGTAGGGTCATATAGAATCATAAGCTCCCAATGTATGGAAACACTTTAAAATAAGGATTTTTATGGTATTGTGTCTCAACATTGTACCATGAATATTATAGATTCTATTGACTCGATTCGATCTATTGAATTGATTAGACTCTTAGATCGACATGCCCTAGTATTCAATGAGTCTCATGAGCTTCCCCCTCATCTTTCATATGATTATGCCAATTAATTATTCCTAGGAATTATACCCCTTAATATTCATCCCTATCACTATCATTATACACAAAAAATAGAGATTAAAAAGATGGTGCAAAAATTACTCCAAACTGGGATTATTTGACCAAGAATTAGTTCATTTTATTCACCAATCCTCTTAGTCAAAAAAATAGATGGTTCATGGCATCTGTGTGTGTATTTTAGGAAGTTAAATAAAATCATAAGGAAGGACAAGTTTTCAATTCTAGTGGTTGTTGAAATTCTTGATAAATTACATGGGGCCTATTTCTTTTCAAATTTAGACCTACAATCAGGATATCACCAGGTTCATCTCGAGAAGAAGATATTGCCAAGACTACTTTTTGCACCCATGAATGTTACTATGAATTTCTTGTCATGCACTTTGGTCTTTCAAATACCCCATCCACATTCTAAAGCTTTATGAATGAGATATTTCATCCATTACTTAGGAAATTCATTCTAGTTTTCTTTTATGATATCTTGATCTATAACAAAACATGGGATGGACACCTATTCACTCAGACCATATAATACAATTCTATGTAACAACCAATTATTTGCCAAGAATTCCAAGTGTTCCTTTGGGGAACTTTAGATTGAGTATGTTAGACACATAGTATCATCTAAAGGAGTAAAGGTTGAGCATAGGAAGGTTGAAGACATGCAGACTTGGCCAACTCCAAAGAGTCTCAAGAGTATTCATGAATTTTTAGGGCTCACATGGTATTATCATAATTTTGTGAAGGACTATAGTAAGATTGCAACCCCTATAATCGCCTTGCTAAAATATAATGCATTGTCATGGACCATGGTAGTTGCAACAAATTTTAATGCTCTTAAGCAAGTGATGTGTATAACACCAATATTAGCCATGCCATATTTCTCTAAATCCTTTGCTATCAAGAGTGATACCTCTAAAATTGGTATCAGAGCAATATGTATGTAACAAGGAAGAACTTTAGCCTCTACCAACAAAGCCCTTGTAGGGAAGAATCTAACCAGATCAACTTATGAGAAAGAGATGTTTGTCATACTTCATGTGGTAAGTAAATGGTGTCCTTATCTTGTGATTTGGAAATTTCATATTAATACTGATCATCATAGCCTTCTATACTTTTTTGAGTAGTGTGTGTCCTCTCTAGAACAACAAAAGATGTACTCTTCATATAGAGTACTCTTGGCCTTCTATATTTTTGTGACTTTGCACTTTCATATTTTATGGACTCATGTGCACATGGACTAACATGCACATTTACATCATTAAATACTTTGCACATTATAACAATACTTGTGCATTTATTACATTGCATAAAGTAAATACTCAAACCCTAATCTAAGACACATTCCTAATATAAAGATGTACCCAAGGTGGTACATTAGCATGTACCAAATAGTGTAATATATTCCAAAAATAGATGCCAAAATCACTAAAAAAAAAATTAAAATACCTCAAAAATAGGGTTTCTATTGATTTTAGGGAATTAAGAATTTTAAGACTTTTTCTAAACTTATGGAATGAGCAAATTATAATATTTTTCTAAAGTGGGAAATGAGTGGATTATGTAGAATTTGTAATTTCAAAATTTTATGAGTTTTTCTTTTTTTTATGAGTGGGATGTATTCTAAAAATAACATAATTGATTTTCCAAAAAGGTTTAAAAATTTTCTTGCATGATACTATTTGGCCCTAGATATTTGTAAGTTGGAAGAAATTCATCATGCACAATCTTGAAATTGTAGTCTATACAATAATTTTTTGGTTTGGATCTACATAGCTAAAGAAGAGCAGCCTAATGAATTGGATGCTCTGAGATGTATGTCACTACTTCAAGCTAAACATATCAAGAACTAAGTAACGGGTCCCAAACTACGGCTTCCTAGGATTAAGGAAAAAAATGTCATTGGCCATAGATGTTTTCTAAGCGAGCACCTCTCTCTAAGTATCAACAACTTACTATATTTGGGTGGTTTTATTGATAATCTTGCTACATATTTATCTAAAAAAGATAACTCTTTATACATACTCAAAAAATTAAAAACTACAAATAGGGTATGGGGATGTTAATCCTTTTTGCTAGCAATATACTTAGATCTAGCTACTTGGGGGTTCTTGGGGTACTCAAAATGAGATTTTGGACATTTTTTAGCCCAAGTACTTCCCCTAGCCGAGAGATCAAGACTTACACTCAATCCTACAAAAGGGTATTAACCTATTGCAGGCACTATTTAAGCACCATAATAAATTTCTTTTTTAGGTATGTGTTTGTTGTTGTTGTTGCATAAATCAGATGTGTGTTGTTATGAATAGTGGGCTTGGAAATATGCTCTAATGCTAAATAAAACGAATCTACCTCCTTTAGAGCTACTAATATTAAAATATAATTTTTTCTTATTCTTCTCTCATTACAATCCAATATATATAATAAGGAACCATATAATGTCTTACAAACCCTAACCCTAACCCTAAATACACTTCAAGTCCCACTAACTAGTCACAACACTAACTACTACTAATAACATGATTAATTACGATAATTAAATAATTAAGGCATAAGGGTCCTACTAATACCTATTATCCAATTTCCATATCTATACATATAATAGTTATAACAACCTATAAATTCCCTAATACCTCTTTTTGGGGGGTCTTATTCGTGCCCCTAACATTCCAAGATATCATTTTCATCATCACTTTTTCTTTTTATTTGTGGGCTTTACCCCATTTCTTGTTAACACTTGTGATATCTACTTTTGCTTTTCCATATCAATAGTTTCCTTTTCTATTTATTTTTTTTTAATTGGTTATATGTGATTGTAACAAGCCCCACCTATATTACATCATGACCACATACTGATATTACAATAATTTGATAATTATGTATGCATCACTTCACAAGATTTGAACTTAGGTCTCCTCCTTGAAAATTGAGGAGTATAATCGGTTGAGCTAATGCTATTTAATCTTATCTATTTTTTTTGCTTCTTAGATCTTCCTCTTATTTTTCATTTTGTTCATTGTGAGACTTATCATCTATATCTTTGTCTTGCTTTGAACTATCTAAAGTTCAAGGAATAACATGTTATGTTACCTGGGGATAGAAATATGGGGATACGATATAATGTTGTGTATGGGTATTATGGATAGTTGGCATGGGCCACATATAACCCAACGCTAATTATATTATAATGTTATGTTATAATAATAACTGGGATAAGGTTTTAGGAGTCAAATCCCGAAAGTAGCATTAGAAGATGGATATATAAAGTAGGGACATTGTCATTTCAATCATCATCAATCATTTCGAGTATTCTCTTACAATAGTCTTGGCTCTTAAATATTTGGGAAAGGTTTCTTTCTTAAGGAATAACATTTGGTGTTGCCCTACGTGAAGGGTATTATCACCTCTTATCTTGTGTGGATTAACTATTGTGGTTGATTTATTTAATATTTAGCATATTGTAGATGCTTTATAATTATGAGAAGCAAAGGTTCATAAGTATTGTTATCAGAGCAATGATTTTGACAAAGTAGAAATTGTTTTATGGATTCCAAAATTTTGGTAATACTTTTCTAGAAAATATATAGGTGTTGTATTATTATTTTGGTAATAACAGATAGGTGTTGTATTTATTATTTTTTTGGGAGCCATATCTTTTTGTAAATGTCTAATTGAGCTAAATCTTGCACCATTTTAATTGAAATTTGAAGAGCTTCAAATTGAGTGGTCATATAAATGAAATTGAGTAGTATTGAGGGACATACAACCCTATAAAGTCAATTGTATAGAAAAGGGTAATAATACTTTTCAAATTGCATTTTTTCTAAAAAATAAAAATTGATATATCTTTAAGTTGGGGTAAATAAATCATCTATTGGTATGTTAAGAAGTTTTTTTTTGGAAATTTAACTTCAAATCAGTAGGGGATACATATTTTTATGAAACCCTAGTTTGCATTATCTTTTTTGTAGGGTCATGAACTCATGTATTTACAAATATTTTTTGGAGATGATAATGATGTTAGATAATAATGAAAACATTTTAAATTCTTGTATTCTACTCATTTTAATTGGAACATTAAGCTTACTTTTTATCTTAGAGCAACTCACTTGGTATTATAGTTTTTTTATGGCCCATGTAACAACCCTCAAACAAGAAAACACATAAATAAAAAGAAAAAGGGGGTCCTAAGGTGATGCAATTCATTATTGTTTGGTTATAATACCAATGTGAGAGATATGATTAGAAGAATGAAGTGCCCCAACCATCCCTTGGTTTGGAGGTGGGATGTTCTAGTAGTGAACATTATTCTATACATTTTTATTCTGATTATGATTAGGCACCAAATTTTGGAAAATTATAATATTTTGACTGAAAGAAGATTGATAATTAGAGCTATAGAGAACAACTTGACCATTTTTGATTAGATCTTGAGTCATATTTCTAAGGCTCATACATCTATTAGTCTTCATGGCCATTGATGTAACTAAAGGTATATTGCTCATTGGGATGAAACAAATGAGACTTTTCTCTTCTAGGTTCAACAGGCTTGGTAGGTGGAAGCTTTATCATTCTGGCTTTTAAGAGCTAATCTAGGATGGATGAAAGAGGTTTGTCTATTCGAAAGTACCAAATTTTTGATTTTAAGTATTGTGGATTTCCTAGGATAAGATTTTGAAGGTTTGTGGCAATGCTAAAATTGTTGGATTGGCTTGATTCTATGGCTCCATCACTTACATGTTTGTTCTTGTACTACCCCTTCAAGCTAGAGGAAGACTTATCTTCCTCTTTAGGGGACTTGATTTTCAATTTTCCTCTTTTGACAAGGGTGGTCTCTACTTTCTTGGCCCTTTAAATCATGTCTTCAAAGGAATACACATTGGTTATCTCTAAGTAGAGGGCCAATTTATCATTAAGGTTTCTTATGATGACATTTTTCAGGTCTCTAGGTGGAGAGCCATACTAGATTCCTCCCACTAGGGATCACCATCTTACTAAGAAGCTAGACAAATTCCATCTTTTGACTACTTGAGTTGGTATAGGTCACTAATGGTGACATTTTCCTCAATGTAGATATATAATTGCTTAACAAACATTTAATCAAGATCTCTAAAGCCTAGAAATGTTGTGGTATTTGGTAGTACTATTCTAAGATAGGACAAAATTTAACAAAATATTTTAAGTAGCAATGTTTCATCATAAGAAATATTGCTACAAAGTATTCTAGAAAACCAAAGGTGGTTGAAAATATCTTTCTTTCTTTTGTACATTTGAAACTTAGGAGTTTCAAACTTACAAGGAAAGGGGTGACTAACTACAAAAGTATCTATGGGTTGATTACACAAGTCATCATACAAATACTTATGATTGGGTGAAGAACCTTGGATGATAATCACTTATTTAAATTACTCTAATTAATAAGTTAAAGCTTAAAGTTCAAGAAATGTACAATTTGATAGAACAAAGGGAATATTCTAAGAGATACAGGGGAATTGTTTTTATGATTAACATATGAAAGAGGTTGGTATACCTAGGTATATCATGTTGAAGTTGACATCGTATGGTTTTTTCCCAAGGTACCTAATATGAAAGGAATAGAAGATGAAGGATGAGATATTTTTATATTGGGGTCTTATGTGAATCCCATACCCATATTTGTTATATTAGAATTAAGGTTATTGACATGGAGATTAGAGATTGTGACACTTGATGGCACACTCTGATTGGAAGTGTGGCTTATTTCTACCTCTTAAGAGACAAGACAACTAGCATTTCCCTATAATAATTCCTCAATTGTAGGTAAATATTAATAATTTCCCAAAGGAGGTAGGAGAGTTTATCTCCCAAAATCCATACAAATGGTGATGATAGGAGGATTTGAATCAATGAAATGAGAAGTTGATGCATTAAGGTTTGTAATTATGGATCAAAATGATGGATCTAATTTATTTAATAGTAAAGGGTATGAATTAGGTTGGTGGGAATTATCCATGGGTGAACCTTCCCATATAGAGATACCTAGGGTTTCATGACTTTTTCTAAGAAAGGTATCCATAACTTCCTTATGATTTTGCAACAAGTAGGCCATATGAGTTGTGAATTGGAAGACTACTCTTCCATCCTCAACATGGATAAGGCTTAGAGAACCTAAAGGTGTAGAAACCTCCTCTTCTTGATAAAATGTTGTGTTCTCAAAGGTATATTGATCATTATGAAATTCCATAGGAGGGTTAGGGTTAATGTTTAACTGATAAGTAGTGTTTCTTTACCATAGGTTTAGAAGAAAATAGAGGATTAATTAAGTTTTAATGTTTATAGAGTTGATTAAATAAGAAAAGAAAGATGTTTTATCAACCTTATGTCCCTTTCCCTCAATATATTAAATTCATCCTATATACCTCAAGGTTCTCCCCATATATTGAAGGTCTCGATATACCTAACCCCTCTCTATATACTTTTTGGTACGTGAGATAAAGTCAATACGTGGGTTGGTGATGATAAATGGAAGTTACCTCCATGATATATGGCCAAGATGATACATTAGGAGTAATAATATGCCTCCTTATGAATCCCGCTAACCCACTACAATATACTCCTTACTAGGCATGAGTATGTGTGAGATACTATGTGGGTGGTTGGAAACTCGAGATTGCTATATAGCTAGTATAGCCTAGTAGCTTGTACAATAGTTACTAAAAGAATTATAAAGACCCTTAGTAGGATGAGTTACTAGTTATGTTCTTGTTATCTATATTTAATGTGATATAATCTAAATAAACAAGTTAAAATAATCTTTGATCAAATTTTGGTAGACGTTAGTTTGATTAAGGCTTAGCTTGATCAAAGAGGATCATGAGATATGCATTTTTTTTGACATTGAGTTCACCAAATTAAGGTGAAGGGGGATTAGAAGGGGATTGTGAAGGGCTTATTCATGGTGCTTCACTCTTCTTCATCACCCTAAGGATAGGGGCAGTTTTTGAGCTTAATATCTAAATTTTAGTGAATTGGTTAAAGAACACCTATGTTTCTCCTAAGATTTACTTGACAAAGATTAACCTTGATCTAGACCTAATGAGTTAGAAATGTATCATACAAATGCAACAAATAAGACTTAAAACTTAAATAATTATTTATTTTAAAGTAAAGTAAAGATAATTTCTCCTTTTCAAAGGAAATTGTTTAAGAAGGATATGCAACAAAAAAGTTAAAATGCAACAACATGCAATTTGCTTTTGTTGATAACAAGATTAAATATTTTTTTGATCCCCAAAATGATTAAATTTAACCAACTTTATTTCTATTTTATTTGTTCTTAATGAATAAAATAAAAATAATGAAAATATTTTTTTACAAACAACAAATAGGCCTAAGGTCTAAATGTTGGAATGAAAGAGGTTTAAGTAAAAAAGAACTTGGTTTTGCCTTAGATCCAGAAGTGTTGTCAATCTCACAAAAGTGCTATTGACACTACGACATCTTGATGATACTTTTGCTTACCTACAAAATAGACATAAAAGAACATATCAATGGTAAGGGGGTCTACCTAAGCTAGAGAGTATAGGGCTTCCTTAGACAACATTAGATCCTTGTTCAAATATGAGCTAAAAGATAATAAAATGATAAAATCATGGGCTAAGTTATTAATGGTAGAAGAGCTACTTGATGATAAATAACATTATCAACACTTTTGCCAACTAATAGTGCTTTTGCTTTCTATGATTGTGTTTAAAATAGATAGTGGTAGTGCTATTGAACTTGCAATTTGGTAACACTTTTACTTAAAAGTGAAGTAGAATGAAATATAAATGCAAGATTTAGAATTTTATGGAATATGCAAGGAAGGACCTTGACCAGGAGGTACAAGGACCCTATTGGATGCAAAAATACATGAAGATTGTGTATTCACAATGCAAAATACTAATGAAAAAATATGATATGCCAATCTAAATGCAAGTATGATGACCAAAGAAAAATAAGTATGCAATGAGATTGGAGCATAGAGATACAAAGCAATGACAAAAGCAATAAAGGGGAAAGAGCACAACCCCAAGAAAATATGTTACTCCAAGATTCTAAAGTTGTTTCCCTCTTATTGTAGAATATTGATTGAAGCTTGCTAGTCGCTTGAAGATGCTTGAGCTTGAGAGCTTGAGAGCTTGGATGATTGAGTGCTTGAGAGCTTAGATGCTTGAATTATTGAGAGCTTGGATGCTTGAATAGTTGAATGCTTGAGAGTTTGGATGCTTGAATTGTTGGATGCTTGAATCCTTGAGATATTGGATGCTTGAAATCTTGAGAGTTGGAATGCTTGAATACTTAGATGCTTAAATACTTGAATGCTTGGATGTTTCAGAGATTGGATGCTTAATAGCTTGAGATATTGGATGCTTGAAAGTTTTCACAAAGTCATGACAATATTTTGGTAGATGAATTCTTATGAATCTAGATGAAATTTGGAAAAAATTTGTTACATTAAAAAATGATATGATTTGAGCACCCCAATTGTTAGCTTTATAGGAAGTCATAGATACTTGGAAGAAGGATCACATTGAAGATGATAGAAATGGTGGAGTATTTGAAATGAGATCAACACACCATTAATGGAGGAAGATTTAAAATGATAAATCTTGGGCTTTGGATTTCTATTGGGATTATGAATTCAACCGAGGTTATAGAATCCATTAATGGTGGACAACTTAGAAGGTACTATCAATTTTTTTGGTTTTGGTACATCATAGTCAAAATAGTTGGAGAGTGATAGTGTTGGTGGAATTAATGCTCCAAACATTTCACCAAGATGATCATTGTTAGTCAAATTGGGCAAGAAATGGTCAAAAAGTTAAATTTTACAAAAACACTACTAGGAAGACGGTTATCAATGCTTTCACTCATGCCCCAACGATTTTATTTCAAGAGCAATAAATACTCCCAATTAGATCTTGATGATGATTCATTCAATTTGGATATTTGATTGGTTTATTGATAAATATTTTAGCAAGCATGGATATTGACAATGCATCCTACAATCATAGGACACAAAGTGTGCAACTATTTGTTCTCCTTAACTGAGAATGGCTTTTTATAAGGAAGTTGGATACATCTCCCTAGATTGGGACAAATTAATATATGCTAAAAGTATTTTCTACACAAACATGTGTGGACCAATAGAATAATAACCTTTATGGGAGACAACACTCTAAAGTGGGCAGTTAAACCCACCAACATATACAAGATAAATAAATTTTGGCAACTTTGGGTCAAACGTGATATTCCTATGGCCAATGGTTGGTATGTGAAGCTAAAATATCAATTTTAATAATCTATAAAAGAGAGGTTGTTACGGGACCTCATAATGCATTCTTAGTAGGAGTTACGCCCATATTATCAACTACCATCTCTTCAACTACAATTTTAATTTTAAAATATGAAGCTAATTTTTACAAAATCAATCCTTGCATTGGGATTAGCCCAAGACTTTATGATTGTTATTTGAATATTGTCACAACCTTCTTAAGAACCATAGATCCTTTGGAACATCATTCTAGACATTTTAATTTGGGGCATTTAGATAGAGAGGAACCATTGCATCTCCGAAAATTAATCTTTCTCCTTGGAATATGTTTGTAGAAAAATATTGTTCCTCACCTTAAAGAGGGTTCAACCTATTCTCAAGTCCCATAAACATCCAACCTCCTTTCAACTATAATAGAACATCAATAAGTGGCCTTTTATAAATCTCTCTCCTCTACACACTAAGATACCTCCTTCTAAGAGGCATACACTACATAATAATTCATGGAAGGACCCTCTTTGAATATGGCGAAACTTAATTTTGATGGACCTATAAGAGAAACCCTAAACTATTAAGAGCAAGTGCACTCCTATATATCCATGGGGATAGATTCATTGATATTTTTTTATTGTGTCTTTATGCTCTTACTAATAATAACATTTAATCCATCGCGCTAGTAGGAAGCCTTAAACGTGTAGTACAATTGTGCATTCATAAGATGGCTATAGAAGGAGACTCTATAACTGTGATGGAAAAAATGACTAAAGGATATTGCTAGAATTGAGAATTGTGTAATATACTCACATAAGATCTTCAACTCACATAATTATTTGATTTCATCTCATTGTAGCATTCCATCTAAGAAAGGAATTAATTGAAAAATTTTCTTTCCAATCATAAATTGAGTGATACAATCAAAGCTGCCCGTGTCTTTGGATTAATTTCAGGTATTAAAGCTACTTCTCTCACGGATACGGTTACCCATCAGCAATTCGTGGATGATACCTTATTGTTGACTGCGGCATCGGTGGCAGAGGCCAAGAACATTAAGCATATCCTTAAGCTCTATGAAGATGCAGCAGGCCAAAAAGTCAATTTCAATAAAAGCAAGGTGTTTTTTCTCAACACCCCCCCAAGGCAAATTAAAATAGCCAGGATCCTTGAGTGCTCCATTTCCACTCTTCCTACGTCTTACCTTGGTCTCCCCTTGTTCATCGGGGTTTTGACGTTTTCAATGTGGAACATTGTCCTGGAGAGGATCCAAAAGAAGCTCGTCGGGTGGAAGGGCCACCTGCTGTCCCAAGCAGGTAAGGCTACTCTTACCTTGGCTTCCCTTCAAAGTATCTCGGTCTACTTCTTATCGGTGTTTAAAGCTCCTGCTCATGTATATCAGTCAATTGAATAGCTCCAAAAGAACTTCATTTGGTCCAGCTCAGAAGAAAAGTAGCGAATCCACCTGGTTGGGTGGGACAAGGTGTGCAAACCTAAGGATCTTGGTGGGCTAGGCTTGAGGAGAGTCTCTCTTCTCAATCTGGCTCTTATTGCTAAACAAGCCTGGCGTCTGGTTTCCAATGAAAGGAATGAATGGACTACCATCCTTAACCAAAAATATCTCCAAGGCACTGATCTCCTGAGAAACACCATTCCAACCCGGGCATCCTCCTTCTAGAAAGCAATCTTGTCTAGCAGGGATGTGCTGAGGAATGGCATGAGGTGGACCCTTGGAGATTGGCAAAAAATTAACTTTTGGGAGGACAGATGGGCAAGGGCAGAGGCTCTCTGCTCTGATCCTTTTTTGGCTCAGCTAAGAAACATCACTCTTGAGAGGTTTGGGACTAAGGTGGTTGAATTCCTTATGCAGGACAGGGGTAGTCTCAAATGGAAGCCCATTGTCATTCGGGGGATGGAGGCAACGACTCAAAAACTCAAGAGTATTCTGGAACATCAGTTTGTCCCCATAATTCTGAGTGATGATCAGATAAGATGGACAACCACAGATAGCGGGAGGTTCATAGTCAAATTCGCATATAATCTGCTTATCCATCCCGATGTTCCTCGCTTCCAGACTCACCTAGTTTGGATCAAGGGACTAATTCCCAAAGTAGCCTTTTTTACTTGGCTGGTTGTCCAAGGGAAAATTCTTACTATTGACAATATGATGAAGCATGGTCTGACTGTTCCTAACAGGTGTTTCTTGTGTAGGGCAGATTGGGAATCAATCCATCACCTCTTCATAGAGTGCCCCATTGCCTCTTCAATCCTAGATGGTATCCTCCAAGATTTCAATATAGCCTGGGTCAGACCTGGCTCCATTCATGACTTTTTCCATCAATGGCCAAAACCGTTTACCAGCCCCCAATTGAGTTTCATGTGGAAGATTTATCTCCACCATTTCTTGTGGTAGGTCTGGCTTGAAAGGAACTTTAGAGTTTTCAATGAATCGTCCAGAGATTCAAGAACCATCATGAACAAAATCCTCGCCTTTGCCAGAGAAAACACCATGTCGTCCTCTGTTGAGGCCCCTTTTGTTCCCCCTGGAGAAAAACTTCTAGCCCAGTCCCTGAATCTCCCTTGTAATGATGGGAGTGGCAAGACTAATCCTAGAGGTGAGGTCAGGTGGATCCCTCCCCCCGCCAGGTGCCTTAAGCTAAATTTTGATGGTGCTGCCAAAGGCAATCCAGGTCACGCTAGTGTTGGCGGTATCGTTTGGAACCATCAAGGTCACACTATCATGGCCTATGCAGAGCCCCTGGGTTTCTCTACCAGCAATGTAGCCGAGGCTAGAGCAGTTTGGCGCGGTCTTCACCTTGTTCAGAACGTCCGAGAGCAGCTAATTGTTGAAGGAGACTCCCAAGTGATTATCAATATCCTCAACAATGATAAGGATCCTCCCTGGAAATTTGAGGCTTGCTTAAGGGAAGCAAGGATCCTATTAAAAAATAGAAATGACAGCGTGGTCAACCACGTCTTTCGTGAAGGCAACAAGGTGGCAGACAAGTTTGCAAACTTAGGCGTGGACGCTGACAGGTTGATCACATGGACGTATAACCTTTCGTCGGACGTGGAAGGGATTATTCAAAATGATCGCCAATGATGCTGAATCTGTGGGGGTCGAAAAAAGGAAGAGGAGTCTCTTTTTTGTTTTGTCAGTATTGCTTCGATCCTCCTTGTGTCGATCTGCGAGGGAAAGCAAAAGCGAAGAGCAAGAAGGAAAAGTGTCGCGATATCGCGACATGTTGCTTTATCGCGGTCAAAGCAAAGAGAAAGAGCAAGAGGGAAAAAGTGTCACGATATCACGACATGTATTTTCGCGGGGGAAAGCAAAAGGGAAGAGGAAGAAGCAAAGAGTGTCGCGACATCGTGACATGTCGTATTTTCACGGTCAAAGCAATGAGCAAGAGCAAGAGGAGAAAAGTGTCACGATATCGTGACAGGTTGCTTTTGAAAGAGCAAGAAGGAAAAAGTGTCGCGATATTGCGACATGTTGCTTTTGAAAGAGCAAGAAGGAAAAAGTATCACGATATCGCGACATGTTGCATTCTCGCAGTCAAAGCAAAGAGCAAGAGCAAAAGGAGAAAAGTGTCGCGATATCGCGACATGTTGCTTTTGAAAGAGCAAGAAGGAAAAAGTGTCGCGATATCATGACATGTTGCATTCTCGCGGTCAAAGCAAAGAGAAAGAGCAAGAGGGAAAAGTGTCGCGATATCGCGACATGTTGTATTTTCGCGGGGAAAGCAAAAGGGAAGAGCAAGAAGGAAGAAGTGTCACGATATCGTGACATGTTGCATTTTCGTGGTCAAAGCAACGAGAATGAGCAAGAAGGAAAAAGTGTCGCGATATCACGACATGTTGCTTTTTCGCGGCCAAAGCAAAGAAATTGAGCAAGAGGGAAAAAGTGTCGTGATTTTGCGACGTGTTGCAATTTCATGGCCCGAAGCAAAGAGAAAGAGCAAAGAGGAAAAAGTGTCGCGATATCGCGACATGTTGCATCTTCGTGGTCCGAAGCAATGAGAAAGAGCAAAGAAGGGAAAAGTGTCACAATTTTGCGACATGTTGCATCTTCTTGGCCAAAAGCAAAAAAAGGGAGCAAGGAGGCAGAAGTGTCGCGATCTTGCGACATGTTGTTTTTTTGCGGCAAAAAGAGAAGAAAGCGAGCAAGAAGGAAAATGTGTCGTGATTTTACGACATGTTGCACTTTCACGACCCGAAGCAAAGAGAAAGAGCTAAGGGGAAAAAGTGTCGCGATATCGTGACATGTTGCTTCTTCGCGGTCCGAAGCATTGAGAAAGAGCAAAGAGGGAAAAGTGTCGCGATATCGCGACATGTTGCATTTTTGTGGCCAAAAGCAACAAAAGGGAGCAAGGAGGCAGAAGTGTCGCGATATCGCGACATGTTTGTTTTTCGTGGCCCGAAGCAAAGAGAAAGAGCTAAGGGGAAAAAGTGTCACGATTTCGCGACATGTTGCATCTTCGCGGTCCGAAGCATTGAGAAAGAGCAAAGAGGGAAAAGTGTCACGATATCGCGACATGTTGCATTTTCGCGGCCAAAAGCAACAAAAGGGAGCAAGGAGGTAGAAGTGTCACGATATCATGACATGTTTTTTTGCGGCCAAAAGAGAAGAAAGAGAGCAAGAAGGAAGAGGTGTCGTGATTTTGTGACATGTTGCACTATCGTGGCCCGAAGCAAAGAGTAAGAGCAAAGAGGGAAAAGTGTCGCGATATCACGACATGTTGCATTTTCGCGGCCAAAAGCAACAAAAGGGAGCAAGGAGGCAGAAGTGTCGCGATATCGCGACATGTTGCATTTTTGCGGCCAAAAGAGAAGAAAGAGAGCAAGAAGGAAAAGGTGTCGCGATATCACGACATGTTGCATTTTCGTGGTCCAAAGCAAAGAGAAAGAGCAAGAAGGAAAAGTGTCACGATTTCGTGACATGTTGCACAATCGCGGATGGCAGCAGCCAGAGTGCAAAATGGGAGACGAATGTCGCAATTTCGCGACACGTCTCATTTTCGCGGCATGTCACATTTTCGCGACATATAGCGGCAAAGGAGCAAAAAGAAGGCAGAATGTCACGATTTCGCGACATGTCTCATTTTTGTGACATGTCGCCGTTTCTTCCGCTGTTCTTTTTGGGCTATCTTCTCTGTTTTTCGGTCTTCCTGTTCCAAGGCTTCTGTCGTTTGTGTTGTAAGCCATGTTTGGCTGGTAATGTTAGAAGGTCGAGGATCCTTTGCTGGTCTCTAGTTTCGGTCCTCAGCTTTACGTTGATTTTGTACAAAGGTTTTGGGTCAACCTGAAAAACCCGTTTGATATAAAATCTTTCACGTATCAAAAAAAAAAAAAAATTGAGTGATACAAGCAAATTGGTTGGCATTGAATACAACCTTTGGCCTACCCTCAAGGAATATGATTGACTCTAATAGTCCCACCTTTCCTATCAACCTTGTTTGTAAATTCTTCTTAGGTACTCAAAAGCAAATGCATAGGGGAAGATACGACACAAGACTCCTATAAACTAGTCGAATTAAATGATTCCTTAACAATATATTAGAGATTATTTTTCATTACTAAGCAAGCCTTTTATACTTAATATGATAAATGCAAATAGATTAAGTTGTGCATTTATCATATTAAAAAATAGTAGCTCGTTGTCTATAGCTCTTTTAATTGATTAAATAATCAAGCATGTAATTGATACAAAAAGAAGCTAATGCTACTCTCTTCTATGCTAGGAAGAAAGAAAGCTAAATTATTGTCTAGTTGTAATGTTGATTAAATGTTATTTTTCTCTTTTTAGATGAATACACCCTTATAAACCTTGTATTAATTTAACACAATATATATATATATATATATATATTCAATTTTTTTATAAGTTTATATTTTAAATATTCTAATGAATATATGTTAAAGTTTAATACAAGGACTCATCTTAAAAATGAAGATAGATGATTTTATAGACTTTATGTAATTGAATGTAACTCTCAACCTCTATTATTAAGGTTGAAAAGCATATATGTCAAATTGTTTGTATTTAAGATTACAAATAATTTTAAAGTCTAGCTTTAAAACTTTTAAGGGATGGTACATGCTATTTTTTTTGTTTTTAACAAGGTGGAATCGGTAGCCACCATGAATTTGGGTAGGCTGATCCATATGACTGTCACAGTATTTTGCGTTGTCCGCCCTAAAAGCCACCACACAGATCTTCGCATATTCCACCCTTATAACCACCATGCCACGATCATTTTAAACCTTTTACACCATTGAAAGCACGAGGAAAAGGAAAATCCCACCCCTATAACCACCATGCCATGATCATTTTAAAATTTTTATGCCCCTAAACACCAGGAAAAGCCACGGTCATTTTAAACCTTTTACGTCACTAAAAACACAAACAAGCATTTAGTCTGACAAGGTCCAAGATTTGAACCTTGGACCTTCGCCTCCCTTACGGGGTTTGAAGGAACCAATTGGTCTACACCTTGGACCTAGTACATGCCATCTTAAAGACTGAATGTATAGCTTAAATATTTTATATACAATGTTAATATATAAATATAACTTTTGTTTTTATATTATCTAATGGTATTAGTTTAATATGTTATATTTCTTAATTTTTTTAACTTTGAAAAAGGAGGCTAAATTTAGATCTTACTAAATTGTACATATAATTATGATTATATTTCTTAATTCTAAAAAAAAACTAATTTTGAATCTTATCAAACTATTATTGTAATAGAGATACCACCATATGATTATGATTGCAATATAAATACTTTTTAATAACATATAAGCAATTAAAAGAAAGAAAAAATATATATATATATATATATATATATTATTAGAAAAATTTAAACTTAATTAATAAAAAATTATAATTAATCTAACAATATTGATTCAAACTTTAATCTCATAAATATAATAAAAGAATTAGGTAGATTGATAAGTGCTTGTCTACCAAGCACTTACCAAGAAGAGACGGGTTTAAACCTTAGGGGTGCCAATTTGCAAAAGGTAGTTTGCAAAAGGTAGTAGTCTGGTCTGAATCCCAAGCAACTGTTCCTCTCCCTCTCATGCCACCTCTCATGCCGAGTCAACAACTAGGTGGAATAGGCTTGGTGGGAGCAGCCCTAAACCACGCCCTTGTCAATTAGTATAAATAGTGTGACTGTAACCAAATCTCTTTTCTATAAAAAAAAAAAAAAAATTAAATAAAATTATATATATATATATATATATATATATATATATATATATATATATATATATATATATAAATAATAATAATAATACAAGAATTTAAATAATATATGCTTGATGGTTTAAGTAGATTATATTGACGACCTGTTCTTCATCGATTGATGAGTGGGAGTAATTAAATATTTAAATGCTTTAAATAATCGACAGTGGATGATCGGAGAAAAACCAGTGCGTGTGTTCAGCCAACATTAGCATTTGCAGGTGTGTTTTGCTTTTGTTGTTGCATTTGTGTTTTTGCTTTTCTTGCGTACTCAGTTAATTAAACAAAGAAAGAAGATGATGGTGAAGGCAATAACTTGGGCCCAGTTCCCATTTTTTTGTTGCTGCCTCTGCTTCGGATGTCATAAAGGAGAAAGAGCATCCCTGCTTGATTCCTCTGCTTTGGCTTTGTGTTTGTTTATTAGTCAAAGGAATATGTAAATATAAGTAAGAGATATTAAGGCGTAATGATTGGAAGTATCCCTGCGTGTTTAATATAAGCAACACTTGATTAGGATATACGTGAAAAAATGTTGAATAGCCTTCTCCTGAAATTAATCATGTGCAAAGAAATAAAAAGAAAACAACATTTGACGGGTATGGAAGAAAGTGGATGGCTGAATTGCGCGGGAGCCGGGTGAGTGGCGCCATTATATCTTTTTAACTTCCACCATATCTCACAACCAAAATGGAAGGGAAAGATAACAAACATATTGAATATTGCAAAAGGAAAGAGGGTGGTGTGGATACACGTCTTTGGGCACGGGAAAAAGAGAAAGAAAGAAGGGCTGATGGGAAAAGAAAAGTGACTGGAGAAATTTACAACAAATCGTGGAAGTTCCTTTAATATTATGTTTGTGAATGAGTTTTCATTAAAATAAAATGATACATATGCTTTGGAAAAGATAGCTTTCTTCTGTTTGCTGTGAGAAATGAATTGCACTCCATGCTTTGGAAAAGATAGCTTTCTTCTGTTTGATGTGGGAAAATAATTGCACTTCATGCTTTGAAAAATATAGCTTTCCTTTTATTCCTGTGAAAAATGATTTGCTCTCCATGCTTTGGAAAAGATAGCTTTTGAAAAATGATTTGCTCTCCATGCTTTGGAAAAGATAGCTTTCCTTTGTTTGTTGTGAGAAAGAATTACTCTCTATGCTTTTATATAGAAAGTTTGCCCTGTTTGTTGTGTGTAAAATAAGAGAATAGGATGAACTTTGTGAGTAGACGGAGAGATTATTATAATTGGATATGCATGTTCAAAATATTGTATAGAATAATGTTCACTACTAGAACATCCTACCTCCAAACCAAGGGATGGTTGGGGCACTTCATTCTTCTAATCATATCTCTCACATTGGTATTATAATCAAACAATAATGAAATGTGTCACCTTAGGATCCCCTTTGTCCTTCATGCAAATATAACTTTAATAACCTCTTTAATAAAACATAAAAATAAAATAAAAAATAATAATAATAAAATGTTATTACCTTTGCACCTTGCTTAATGTTAACTTAAATTCAACCTCAAAATATCTTGTCTATCTTGTCTATAACAACCTCACAATTTCTTAATACATTTTTTTAGAATTCTTATTCATTCCCCTAATATTCCAAGATATTATTTTCATTGTTATATTTTTATTTTATTTGTGGGTTTAGCCCCACTTCTTGTTAACATTTATGATATTTGCTTTTGTTTTCTCATATCGATATCCCTTTGTGTTTATTTTTCTCTTTGTTTTTGCTTCTTGGGTCTTCCTCTCTTTTTCATTCTTAGCAATACTTTCCTCTTCATCAATCTCTTCAATATTCTCACATTGCTCATAGTAAGACTTATCATCTTTAGGTTTACCTTATTTTGAAGGATCTAAAGTGTAAAGAATAACCTCAAAAGCACAGTCTTCTCTATGTTGCCCTTGAAACCCTAAAGTGCAAGGATGCTCTTTTTTAGAAATTACCTTCTTCTTCTGCCCTAAAACCCCTAAATTTTAATGGGTTTCCTCCAGCCTCATTTCTATATTATTCTGCTCTTGAAGCCTTAAAGTGCAAGGGATAGCATCTTCACCATTTTCACTTTTATTACCTGAAGGAGAATTTATACTACTTGAGAAAAATGAAGATGATTTACCTAGAATAAACTTGATATCTTTTGTTGTCTTTGTTTTCGGTTTAATTTCCACATCTTCTTTTGCATCTTTAATTTCTTCTTAACTTGCCAAATGATATTCTAGATAGGTTTAATTTGCATAATATTTTGGAGTGGAATATCCTTGATCTGTTCTAGATTCTATTATTGTATGATTTCCTTGCTTCATATTGAAGTTTATCTCATAGATATAATTTTTTGTCTCTTTATTCATAGTTTTTACTTTGTAAACACTTGCCATATATCCAATCTCAAAATAATTGTGACAACAAAATGCAATATTTTCATAATCTACTTGTTGATCACATTCTCTTGATTCAAATTTAATCTTAATGGATTGTGGCAAAGGTTTTGAAATATCCATAGCAACACATATTCGAGTATATATAGCATGTTTTTTCTCCTTAGTTGTTGGTCCTTCCTTGATGAATTCCCCTAGGGTATTTCCAATATTCTTAAAAACATATTTATTTATAAGCTGTTATGGAAGTCCAAAAAGCCTAACCCTCATTGGAATCTTCTTAAAAAAAATTCTCAATAGAAAAAATTTCATTCCATGGTCTCAAATAAAGTGCATCTCTTCCTCTAAATCATGGGCCACCACCCATTATTTTATCCCTTATTTTTGAACTCGAAAACATGATGAGGAAAAAACTTTTAGTAAGAAAAGTCACAGAATAATTTGAATTCAACCCCCACTTCCATTTGATCCAATTTTGAATCTCCAAAAACCTTGACCATGATCTAAGGAACCTGCATATTAACCCTCTACATTAAAGAACCACTATATCATGCTCAATCATCTCATCCTTGATACTTACTTTTGGTGTAACATTTGTTGCTACCTGGATCGAACTTGCCATGTATTTTCTCTTCTACATATCTCCAACTTGGGCCTCCATACTTCCAACAAGGGTATTTTGATTTCTAGCTAAGACATCCTAACTTTCCATTAGGGCTTTCAAATATGAATTCCTTCCACAATATCTAATGGGGCTCACTCTTGGCTTGTACTCCCTTTTGGTTCGCACTCCCTCTCTGCTTGCACTTGCTCTTTTGCCATAATTGAATCCCTACTTGCAATCCCTCTTAGTGTACATTTCTTTTTGGTTCACACTCTCTCTTGGCTTGCACTCTCTCCTACCTCACACTCACTCCCAGCTTGCACTCCCTCTTGGTTCATAATTTCCCTTGTTTCTTATTTTTTTCGACGTTCCTTAGTTTCAATATTTTTTGGAACCAATATTCCATGCATTCATGGTAAGGGTTTGAAGTATTAATGCACTCTGGATGAATCTACCCATCTTTTACCATGACTAAATCTTGGCTTGCACTCCCTCTTGGTTCACACTCCTCTACTCTCATTCGCTCTTAAATTTCACACTCAATCCTAACTCACACTCACCCTCACTCTTGCACTCACACTTGTTGTTGCACTTACTCTTACTCTGGCTTACACTCACACTTAATTTTAGTTGCACTTACTCACACTCACTTTTAGCTACACTCACTCACACTTGATTTCAGTTGCACTCACTCTTGACTCATGATTGTACTATCTACTGTACTTACTCTTGCATCACACTCATACTTGTTACTGCACTTACTCTTAACTCGTGATCACACTTACTGCTGCACTTACTCCCAACTCGTGCTCTCACTCTCTACTGTACTTACTCTCCATTTACACTCACACTTGTTGCACTTACTCCCTACTCGCACTCGCACTCACACTCACTACTATACTTACGACTCGCGCTCGCACTCGTACTCATTGCTATAGTTACTCCAATATGCAATTACTCTCAGCTACACTTACTCCCAACTCACGCTCACACTTGCACTCACTAAATATCTAAGCTTAACGTTAACTTAAAGGTTTTTCAAAAAATATTAGTTTTTTGGAATTTTTTATTTTATTGGTTTATTTTATTTATTTTTATTTTTTATTATTTTATTACAACTGATGAGAGGGTAGAGTATTCAACATCCAAAGGAGTGAATATGGTGTTAAACAATGAATGCCAAAGAAATTTTGAGCATAATTCAATATACTATTTAGAGCTTCAGGTTCAAAGTCAAGAGAAGAGTTGCTTATCAACTCCCTCAACTCTTCCAAAGTTTAGGCACCACAAAATTCACCATTGCTTTAAATTATAGAAAGTAGTTGTAAAAGCCCAACCATCAAGGATTGCAAAGAACAACCAAAAATTTTGAACTCTACATAGAAAATATAAGGGGTCTCAATTGAATATTTTTGTCAATTTTTACATCCATAGCACTTTTGATAACACTTTCACCATGCATCTCTTTGAAATTTTTGAAATTTTAGTCTTTGAATTATGGAGGTAATGTGCTTTGGTATCATTTCATATAATTTTATTCCTTTGGTGCCCCTTTCATTTATAAATTCCATGTGTCATGGTGGCTTGAGGCATTGTCGAAAGTGCATATAGCACAATGTATCTTGGGTTTGAATCTCATTCTTTCCTTGGGATGCACACATTGGATGAATCAAATGTTGAAATGTCTTTCTTTTGCTCAATACAGGGTGGAGAGGGATTAACCTAGCCATGATTATTGTTTGGATCTTATTGATGCAAGGTTGAAAGATCAATCCTTGTGGTAATTGTTCTTTTTTTATTAAAGTGTTTCTTGTTTGCTCTTGAAGTGCAATGAAAATGGTGTGGCCACTCGAGCCTTGGAAAAACTATTGGTAATGTAAAGTTGTGGGTTTAAGTCCCTATTTTGGTCAATGCCATGTCATTTTGTGGCAAAGGAAAATGCTCTTTTGATAATACTCTCATAATCTCTCTTCCTTCTAGCTTGACAATAGGAAACTTGGGTAGAGGAATTTGGGGGGTTGAAAGTAATCTCATTTGAGTCTCTTCATTTTTTTTTATGGGCCTTTCATTTGATATTGATAACTTCATTGAAATATTACAATGAGAAGCACCTTATTGCTATGATGTCCATGGAGCCTTTGGCTAGCTTGAATAGCCTTGGTCATATCTCACCCCCTTCACTTCTCCTTTAGGAGCTTCACTACTAATTATATGTGATTAATTCTATCTTTAAAATGGTGGTTTTTGTATGATGTAGCATTCTAGATTGATAAACAAAACAATTTTTTTAATCTATGATGGACAAGCATGATGTTGGACAGTTTTATTACATTTGATGTAATACTGATATACACAATTTACAATCAATTATTTGTTAAAAAATTGTATAGGTAAATGAAGTATCTATAATATGTGAACAAGGACATAACCTAATATCCACAAAACATTAGTTGATTTGCATCTCCAATTCTCTTAAATGAAGCATTGTATCTAATAAAAAATGCACTCTGACTTTAATTCTTGAAATGTGTCAATTAAATTACCCCCCTAAAATTAATAATATTTTAATAATGTGGCATTCAAATCCTTTGACATATTCTCTTCAAAAGGAACAATTGCATTAGGCTCAAAAAGAGCTTTTTGATGAGTATATATGAGCCTATACTCACAAAAATATAGTTCACCTCCAAGAAAAAATTAAATACTTTTAAGTCTTCACCATGCACCTTTAAAATATTATTAATTCACCCTAGCTTACATTTTAGGTGTTGACAATATAGCTATACCAAAAATATACTTACATTTTGTTTGTGGGATATTAAATATTCTTTTCTGCTTTGAATAAACACCTCACACACAATCAACTTTTAAATTTGAGCGTGTGGGAATGTTAACAACTCATATCTTAGATCAATTTTGAAAATTACTACAAATGCTATCTCATCCATTAACTATCTAGATTTAATGGCTCAAGTTTCCTTCATTCTAGGGTTCGCTTAGAAAATAAAAAATATAAGTTGTTAATCAAGTCTCCTTCATGCTACAATAGTAACTTCTATGCACAAGTACAAAAATAATGCATCCACAAGTCTTAGCATCATCTCATAATATTGGCAGTGTGTTTGGGACTTCTCCAATGCCTTTGAAAATCATTTGGATGTCACAATGTATAAAAATATCTCAATATTCTTTGAAAACAACATTTTACAAATACACCATGATTCTTTATAATAAGAATGGTAAATCCTTCATTTTTTTTATAATATTTTACTACCTTGAGATAATAGGACACTTAAGTGGGTCACACAATATTTTTAATGTTTTGTTTCTCTTGCTAGAGAATAATATTTCCATGTTGCAATATCTCTATATCCAATGAAATTCACAAAATAATACCTTATTCATTGCTTTACCACACTTCTATGCATATTACCTCTCCTTTAGTAGAATTGATATTGTCTGACATGACTCTTATTCATATGTCAAATGACTCTTTTTATTGGTATGAATTTATAGACAACCTTGGTCTCATCGACAACTTCAACATTGTTGGCAACAACTCTAGATGTCACTCCTCATCACCACTTTTATGTTGGCATGTCTTAGATAACCCTATACAATATCTTTATCAATAGTTCTAGACAACTGATATTTATTAGAAAAAATACAACCTCCACAACAACACTTATGTCAACATTCATAAAAAAAATTATTAAATGGGAATAACTATATGACCCTAACAATCTCATTAGTAACTCAATGCCTTTCATCTTGATGGTGTTAAATTTTGGTGTCATTAGATAGTCTTTCTCATAATCTCTTATTGTTGACAATGTCACTCCTTGTCTATATGCACTAGATGGCTCTTGATGTTGGTCCTTTCTAGAAAATTGTTTCCTCTTAAGTGACCAATCACTTTGTAGAAAATATAGTGCTTTACAATGCCCTTTATTCAAATAGATCTATGTACAATGTACAATGTCTAATAAATCCTCCAAAAAAATATCTCTATGAAGAGTTGATAATATCCAGCCTTAACATTTTAGGTTACTTCAATGCACCCTCACTCCCAACAAATATTAGATGCTAAATATCTCCTTTATTCTTTAACAATGTCACTAAAAACAATGAAGAGTGTTCACCCCAAGGGCTAGGTGAATTGGTAGTTGTTTATCTAGCAAGGCACTTACCAAGAAGAGACCTAGGTTGAAGACTTGGGGGCATGCTTGTGGAAAACATAGTAGTCTATTCTGAATCCTCTAAGCATGTGCTATACCAAAGACAATGATACAAATCCTAAGATACTAGTGGTCCTCCTCACATTGGGTCAACAATAACAAGGTGGTATAGGCTTGTTGGGAGAAACTCCTATGTTTTAAACCCTACACTTGGAATTTACTAAAAATAGTGTGGATGTAACCAACTCCTGTATGTATAAAAAAAACAATGAAGAGTGCTCAAGTCAACATATACAACAATATCACAATCCGAAAAGCAAAAACAAGTAGAAACATTAAGAATTTGCATCCACACAAGTAGTTTATGGATATCTTACTAGGTCATGCATGTTTTAGTAAAATGCAACACATATTAACACCTCAAGTTAAATAGCAAATAATAAATACTAAAAAATTACAACATACGTAGACTTATACGCACTTCAACAATAATTTTGATAAGAAAATAACGTCTCCACTTGGAAAGAACTTCCTAAGAATATTTAGCAAGATATGTGGCAACCACTGAAATATCCATAATTTGTATATATTCTTGTTGAGCATTAAGCACAAATTTCTTACCACTTATCTTCTTCATCCAACTATAAAAATATACTTGTCTCAAATTATAATTCACCATGCTTGCTAAAGAAAATGCAGAGGACACAATTTATGGATTTTACAAGGAGGGGTATAGAGCCATCTTTTGTCTTGCACAAATTTGACATCTTGATGATATAAATAAGAATTATAAAGCACAACATAGAGATTCTTAAAACATTATCTAATAGAAGTATATTGTGCAGCATACATGTAGTTGTAATCTCAACACATTGCTCTTCTTCATCTTTGTAGGAATGAATTGTTGATTTGAGAGCTACAAATTATATGACCTATGTAGGCAAATGATTTGAGGTCTTTATTAATATTTTTCAAGGAGATTTCTTAAGAACATGTAGTTGGGGTGATATTGGGCACAAAAAGGGGGTCCAAAAAGTGTTATCAAAGTTATATATCAAATGATCAACTCATAAAGAATATTGCAATGGAATAGATGTTAGCTTTTGATACTAAATACTTAATGAAAAGAAACCACAAGATCTAGAATAAGCATGCTATATCAAATATAAGATAATGAAAATATTTAAAGCATATAAAACTCATGAAATACTTCTACAATAACTCAGAAAACTACCATTAACAAAATCTCACAAAAATAGTATTTTGATATAGAATGGAGATCTCAAACTCTCCATACTTCATACATGCTTTACATTGTATCTCTACTTACTTCTCCTCTACATTGTGTGTATATGTGTGTATTACACTTACATATATACCTATTTATATAATGAGAAGTGACTCTTCATATGGAGTACTCTTGGCCTTCTATATTCTTGTGACTCTTCACTTTCCTATTCTATGGACTCATGTGCACATGGACTAACATGCACATTTACATCATTAAATACTTTGCACATTCTAACAATACTTGTGCATTTATTACATTGCATAAAATAAATACTCAAACCCTAATCTAAGACACATTGCTAATCTAAAGATGTACCCAAGGTGGTACGTTAGCATGTACCAAATAATGTAATATATTCCAAATAGATGCCAAAATCACTAAAAAAAATTAAAAAATATCTCAAAAATAGGGTTTCTATTGATTTTAGAGAATTAAGGATTTTGAGACTTTTTATAAACTTATGGAATGAGCAAATTATAATATTTTTCTAAAGTGGTAAATGAGTAAATTACGCGGAATTTGTAATTTCAAAATTTTATGAGTTTTTCTTTTTTTTTTATGTGTGGGATGCATTCTAAAAATAACATAATTGATTTTCCAACAAGGTTTAAAATTTTTCTTGCATGATACTGTTTGGCCCTAGATATTTGTAAGTTGGAAGAAATTCATCATGCACAATCTTGAAACTGTAGTCTATACAAAACTTTTTTGGCTTGGATCTACATAGCTAAAGAAGAGCAGCCTAATGAATTGGATGCTCTGAGATGTATGTCACTACTTCAAGGTAAACATATCAAGAACTAAGTAACGGGTCCCAAACTATGGTTTCCTAGGATTAAGGAAAAAATATCATTGGTCATAGATGTTTTCTAGGTGAGCACCTCTCTCTAAGTATCAACAACTTACTCGATTTGGGTAGTTTAATTGATAATCTTGCTACAAATTTATCTCCAAAAGATAACTATTTTTACATACTCAAAATAAAAAACTACAAATGGGATATGGAGATTTTGACTCTTTTCGCTAGCGATACATTTAGATCTAGCTACTTAGGAGTTCTTAGGGTACTCAAAATGAGTTTTTGGACATATTTTAGCCCAAGTACTTCCCCTAGTTGAGAGGTCAAGACTTACACCCAATCCTACAAAAGGGTATTAACCTATTGCAGACACTATTTAAGCACCATAATGAATTTATTTTTTAGGTATGTGGTTTTTGTTGTTGCAGAAATCAGATGTGTGATGTCATGAATAGTGGCCTTGGAAATATGCTCTAATGCTAAATGCAATGAATCTACCTCCTTTAGAACTCCTAATATAAAACTACAATTTTTTCATACTATTATCTCATTACAATCCAATATATCTAATAAGGAACCATATAATGTCTTACAAACCCTAACCCTAACCCTAAATACACTTCAACTCCCACTAACTAGTCACAACACTAACTACTACTAATAACATGACTATTTACAATAATTAAATAGTTAAGGCATAAGGGTCTTAATAATACCTATTACCCAATTTCATATCTATACATATACTAGTTATAACAACCTATAAATTCCCTAATACATATTTTTGGGGGGTCTTATTCATACCCCTAACATTCCAAGATATCATTTTCATCATCACTTTTTCTTTTTATTTGTGGGCTTTACCCCATTTCTTGTTAACACTTGTGATATTTACTTTTGTTTTTCCATATCAATAGTTTCATTTTCTCTTTGTTTTTTTAATTGGTTATATGTGATTGTAACAAGACCCACCTATATTACATCATGACCACATATTGATATTACATTAATTGATAATTATGTATGCATCGCTTGAAAAGATTTGAACTTAGGTCTCCTTGAAAATTGAGGAGTATAATCGGTTGAGCTAATGCCATTTATTCTTATCTATTTTTTTTACTTCTTAGCTCTTTCTATCCTTTTTCATTCACACCAAAACTTTCATCTGCATTAGTCTCTTTGATTTCTCATATTGTTCGTTGTGAGACTTATCATCTATAACTTTGTCTTGCTTTGAACTATCTAAAGTTCATGAAATAACATGTTATGTTACCTAGGGATAGAAATATGGGGTTACGATATTGTGTTGTGTATGGGTATTATGGATAGTTGGCATGGGCCACATATGACCAAATGCTAATTATATTATAATGTTATGTTATAATAATAAGTGGGATAAGGGTTTAGGAGTAAAATCCCCAAAGTAGCATTACAAGATGGATATATAAAGTAGGGACGTTATCATTGCAATCATCATCAATCATATCGAGTATTCTCTTACAATAGTCTTGGCTCTTAGATATTGTGTAAAGGTTTCTTTCTTAAGAAATAATATTTGGTGTTGCCCTACGTGAAGGGTATTATCACCTCTTATCTTGTGTGGATTAACTATTGTGGTTGATTTATTTAATATTTAGCATATCGTAGAAGCTTTATATTTATGAGAAGCAAAGGTTCATAAGTAATGTTATCAGAGCAATGAATTTGGTAAAGTGGAAATTGTTTTATGGATTACAAAATTTTGGTAATATTTTTCTAGAAAATATATAGGTGTTGTATTATTATTTTGGTAATAATAAATAGGTGTTGTATTTATTATTATTATTTTGGGGGAGCCATATATTTTTGTAAATGTCTAATTGAGGTAAATCTTGCACCATTTTAATTAAAATTTGAAGAGCTTCAAATTGAATGGTCATATAAATGAATTTGAGTAGTATTGAGGGACATACAACCCTATAAAGTCAATTGTCTAGAAAAGGGTAATAATATTTTTCAAATTGTATTTTTTATAAAAAACAAAAATTGATATATCTTTAAGTTGGGGTAAACAAATCATATATTGTTATATTAAGAAGAATTTTTTTGGAAATTTAACTTTAAATCAGTAGGGGATATATATTTTTATGAAACCCTAGTTTGCATTATCTTTTTTATAGGGTCATGAACTCATGTATTTACAAATATTTTTTGGAGATGATAAGATGTTAGATAACAATGAAAATATTTTAAATCCTTGTATTCATTTAATTGGAACATTACGCTTACTTTTTATCTTAGAGCAAATCACTTGGTATTATAGTTTTTTGTGGCCCATGTAACAACCCTCAAACAAGAAAAAAAAAACACACAAACATAAAGAAAAAGGTTTATTATACATATTTAAATTCTTTATCAAGGAGAAGGATTCATTAGATCAAGTTAATGTTTGACATCCCTAAGTTTTCTCAAGAACCATACCACATGAGATTCCCCTCACGCAAGTTCATTTTGTGTAGGCCTATCTCATGTCATGCACATAATTCCATCCATCTCATCATTCTTGATGAGCTAGAATTACCACCCTCGATCATTGGAAGGTATACACGCATCTCCATACCACACACAAACCATAATGTGTGGGTATGCTATTTGAATTATGAGTTAAGCTATCAATATTGTCCTTTGAAAAGCCATCTTAACTCATGGTACGATCTTCTAAACCTAGATAACTCATCTCCCTAAAGGGGTCTTAAGCCCTTAGGTCATCCTCTAAGTTCACCTAGAACTTACAACTTTTAATTCTTTTCTTTTATAAAAACTCATAAGAATACCAAAGATAAATCTAGATACTAAATCTAACAAAACAACAAAATTAAACAAGCATGAAACATACATTAAAGAGAAAGCATGCGATAGACAATTAAGTAGCATTTCAATTAGAAAGGATATCAAAATACAATAATAAACAATGCTCATTCAATCCATAGGCAAATATGGCAAAACCCCATGCTTTCCATAATTACTTTACATATAATTCATTGGGAAAATCTCCCCATAAATCTATTCTACTACATAATCAAGCAAGAAGTAAGTTAGAGAGCAAACTTGCAAAGTAGTCCATCTCCTAGCTTTGGTCATATCACTCTTCCATCGATCAAGTGAGGTTAATAGGGGATCATGACACTCATGGATCTGGATAGAATTGCTTCTAATGCATTTACTCATTTAATTACCAAATTGCAACTATACAATTAACCCAAGAAATTCAACTTTACAATGCATAGTTGTTATCATAGAGTTTCCCTCTCTATGACCCCTCTCACCCACTTATTAGAGTCATCCTACTATGCATCCCAACTCATGCTTTCTTTGTAATTTATAATCTAACCCATACTTAACAATTAATGTCCCATGCCCTTAACTATTCAATGCAATGGGTTCTTTCATCTCATTTAGTAAAGAAAATTGATTTAGCTTGCACCACATATGTTTCTTATCACTTCATAAATCAAGGTCCCATACCGTCATTTTACAAAATACTCTATAACATAATATAAATCCATTCCCTTTCATAAAGCAAGGTCCCATACCCTCATTTTACAAAATTAACCATAACATAATATAAATCCATTTCATTTCATAAATCAAGGTCCATACCCTCATTTTACAAAATGAACCATAACATATTATTCTAAATTATAATTCTACCACTTAATAGAACCTTCTTATTTAACAAGATTCCTACTCGGCTAGAACCAGATGGGGGATTTCTCACTTATCACCCTACGGTCTCCCAAGATGGAGCTTCTAACCCGCTACTCTACGTACACCACCCCTCGACTTTAGGTGCAACATATAGTGCTTCGACTAACTCATAGTATATTAGCTTTGGTGCTACACACAACACCTCACATACAACACACAACACTCAGCTTCGACGCTTCACACAGCACCTTGGTTTACAACATAAAACCCTCGACTTCGATGCTTCACATAGAACCTTGGCTTACAACACACGGTGCTCAGCTTCAGTGCTTCACACAACACCTCAACTTACAACACACAATGCTTGGCTTCAGTGCTTCACACTGCATCTTAGCTTATAACACACATCACTCAATTATAGCGCTTCACACAACGACTTAGCTTACAACACACAACACTCAACTTTGATGCTTCACATAGCACCTCGGCTTACCACACATGATGTTTAGTTTTGGTGCTTTACATAGCACCTTGGCTTACAACACCTCTTAGCTTATAACACACATCACTCGAATTTAGCGCTTCACACAACATTCGAATTTGATGCTTCACACAACACCTTGGCTTACAACAAATGATGCTCAGTTTTGGTGCTTCACATAGCACCTTGGCTTACAACACACAACACTCAGCTTCAACACGCAGTGCTCGACTTTGGTGCTTCACAGAGTGCTCAGCTTATGCACTGTGCTTGTCTTACACCATACAGTGCTCAAATCTGCATAGTGCTTGGCTTACAATACACAGCGCTCAACTTAAGCACATCACTTGGATTACAAAACAACACTTGGCTTACACAAAATGCTTGGATTACAACACACAAACAATACGAAGAGCTACGCTCAACCATAAGTAATACGAAGAGCTACGCTCAACCATAAGCAATACGAAGAGCTACTCTCAACCAAAAGCAACATAAAGAGCTACGCTCAACCACAAGCAACACAAAGAGCTACACTCAACCACAAGAAACATGAAGAGCTACACTCAACCACAAGCAACTCGAAGAGCTACACTCATTAGGAACCAATAAATCAATACTAACTTGGTTTTCTATTTCACTAGTTTTTTATGGTCTCTTGGGTTGAGTCTGAGCACCACTCCTCCTCGTTCTCATTGTACCTCTTCTCTTTGCTCTCCCTTAGCTCTTTTTTCTTCCTTTTTCTCCTTAACTTTCATCCGCCAACCACTACCATTACTCCCACACCCCTTCGTTAGGTGGTAGAGGAGACGTCCCTTCCTCCCACATTTTCATGGTGCAGCCAACATTGAAGTCTCTCCTTCCTCATGTAGAGGAAACCATCCCCTCATTATGGTGGAGCCGTTCCCTGCATTAATGGAGCCATACCTCCTTGTCAACTAAAATCCGCTCGGGTGGCCCACCCAATTTCAAGGTAAGCGAAATAGATTTTATCGCCCCCTTTTTTATTATTATTTAAAATCTGACCACTTTGCATTTTAAAGATAACTCACCATCAATCCAAAGGAAAGGCTATTTAAAGAGGGACATTCTTTTTTTTAAGAATACATTCATTTATATTTTAAGTTAAATTTACCATTTATTTAAATGGATAGCTACCTATAATAAGGTATTCTTTTTATCCAAGAATGAATATATTTATTATTTAAAATAAATTTATCATTCATTCAAATGAATAGCTATTGTTTTTCATGAACTATATCAAATCATTCATCGATTCCTCTAGAGTGGTACTAAGGAGAAAATAAAATGGACCTTGGTGAAATGGGACACTTTATGTCTTCCTAAGAATGAAGGAGGGTTAGGATTTTGGTCTACTATTAATAACAATAAAGCTTTAGTTGCTAAATTGTATTGGGGGATGTTGCATAACCCCAATGCTCTTTTGGCCAAAAATCTTTGTGCTAAATATGCTGAGAAAAAAAATCCTAAAGACCTTTTTTGCTATCAATTACCTACCAAAGGTTATCCTATTTGAGCAGTACTTAAGATTGGTGAAGTTTCGATAAAAATAAAATTATTTTGAATCATTCATAATGGTCAACAATCAATTTTTTGGACTGATTCTTGGGATGGTCACAAGCCTTTGATAACTCAGTTTCCTGAATGGAGGCCTTGGATGGAGGAGCTTCACCAGGCTAACTGGATAAAGGTGGCTAATTATTTTTGGTACCATATTTGGCAATTCATAGGTTGGTAGATATTGGATCCCTATTGAGGACTGGCCTATTCAAATCCCATAAAGGTAAATACAAGATATCTAATGCATCATTCATATGAGATCTCTCTCTTGATCCCATGAAAAGGATTTTTTTGGATGGAACAACACTACTAAGGGTGAGTATTCAATTGGTCAAGGTTATTTGGCCTTATGCCATAGTAATCCCAACCAATCATTTGACATATTTTCTCAGTTGTGGGCTCAAAAGCTCCGACCTAAGGTGAGGTTCTTTACTTGGCTTTTATTGCATCACAGGGTGCTTACTGATGAGCATCTTATGAAGCATGGTTTTCATGGTCCTTATAGATGTGAAATATGTGAAGAGAATATGGAAACTCTCAACCATATTTTTATTGAGTGTAATCTAGCCTCTAAGCTATGGAGGAGAATTGCCACTTTACTTGGCTTACAGTGGTCCAATTTTTCTACTTTTGAATAGATTTGGAGGAATTGGCCTAAACAAGAGGGTGTTGATCATTTTATTAGGCAGTTAGTTTAGATGGGTTCTATCATTCTTCTTTGGAATATCTAGAATGAAAGGAACAATCAAATTTTTAATCAAGACATGAAGGATATTCACTATATTTGGCAATAGACCATTGCCAACTTAGTTGAATCAATCCAACAACTCCTTAATCACCCCTAAAACTCCCACCAAATATGGGATCAAGTGATGCAAATATTAAAGATTAAATCCTCTAAGGGAAACCATCTTAAAGATAATATGAGCAATTGCAATATGGATAGAACAAGGAATTGGAAATCTCCTTCTACGAATTTTGGAAAAGTCAATACTGATGGAGCCTCTAGATGGAACCCTGGAAAAGCTAGTGTAGGAGGAATTAGTAGACTTTCAGATGGCTCTCTGGTTTTTACTTTTGCTGAGAATTTGGGTATTCTTTCCAATAAGCTTGTTGAGGGGTATGGTATCCTTAGAGGCCTTCAAGAGGCTACTAAGGTTGGATGGGAAAAGGTGCTAGTTGAGTCCGACTCTCAACTCATGATTAATATTTTGAAGACTCCTTCTAAGAATCATATGGTTGATTGGAGAATAAAAAGAATTATTGATAAGATCCAGTTAATCCAGATGGGATTTTTAAAAGTTGATTACAATCATGTGGTCAGAGATGGTGGGCTTCACAAATAATGGAAGCTCTTCTATCTATCAATTCTTTGGATGGCTCTAGTTCTAGAGGTACCTAGTTTCTTCTTGCTTTATTTTTGCTTCTCTTTGGTTCGATCAGGGTAGTTTAGTTTTTTGAGGTGTGTATGTATTTTTTGTTTTATTTTGTTTTTGTGTTTTTTGTATTGTTTTTTATTGTTATTGTGTTTTTATTGTTTTGTTTTTTTTGTTATTGTTCTTGTATTTTCATTTTTCTTGTTCTTGTGTTTCTATATGTTTGTGTTAATTGGTGTTTTTTTTGTTTTGGTGTGTGAGTGTTTTCTATGTTTTTTTTTATTGTCTATTGTTGGTTGTTTTTTTATTGATTTTTTATTTTATTAATTTTTTAAAGGTTTTGGTTGTTTTTTTTTTCATGTTTTTTTTGGTTGTCTTTGTAGCTTTCTATTGTTTTTGTCATGTTTGTATTTTTTTATGTTGTTCTTGTTTTTTTTTTGTGTGGTTCATATTGTGTTTTTTTATCTTATTGTGTGTGTGTTTGGTTGTGCTTTATCTTTTCGACACACTCAAGGAGCATGTTTTTTTTAATCTTCTTGTGTGTTTGTGTTTGTGTTTGTGTTTGTGTGTTCTTATTTTTTATTGTTTCAGGTTTGCTCCTTGAGTATGTCAAAGGTGGTAGGCCAGGTGCGAGCCCTAGGTGACTTTGGCGGAAGATATATCCTTGCCTCCTTGGGTCTTACCCGAAAGTGGCATCCCTTCTACGATGTTTTCCAAAAAAAAAAAAAAAAATGAATAGCTACTACAAATAAGACATTATTTTTTCATCCAAGATAATCTATTTATCATTTAAAATAAATCTACCATTTATTTAAATGAATAGCTATCTAGAATAAGACATTCTTTTTATCCAAGAATAAATCTATTTATCATTTAAAATAAATCTACCATTTATTTAAATGAATAGCTATCTAGAATAAGACATTCTTTTTATCTAAGAATAAATCTATTTATCATTTAAAATAAATCTACCATTTATTTAAATGAATAGCTATCTAAAATAAGACATTCTTTTTATCCAAGAAGTTATGAAGATAGTTCATTCATTCCAAATTTCCACATTGTTGAGGTGAAGTGTTGAAGTAAAAGATAATTAAATATGAGCACAAACAAAGAGGGAGATCTTTCCATCAATTTAGTCACCTATCTCTACCTCAAGAACTTATGATAGCTACTAGGCCATCAATCTAGGGCTCAAGGTGGCTATTTATTGATGATTATCCCTAACCGAATGCATGCCTATATGAAGGTATCTATCCTTGTTACCTTCGAGTTGTCATATCATCATTTCCCCCAACCTCAAGTACCCTCATCTTTGGTGGAGGACTCAACTTCTTCCACTTACGAGTGCACCTGATCCTACACATTGGCAATTTGTTAGTAGTAACATATTCTTCATTATCTAGTAATATTGCATAACTACTTTATTGCACAAAAACTGAGTATTGAAGCATCACTCTTTAATACATTGTTTCTTCATTTCAAAAGTCCATCTGGGAGGGTCATGACATCCTCCCCCACTAGGACTAACACCATCCTTGGTGTTGCTATTTTTTTTAACATAGGTAATTGTAGCCAAGATACAAATTATAACAAAAAGAAAAATGACTTTAGAGTTCATCAAACAAAAAAGGAAAATATTTTTGCATATCCGCCACTTTTTCCCAAGTGGCATTTCTTTTAGAGAAATGGTCCCACTAGACCTTACATTGCTCAAGGGTTCGATTTCGCATAGCCTTAGAATGGAATTCGAGAATTCTCACTAGCATCACTTCAATTGCTTTTGGGTTTGCCATCTGTAAATTAGAAACATCCCATACATGGTCAGGGTCAACAACATATTTTCTAAGCAAAGATATGTGGAAAGTGTCATGGATTTTTGATAAATTAGGAGGTAAGGCGAGTTGGTATGCAACCGAACTAATTTTCTCGATGATCTCAAAGGGTCCTACAAATCGTGGATCCAATTTTATGGATTTGATCACACTTTTCATTGGTTTGACTCTTAGGAACACTTTATCTCCCACCGAGTACTCTCGAGGAGTCCTCTTTAGATCGACATAACTCTTTTGCCTATCAGAAGCTTCCTTTAGCCTTTGCCTGATTACCCTAATTTGTTCTTCCATTTCCTTGACCATTTTTGGCCCAATCATAGTTCTATATTCAGGGTTATCCCAAGACAATGGTGTTCTACACTTTCATCCATACAAAGCATCGAAGGGTGCCATCCCTAGGGAAGAGTGATATCCATTATTGTAGGAAAATTCTACCAATGGTAGAAAATATTCCCATCGAGTCTTGTGGTCCATGCAATACATGCAGAGCATGTCCTCTAATACTTGGTTTACCCACTCTATCTGACCATCCATTTTAGGGTGGTATGCTGAACTCATGTGCAATTTTATGCCTATTGCCTGGTGAAGGGCTCTCCAAAATTCAGAAGTGAACTTGGAATCCCTATCCGATATGATTACCTCTAGAAATCCATGCAATCAGAACACTTCCTTGACAAATATATTAGCCACTATTTGAGCATCATCATTGGTGCTCCCAGGTATGAAGTGTGCGACCTTGGTCAATTTGTCAACCACCACAAAAATTGCATCATGTTGGTACCTAGTTTTTGGTAGACCCACTATGAAGTCCATCGATATGACCTACCATTTTTGAGTAGGTATACTATGAGGGTACAAATATCCTACGAGATGCTTGCATTCTACTTTGACCTTCTGACATTCAAGGCATCGAGCTACAAAATCTATAATATCCTTCTTCATTCCTACCCAGAAGAAGGTCCTCTTCAGATTTTCCCTCATTTTTACCCCTTCGAGGTGAGTTGTATAAGGAGATCTATGGGCTTCTTGCATTATTAGCCTCTTTGAATCTCCTAAATTTGGTATGATGACTCTTCCTTTATAGCACAGAAGGTCATCTATCACCCCAAACTCCTTATTGGTCTCAGGATCTTTGCTCATTCTTGCTCAAATTTCTTGGCAATACTCATCCTATTTTTGCTCCTACCTTACTTGGTCCATGAGCTTTACATGACTCCTAGTTAGGGCTGCTATGTATCTTCTTCTACTTAGAGCATCTACCACCTTATTTTCTTTCCCTTTTATATACTCAATTTCAAAGTCATACTCAATGAGAAACTCGACCCACCTTCTTTGCCTTGCATTGAGTATTGGTTGGGTGAATATATACTTTAGGCTTTGATGATCTATTTTTAATTCAAAGGGTCTTCCTACCAGATAGTGGTGCCAAACCTTTAGGGTGTGTACTACAATGGCTAATTCCAAATCATGAGTAGCATAGTTGACTTCGTGCTTCTTGAGCTTCCTTGAAGTATAAGCTACTACAGACTCCCTTTGCATGAGTACTCCCCCTAATCCTTCCAACGATGCATCCATGCATACTATAAAATCTCCTTGGGGGTCTAGAATCTTCAATATTGGTGCAGTAGTGAGTTTTTGCTTCAACAACATGAAAGCAGCTTCACACTTTTCCATCCATTTGAATTCCTTTCCTTTCTTCTAAAGGTTCATTATTGTCGAAGCAATCTTTGAGAAATATTTTATGTGACATCGGTAATAGCTTGCTAAGCCCATGAAGCTCCTTACTTCTATAACATTGGTAGGAGGTGGCCAATTTAGCATGGCTTCTATTTTCTCTAGATCTACTATGATCCCTTCTACTGAGATGATGTGCCCTAAATAGCGCACCTCTAAAACATAGAACTCACTTTTGGCTAGATTCTCATAGAGTTGATTTTCCCTCAGAAGTTCCAACATGACCTTGAGATGCTTGTCATGCTCTTCCTTGCTTTGAGAATATATTAGGATGTCATCTAAGAACACAAGGACAAACTGGTCCAGATGCCTTCTGAACACACTGTTCATTAAATTCATGAAGGCAGTGGGGGCATTAGTTAGCCCAAAAGGTAGGATGATGAACTCATAATGTCCATACCTCATCTTAAATGTCATTTTGTGAGTGTCCTCCTCATGTATCCTCAATTGGTGATATCCTGATCTTAAATCTATCTTGGTAAATATCGTGGCATCTCTTAGTTGGTCGAATAAATCTTTGATCCTGGGCAAGGGGTACCGGTTCTTGATTGTAGCTTTATTCAACATTCTGTAGTCGATACATAATCTTAAAGACCCATCCTTATTTCTTACAAATAAAATAGGTGCACCCCAAGGTGACACACTCAGTTTTATCAACCCCTTCTCTAATAATCCTTGCAATTGTACTTTCAACTCTTGCATCTCAATGGGTGACATCCTATACGGAGATTGGTGAATTGGTTTCACTCCTGGTATAAGATCAATGGTGAAGTCAAATTCTCGTACTAGAGGAAGCCCTAGTATATCCTTAGGAAATACGTCATGGAATTCTTACAAAATTGGGTAAGTCTCAGACATTTCTCCCTTCAGGTTCTTTTTAACTTCATTCATCTTTACCACATAGACAATCCCTCCTTTCTTGAGGGCTTTCTTTAATTGCATAGCTGACAACATCTGGGGTTTAAATGCCCCTTGTTTGCTATGAATTCATCATCTTGCCTCACCTTCCTCGGAATACTCGATCCATCTATCCTGGAAGTTGACTACGACTTTATGGGCCTGTAGCCAATCCATCCCTAAAATTACATCAAAGGCATGAAGTGGGGCTACATATAAGCATCCTTCCATAGTCCCACCGACTAAGGTAATTTCCATCATTGGGAAACATTGGTTTATGGAGTAGGTCTATCCAGATCCATACTCAACCTTCCATCCATGAGCCAAATACCCTAGCCTTTCCAGCATATCTTTGGCTAACTTACAAGAAATGAAACTATCAGTAGCTCCACTATCTATTAAGATATTTACTTGCTTATCAAAAATCTTACCTTTTATGATCAATGGAGTGGTCTGCCCTTCAAGTTTTTGATTCCCAGTTGCAACATAGATCTTATGCATTGGTTCCTTTCCTTTAGTGCTAGGTGTGCTTGGCCCTGGTCGGTATGGGCACTGGTTAGAAAAGTGTGCTCCTCGACAATGATAGCATCCATCCTTGGGTCCTTGTTTCTTTTTCATCTTCTGCTCTTCATCCTTAATTTTTGGAATGGGGCCTTGTGGCTTTTATGAAGGGGGTTTAGCATTATTGGGTTTGTGGCATTTCTTATAAAAGTTATTTTTAAACTTCTTTTGGCCTCCATTGAATTTCTTCTCTAGATTCTGGGGATTCTTAGCCTTTTGTTCTTGCTTGGCCTCCCATTTTATAAACCCATTGCTATTCCTCTTATTTAATTCCTATCATTCCTGATCAATCAAGGTTTCATATTTGTAATAAAAATGTGACTCTACTTTCTTTTCTAGGTCATATACCTTTTGCAATGACTTAGGTTCCTGCATCTCTACATCATGCTTCAGCCTTGATTGCAATCCATGGGTAAACTTATGAATCCACATTTTCTCATTATAGGTGGGTACATATTTTAGCAACTTTACTAGCTTCCTATAGTATATCTCCACTGAGTTGGTTCCTTGCCTTAGACTGGTGAACTCCTCAAATTTTAGAGCATAGAAATGCTCCATGAGGAACCTCTTCTTGAAGATGTCTACAAATTGTTTCCATGGAATGTCTACCGGCTCTATTTTGGTTTCCTCATAATAAGTCTCCCACCAATCTAGGGTAGCTCCTTCAAGGTAGATAGTAGCCCAAACCATTTGGGTTCCTGAGGAATATCCCTTTACTATAAAGAAAACTTCTAGTTCCCTTAACCAAGCCTCAACTGCATCCCCCTCTCCTTCTCCATCAAATTTGGAGATACAAACATTCTTTAGGTCTCTTACCATCTCCTTTTCTAAGAGGGTTCTTGCTTGCTTTTGTTCTATTGTCAGTCCCTCAACTTGGTTGACTTTCGAATCTCTAGCCTACGAATTTTGATTCACCATAGTTTCCAGCACTTGTCTTAACTGGTCTTGTAATTCAACAACTGTAGTAGTAAGTTCTTCTATTCCCATATTGGGATTTCCTGGATCCTCATTCTGGATCTCTTCTTCGACATTACTTTGTTGAGTCTATCTAGGTGGAGGCCTCTCTATCCTGGCCTTAGGTGGCATCTTGATCTAGTTCCAACCAAGAAGAGAATTAGATCCTAGTTTATTTGTTGATTCACTAATTCCCAACCACATTACAGAGTTCTTTCTTGCCAATCATTAGAAATATAATTAGGACAAGGTTCCAAGTTTATGATGTAACATTGACACCAAAGCCCATACTAAGGTATCACAATGTTCATCTCTCCTTAGGACCGATTCCACTTAGATTCTAAATGAGTAGAGACTCTAGGTTATCCCAACCTCTTTTGCTTAACCCTAAGCAGGATTTCATTGGACATACCCGAATCCCTTTTTGCACATAAGAAGCTCTATACCCTCGAACCTAGAGCTCTGATACCAAATGTAACAACCCTCAAACAAGAAAATAAGAAAACACACAAACAAAAAGAAAAAAGTTTATATTATATATAATTATTTTTTGATCAAGGAGAAGGATTCATAAATCCCTATCCAACCTTAGACCAACTTAATGTTTGACATCCCCTAAGTTTCTCAAGAACTATACCACATGAGATTCCCCTCATGCAAGTTCATTCTGCGTAGGCCTATCTCATGTCATGCACGTAAGTCCATCCATATCATCATTCTTGATGAGCTAGACTTACCACCCTCAATCATTGGAAGGTATACACGCATCTCCATACTACACACAAACCATTATGTGTGGGTATGCTACGTGCATTACGAGTTAAGCTATCAATCTCATCCTCTGACAAGCTATCTTAACTCTTGGTACGAACTTCTAAACCTAGATAACCCATCTCCCTAAGGGGGTCTTAAGCCCTTAGGTCATCCTCTAAGTTCACCTAGAACTTACAACTTTTAATTCTTTTATTTTATAAAAACTCATAAGAATACCAAGGATAAATCTAGATACTAAATCTAACAAAACAAGCGAAATTAAACAAGCATGAAACATTCATTAAAGGGAAAACATGCGATAAACAATTAAATAACATTTCAATTAGAAAGGATATCAAAATACAATAATAAACAATGCTCATTTAATCCATAGGCAAATATGGCAAAACCCCATGCTTTCAATAATTACTTTACATATAATCCATTGGGGAAATCTCCCCACAAATCTAATCTACTGCATAATCAAGCAAGAAATAAGGTAGAGAGCAAACTTGCAAAGTAGTCCATCTCCTGAATTTGGTCCTCCCACTCTTCCATCGATCAAGTGAGGATAGTAGGGGATCAGGACACTCATGGATCCGGATAGACATGCTTCTAATGCATTTACTCATTTATTTTCCAAATTGCAACTATACAATTAACCCAAGCAATTCAACTTTCTAATGCATAGATATTATCATAGAGCTTCCCTCTCTATGACCCCTCTCACCCACTTATGAGAGTCATCCTACCATGCATCCCACCTTATGCTTTATTTGCAATAAATGATCTAACCCTCACTTAACAATTAAAGTCCCATACCCTTAACTGTTTAATGCACTAGGTTCTTTCATCTTATTTAATCAAAGCAAACCACTTTAGTTTGTACCACAAATATTTCTCATCATTTCATAAAGCAAGGTCCCATACCCTCATTTTACAAAATGAACCATAAACATATTATCATAAAATCCATTCCATTTCATAAAGCAAGGTCCCATACCCTCATTTTACAAAATGAACCATAAACATATTTATAAATCCATTCCATTTCATAAAGCAAGGTCCCATACCCTCATTTTACAAAATGAACCATAAACATATTATTCTAAATTAGAAGTCTACCACTTAAGGGAACCTTCTTGCTTAACGAGCTTCCTACTCGACTAGAACTAGACAGGGGATTTCTCACCTATCACCCTACGGTCTCCCAAGATGGTGCTTCTAACCCGCTAATCTATGCACATCGTCCTTCAACTTCGGGTGTAACATAAAATCCTTATGCTAACTCACATCATCTTGGCTTTGGCACTACACATAGCACCTCGTGTACAACACATAACACTTATCTTCAGTGCTTCACACAACACCTCGGATTACAACACACAACACTTGGATTTGGTGCTTCACATAGCACCTCGACTTACAAAACACGACACTCGGCTTTGGTGCTTCACACAACACCTCGACTTACAACACACAATGCTTGGCTTTGGTACTTCACACAACACCTCAAATTACAACACACAATGCTTGGCTTCAGTGCTTCACACAACACCTCAACTTACAACACACAGTACTCAGCTTTGGTTCTTCACACAACACCACAACTTACAACATATGACACTCGGCTTCAATGCTTCACACAACACCTCGACTTACAACACATAATGCTTGGATTTAACATGCAACACTAAAGATTCGTTGCTTCATACAGTGCTCAGCTTATGCACCATGCTTGGCTTACAGTACACAACTCTCGGCTTCACACAGTGCTTGGCTTACAACACAGTGCTCTAATTATGCATAGCGCTTGGCTTACAACACACAAGCAACATGAAGAGCTACACTCAACAAAATCTCACAAAAATAGTATTTTGATATAGAATGGAGATCTCAAACTCTCCATACTTCATACATGCTCTACATTGTATCTCTACCTTACTTCTCCTCTACATTGTGTGTATGTGTGTGTATCACACTTACATATATGCCTATTTATATAATGAGAAGTGACTCTTCATATGGAGTACTCTTGGCCTTCTATATTCTTGTGACTCTTCACTTTCCTATTCTATGGACTCATGTGCACATGGACTAACATGCACATTTACATCATTAAATACTTTGCACATTCTAACAATACTTGTGCATTTATTACATTGCATAAAGTAAATACTCAAACCCTAATCTAAGACACATTCCTAATCTAAAGATGTACCCAAGGTGGTACATTAGCATGTACCAAATAATGTAATATATTCCAAATAGATGCCAAAATCACAAAAAAAAATTAAAAAAATACCTCAAAAATAGGGTTTGTATTGATTTTAGATAATTAAGGATTTTGAGACTTTTTCTAAACTTATGGAATGAGCAAATTATAATATTTTTCTAAAGTGGTAAATGAGTAAATTACGTTGAATTTGTAATTTCAAATTTTTAAGAGTTTTTTTTTTTTTTTTATGAGTGGGATGCATTCTAAAAATAACATAATTGATTTTCCAACAAGGTTTAAAACGTTTCTTGCATGATACTGTTTGGCCCTAGATATTTGTAAGTTGGAATAATTTCATCATGCACAATCTTGAAATTGTAGACTATACAAAACTTTTTTGGCTTAGATCTACATAGCTAAAGAAGAGCATCCTAATGAATTGGAGGTTCTATGATGTCTATCACTACTTCAAGCTAAACATATCAAGAACTAAGTAGCGAGTCCCAAACTACGGTTTCATAGGATTAAGGAAAAAATCGCATTGGTCATAAATGTTTTCTACGTGAGCACCTCTCTCTAAGTATCAACAACTTACTCGATTTGGGTAGTTTTATTGATAATATTGCTACATATTTATCTCCAAAAAGAGAACTCTTTATACATACTCAAAATAAAAAACTACAAATGGGCTATGGAGATGTTGACTCTTTTCGCTAGCGATACACTTAGATCTAGATACTTAGGGGTTCTTAGGGTACTCAAAATGAGTTTTTGGACATATTTTAGCCCAAGTACTTCCCTTAGCTGAGAGATCAAGACTGACACCCAATCCCACAAAAGGATATTAACCTATTATAGACACTATTTAAGCACCATAATGAATTTATTTTTTAGGTATGTGGTTGTTTTTGTTGCATAAATCAGATGTGTGATGTTATGAATAGTTGCCTTGGAAATATTCTCTAATGCTAAATGAAATGAATCTACCTCCTTTAGAACTCCTAATATAAAACTACAATTTTTTTATACTCTTATCTCATTACAATCCAATATATATAATAAGCAACCATATAATGTCTTACAAACCCTAACCCTAACCCTAAATACACTTCAATTCCCACTAACTAGTCACAACACTAACTACTACTAATAACATGACTATTTACAATAATTAAATAGTTAAGGCATAAGGGTCCTAATAATACCTATTACCCAATTTCATATCTATACATATACTAGTTATAGCAACCTATAAATTCCCTAATACCTCTTTTTGGGGGGTCTTATTCATACCCCTAACATTCCAAGATATCATTTTCATCATCACTTTTTCTTTTTATTTGTGGGCTTTACCCCATTTCTTGTTAACACTTGTGATATTTACTTATGTTTTTCCATATCAATAGTTTCCTTTTCTCTTTGTTTTTTTAATTGGTTATATGTGATTGTAACAAGACCCACCTATATTACATCATGACCACATACTGATATTACATTAATTGATAATTATGTATGCATCGCTTGACAAGATTTGAACTTAGGTCTCCTTGAAAATTGAGGAGTACAATTGGTTGAGCTAATGTCATTTAATCTTATCTATTTTTTTTACTTCTTAGCTCTTCCTATCCTTTTTCATTAACACCAACACTTTCATCTGCATTAGTCTCTTTGATTTCTCATATTGTTCATTGTGAGACTTGTCATCTATAACTTTATCTTGCTTTGAACTATCTAAAGTTCAAGAAATAACATGTTATGTTACCTAGGGATAGAAATATGGGGTTACGATATTGTGTTGTGTATGGGTATTATGGATAGTTGGCATGGGCCACATATATCCAAATGCTAATTATCTTATAATGTTATGTTATAATAATAAGTGGGATAAGGGTTTAGGTGTCAAATCCACAAAGTAGCATTACAAGATGGATATATAAAGTAGGGACGTTGTCATTGCAATCATCATCAATCATATCGAGTATTCTCTTACAATAGTCTTAAAGTATCATTACAAGATGGATATATAAAGTAGGGAAGTTGTCATTGCAATCATCATCAATCATATCGAGTATTCTCTTAAAATAGTCTTGGCTCTTAGATATTGTGGAAAGGTTTCTTTCTTAAGAAATAATATTTGGTGTTGCCCTACGTGAAGGGTATTATCACTTCTTATCTTGTGTGGATTAACTATTGTGGTTGATTTATTTAATATTTAACATATCGTAGAAGATTTATATTTATGAGAAGCAAAGGTTTATAAGTAATGTTATCAGAGCAATGAATTTGGTAAAGTGGAAATTGTTTTATGGATTACAAAATTTTGGTAATATTTTTCTAGAAAATATATAGGTGTTGTATTATTATTTTGGTATTGTTTTATTATTCTGGTAATAATAAATAGGTGTTGTATTTATTATTATTATTTTGGGGGAGCCATATATTTTTGTAAATGTCTAATTGAGGTAAATATTGCACCATTTTAATTAAAATTTGAAGAGCTTCAAATTGAGTGGTCATATAAATGAATTTGAGTAGTATTGAGGGACACATAACCCTATAAAGTCAATTGTCTAGAAAAGGGTAATAATATTTTTCAAATTGCATTTTTTCTAAAAAACAAAAATTGATATATCTTTAAGTTGGTGTAAACAAATCATATATTGTTATGTTAAGAAGATTTTTTTTGGAAATTTAACTTTAAATCAGTAGGGGATATATATTTTTATGAAACCCTAGTTTGCATTATCTTTTTTGTAGGGTCATGAACTCATGTATTTACAAATATTTTTTGGAGATGATAATGATGTTAGATAATAATGAAAATATTTTAAATCCTTTTATTCATTTAATTGGAACTTTAAGCTTACTTTTTATCTTAGAGCAAATCACTTGGTACTATAGTTTTTTATGGCCCATGTAACAACCCTCAAACAAGACAAAAAACACACAAACATAAAGAAAAAGGTTTATTATACATATTTAAATTATTTATCAAGGAGAAGGATTCATTAGATCAAGTTAATGTTTGACATCCCTAAGTTTTCTCAAGAACTATACCACATGAGATTCCCCTCACGCAAGTTCATTCTATGTAGTCCTATCTCATGTCATGCACGTAAGTCCATTCATCTCATCATTCTTGATGAGCTAGAATTACCACACTCGATCATTGGAAGGTATACACGCATCTCCATACCACACACAAACTATAATATGTGGGTATGCTATGTGAATTGTGAGTTAAGCTATCAATATTGTCCTCTGACAAGCCATCTTAACTCATGGTACGATCTTCTAAACCTAGATAACTCATCTCCCTAAAGGGGTCTTAAGCCCTTAGGTCATCCTCTAAGTTCACCTAGAACTTACAACTTTTAATTCTTTTCTTTTATAAAAACTTGTAATAATACCAAAGATAAATATAGATACTAAATTTAAGAAAACAATGAAATTAAACAAGCATGAAACATACATTAAAGAGAAAGCATGTGATAGACAATTAAGTAGCATTTCAATTAAAAAGGATATCAAAATACAATAATAAACAATGTTGATTCAATCCATAAGCAAATATGGCAAAACCCCATGCTTTTCATAAATACTTTACATATAATTCATTGGGGAAATCTCCTAATAAATCTATTCTACTACATAATCAAGCAGGAAGTAAGTTAGAGAGCAAACTTGAAAAGTAGTCCTTCTCCTAGCTTTGGTACTCTCACTCTTCCATCGATCAAGGGAGGTTAATAGGGGATTATGACACTCATGGATCTGGATAGACTTGCTTATAATTCATTTACTCATTTAATTACCAAATTGCAACTATACAATTAACCCAAGAAATTCAACTTTACAATGCATAGTTGTTATCATAGAGTTTCCCTCTCTATGACCCCTCTCACCCACTTATGAGAGTCATCCTACTATGCATCCCACCTCATGCTTTCTTTGTAATTAATAATCTAACCCACACTTAACAATTAAAGTCCCATACCCTTAACTATTCAATGCACTGGGTTCTTTCATCTCATTTAATCAAAGCAAATTGATTTAGCTTGCACCACATATGTTTCTCATCACTTCATAAATCAAGGTCCCATACCCTCATTTTACAAAATACTCTATAACATAATATAAATTCATTCCCTTTCATAAAGCAAGGTCCCATACCCTCATTTTACAAAATGAACCATAACATAATATAAATCCATTCCATTTCATAAAGCAAGGTCCATACCCTCATTTTACAAAATGAACCATAACATATTATTCTAAATTATAATTCTACCACTTAAGAGAACCTTCTTACTTAATGAGATTCCTACTCAGCTAGAACCAGATGGGGTATTTCTCACCTATCACCCTACGGTCTCCCAAGATGGAGCTTCTAACCCGCTACTCTACACACATCGCCCTTCGACTTTAGGTGCAACATACAGTGCTTCGGATAACTCATAGCATATTAGCTTTGGTGATACACACAACACCTTACATACAACACACAACACTCAGCTTCGGCGCTTCACACAGCACCTTGGTTTACAACATACAACACTCGACTTTGGCACTTCACATAGAACCTTGTCTTACAACACATGGTGCTCAGCTTTGGTGCTTCACACAACACCTCAACTTACAACACACAGTGCTTGGCTTCAGTGCTTCGCACTGCATCTTAGCTTATAACATACATCACTTGACTTTAGTGCTTCACAAAACGCCTCGGCTTACAACACACAACACTCAACTTTGATGCTTCACATAGCACTTCGGCTTACAACCCACGATGCTCAATTTTGGTGCTTCACATAGCACCTTGGCTTACAACACCTCTTAGATTATAACACACATCACTCGAATTTAACGCTTCACACAACACCTCGGCTTACAACACACAACATTCAGCTTTGATGCTTCACACAACACCTTAGATTACAACAAAGGATGCTTAATTTTGGTGCTTCACATAACACCTTGGATTACAACACACAATACTCAACTTCAACATGCAGTGCTCGACTTTGGTGCTTCACACAGTGCTCAGCTTACGCACCATGCTTGTCTTACACCATATAGTGCTTGGCTCCGCACAATTCTTGGCTTATAATACACAGTGCTTGACTTAAGCACATCACTTGGCTTACAACACAACACTTGGCTTACGCAAAATGCTTGGATTACAACATACAAACAATACGAAGAGCTATGCTCAACAATAAGCAATACGAAGAGCTATGCTCAACCACAAGAAACACGAAGAGCTACGCTCAACCACAAGAAACACGAAGAGCTACGCTCAACCACAAGCAACACGAAGAGCTACACTCATTAGGAACCAATAAATCAACACTAACTCGATTTTCTATTTTGCTAGTTTTTTATGGTTGCTCGGGTCGAGTCTGAGCACCACTCCTCCTCGTTCTCATTATACCTCTTCTCTTCGATCTCCTTTAGCTCTTTTTTCTTCCTTTTTATCCTTAAATTTCATCCGCCAACCACTGCCATTACTCTCGCATCCCTTCGTCAGGTGGTAGAGGAGACGTTCCTTCCTCCCATATTTTGATGGTGCAACCAACATTGAAGTCTCTCCTTCCTCATGTAGAGGAAACCATCCCCTCATTCTAGTGGATCCATTCTCTGTGTTAATGGAGTCATATCTCCTTGTCAGCTAAAATCTGCTCGGGTGGCCCACCCAATTTCAAGGTAAGCGAAATAGATTTTATCGCCCCCTTTTTTATTATTATTTAAAATCTGACCACTTTGTATTTTAAATATAACTCACCATCAATCCAAATGAAAATCTATTTAAATAGGGACACTCTCTTTTATAAGAATACATTTTTTTATATTTTAAGTTAAATTTACCATTTATTTAAATGATAGCTACCTATAATAAGGTATTCTTTTTATCCAAGAATGAATAAATCTATTATTTAAAATAAATTTATCATTCATTCAAACGAATAGCTATTGTTCTTCATGAACTATATCAAATCAGTCATTGGTTCCTCTGGAGTGGTACTAAGGAGAAAATAAAATGGGCCTTGGTGAAATGGGACACTTTATGTCTTCCTAAGAATGAAGGAGGGTTAGGATTCCGATCTGCTATTAATAACAATAAAGCTTTAGCTGCTAAATTGTATTGGAGGATGTTGCATAATCCCAATGCTCTTTTGGCCAAAAATCTTCATGCTAAATATGCTGAGAACAAAAGTCCTAAAGACCTTGTTCGCTATCAATTACCTACCAAAGGTTATCCTATTTGAGCAGTCCTTAAGACTGGTGAAGCTTTGATAAATACAATGGTCAACAGTCAATTTTTTGCACTGATTCTTGGGATGGTCACAAGCCTTTGATAAATCAGTTTCTTGAATGGAGGCCTTGGATGGAGGAGGTTCACCAGGCTAACTGAATAAAGGTGGCTAATTATTGTTGGCACCATATTTGGTAATTCAGAGGTTGGTAGATATTGGATCCCTATTGAGGACTGGCCTATTCAAATCCCATAAAGGTAAATACAAGATATCTAATGCATCATTCATATGATATCTCTCTCTTGATCCCATGAAAAGGATTGTTTTGGATGTAACAACACTACTAAGGGTGAGTATTCAGTTGCTCAAGGTTATTTGGCCTTATGCCGTAGTAATCCCAACCAATCATTTGACATATTTTCTTAGTTGTGGGCTCAAAAGCTCTGACCTAAGGTGAGGTTCTTTACTTGGCTTTTATTGCATCACAGGGTGCTTACTGATGAGCATCTTATGAAGCGTGGTTTTCATGGCCCTTCTAGATGTAAAATATGTGAAGATAATGTGGAAACTCTTAACCATATTTTTATTGAGTGTAATCTAGCCCTCTAAGATACAGAGGAGAATGACCACTTTACTTGGCTTACAGTGGTCCAATTTTTCTACTTTTGAACACCTTTGGAGGAATTGGCCTAAACAAGAGGGTGTTGATCATTTTATTAGGCAGTTAGTTTAGATGGGTTCTATCATTCTTCTTTGGAATATCTAGAATGAAATGAACAATCAAATTTTTAATCAAGACATGAAGGATATTCACTATATTTGGCAATAGACCATTGCCAACTTAGTTGAATCAATCCAACAACTCCTTAATCACCCTTAAAAATCCAACCAAATATGGGATCAAGTGATGCAAAGATTAAAGATTAAATCTCTAAGGGAAACCATCTTAAAGAGAATATGAGCAATTGCAATATGGATAGAACAAGGAATTGGAAATCTCCTCCTAAGAATTTTGGAAAAGTCAATACTGATGGAGCCTCTAGAGGGAACCCTAGAAAAGCTAGTGTAGGAGGAATTAGTAGACTTTCAGATGGCTCTCTGGTTTTTACTTTTGCTAAGAATTTGGGTATTCTTTCCAATAAGCTTGTTGAGGGGTATGGTATCCTTAGAGGCCTTCAAGAGGCTACTAAGGTTGGATGGGAAAAGGTGCTAGTTGAGTCCGACTCTCAAGTCATGATTAATATTTTGAAGACTCCTAAGAATCATAAGGTTGATTGGAGAATAAAAAGAATTATTGAGAAGATCCAGTTAATCCAGATGGGATTTTTAAAAGTTGATTACAATCATGTGGTCAGAGATGGTGGGCTTCACAAATAAGGGAAGCTCTTCTGTCTATCATTTCTTTGGATGGCTCCAGTTCTAGTGGTACCCAATTTCTTCTTGCTTTATTTTTGCTTCTCTTTGGTTCGATCAGGGTAGTTTAGTTTTTTGAGGTGTGTATGTATTTTTTGTTTTATTTAGTTTTTGTGTTTTTTGTATTTTTTTTTATTGTTATTGTGTTTTTATTGTTTTGTATTTTTTTGTGTGTTTTTTTTTTATTGTTCTTGTGTTTTCATTTTTCTTATTCTTGTGTTTCTGTATGTTTGTGTTAATTGGTGTTTTTTTGTTTTGTTGTGTGAGTGTTTTCTATGTTTTTGTTTATTGTCTATTGTTGGTTGTTTTTTTATTTTTTATTTTTTATTATTTTTTTAAGGTTTTGGTTGTTTTTGTTTTTCATGTTTTTTTTTGTTGTCTTTGTAGCTTTCTATTGTTTTTGTCATGTTTGTATTTTTTTATGTTGTTCTTGTGTTTTTTTTGTATGGTTCATATTGTGTTTTTTTATCTTATTGTGTGTGTGTTTGGTTGTGCTTTATCTTTTCGACAAACTCAAGGAGCATGGTTTTTTTTATTCTTCTTCTGTGTTTGTGTTTGTGTTTGTGTTTATGTTTGTGTGTTCTTATTTTTTATTGTTTCAGTTTGGCTCCTTGAGTATATCAAAGGTGGTAGGCCAGGTGCGAGCCCTAGGTGATTTTGGCGAAAGATATATCCCTGCCTCCTTGGGTCTTACCCGAAAGTGGCATCCCTTCTACGTTGTTTTCCACACAAAAAAAAGAATAGCTATTACAAATAAGACATCATTTTTATGAATCTATTTATCATTTAAAATAAATCTACCATTTATTTAAATGAATAGCTATTAAAAATAAGACATCCTTTTTATGAATCTATTTATCATTTAAAATAAATCTACCATTTATTTAAATGAATAGCTATTAAAAATAAGACATCCTTTTTATCTAAGCATAAATCTATTTATCATTTAAAATAAATCTACCATTTATTTAAATGAATAGCTATTAAAAATAAGACATCCTTTTTATCCAAGAAGTTATGAAGATAGTTCGTTCATTCCAAATTTCTACATTACTGAGGTGAAGTGCTGAAGTAAAAGAAAATTAAATATGAGCACAAATAAATAGGGATATCTTTCCATCAATTTAGTCACCTATCTTTGCCTTGAGAACTTACGATAGCTACTAGACCATCAATCTAGGGATCAAGGTAACTATTTATTGATGATTAACCCTAACCAAATGCATGCCTATATAAAGGTATCTATCTTTGTTATTTTTGAGTTGTTATATAATCATTTCCTCCAACCTCAAGTACCCTCATCTTCGGTGGAGGACTCAACTTCTTACACTTAAGAGTGCACCTGATCCTACAAATTGGTAATTTATTAGAAGTAACATATTCTTCATTATCTAGTAATATTGCATACCTGCTTAATTGCACAAAAACTAAGTATTGAAGCATCACTCTTAAATACATTGTTTCTTCATTTCAAAAGTCCATCTGGAATTTTCATGACATCCTCCTCTACTAGGACTAACACCGTCCTTAGTGTTGCTATTTTTTTTAACATAGGTAATAGTAGCTAAGATACAATTTATAACAAAAAGAAAAATAACTTTAGAGTTCATCAAATGGAAAAGAAAAATGTTTTTGCATATCTGCCACTTTTTTCCAAGTGGCATTTCTTTTAGAAAACGGCCCCATTGGACCTTACATTGCTCAAGGATCCAATTTCGCATAGCCTTAGAACGAAATTCGATAATTCTCACTAGCATCACTTCAATTGCTTCTGGGTTTGCCATCTGTAAATTATAAACATCTCGTACATGGTTAGGGTCAGCAACATATTTTCTAAGCAAATATATGTGGAAAGAATCATGGATTTTTGACAAGACGATTCAGTATGCAACTAGACTAATTTTATAGATGATCTCAAAGGGTCCTACAAATTGTGGATCCAATTTTATGGATTTGATCGTACTTTTCATTGGTTTGACTATTAGGAACACTTTATCTCCCATCGAGTACTCTCGAGGAGTCCTCTTTATATCGGTATAACTCTTTTGCCTATTAGAAGCTTCTTTTAGCCGTTGTATGATTACCCTAACTTGTTCTTCCATTTCCTTGACCATTTTTTGCCCAATCACAATTCTATCTTCAGGGTTGTCCCACAATAATGGTGTTCTACACCTTCGTACGTACAAAGCATCAAAGGGTGTCATCCCTAGGGAAGAGTTATATCCATTATTGTAGGCAAATTCTAATAATGGTATAAAATATTCCCATCAAGTCTTGTGGTCCATGAAATACATGCAGAGCATGTCCTCCAATACTTGGTTTATTCGCTCTATCGAATCATCCGTTTTAGGGTGGTATGCTGAATTCGTGTAATTTTTTGCCTATTTCCTAGTGAAGGGCTCTCCAGACTTCAGAAGTGAACTTGGAATCCCTATCCGATATGATTACTTTTGGAAATCCATGCAATATGAACACTTCCTTGAAAAATATGTTAGCCACTATTTGATCATCATCATTAGTAGGACAGTGAACTCATAATATCCATACCTCATCTTGAATTTTTTTTTTGAGTATCCTCGTCACGTATTCTCAATTGATGATAACCTGATCTAAAATCTATTTTGGTAAATATTGTGGCATCTCTTATTTGGTTGAATAAATCTTCGATCCTGGGCAGGGGGTACCGATTCTTGATTGTTTCTTTATTCAACATTTTGTAGTCGATACATAGTCTTAAATACCCATTTGTCTTTCTTACAAATAAAATAGGTGCACCCCAAGGTGACACACTCAGTTTTATCAAACCCTTCTCTATTAACCCTTGCAATTGTACTTTCAACTCTTGCATCTCAATGGGTGACATACTATACGAATATCGATGAATTGGTTTCACTCCTGGCATAAGAACAATGGTGAAGTCAAACTCTCATACTGGACAGAGCCCAGGTAGATCCTCAGGAAACACATCCTGTAATTCTTGTAAAATTGGGTGTCTCAAAAATTTATCCCTTTAAGTTTCTTTTGACTTCATTCATCTTTTCCACATAGAAAATCCCTCCTTTGTTGAGGGCTTTCTTTAATTGCATCGCTAACAACATTTGGGGATTAAATGTCCCTTGATTGCAATGAATTTGTCATCTTGCCTCACCTTCCTCAGAATACTCAATCCATCTATCCTGGAAATTGAATACGACTTTATGGGCTTGTAGCCAATCCATCCCTAAAATTACATCAAAGGCATGAAGTGGGACTACACATAAGCATCCTTCCATGGTCCCACCGACTAAGGTAATTTCCATCATTGGGAAACATTGGTTTACAAAATAGGTTTGTCTAGATCCATACTCAACCTTCCATCCATAAGCTAAATATCTTGTCCTTTGCAGCATATCTTTGGCTAACTTACAAGAAATGAAATTATCACTAGCTCCCACTATCTATTATGATATTTACTTTCTTATCAAATATCTTACATTTTATGATCAGTGGAGTGGTTTGTCCTTCAATTTTTTGATTCCCAGTTACCACATAGATCTTATGCATTGGCTACTTTCTCTTAGTTCTAGTTGTACTTGGCCCTGGTTGGTATGGGTACTGGTTGGCAAAATGTTCTCCTCGACAATGATAGCAGCCATCCTTGGGTCCTTTTTTCTTTTTTGTCTTTTGCTCTTCATCCTTAATTTTTGGAACGGGACCTAGAGGTTTCTGTGAAGGTTTTTTAACGTTGTTGGGTTTGTGGTATTTCTTATAAAATTTATTTTTAAACTTCTTTTGGCCTCCATTGAATTTCTTCTCTACATTCTAGGTATTCTTAGCCTTCCATTCTTTCTTGGCCTCCCACTTTACAAACTTGTTGGTATTCCTCTTCTTTAATTCATGTCATTCCTGATCAGTCAAGGTTTCATACTTGTAATAAAAATGTGACTTTGCTTTCTTTGTCAGGTCATATGCCTTTTACAATGACTTAGGTTTCTGCATCTCCAGGTCATGCTTCAGCCTTAATTATAATCCATGGGTAAACTTATGAATCCCCATTTTCTCGTTATAGGTGGTTACATATTTTGGCAACTTTACTAGCTTCTTGTAGTATATATCCACTAAGTTGGTTCCTTGTCTTAGACTGGAAAACTCCTCAAATTTTAGAGCATATAAATGCTCCGTAAGGAACCTATTCATGAAGATGTCCACAAATTTTTTCCATTGAATTTCTACCGGATATATTTTGGTTTCCTCATAATAAGTGTCCCACAAATCTAGGGTAGCTCCTTCAAGGTAAATAGTACCTTAAACCATTTGGGTTCCTAAGGAATATCCCTTTACTGTAAAGAAAAATTCTAGTTCCCTTAACCAAGCCTTAGGTACATCCCCCTCTCCTTCTCCATCAAATTTAGAGATACATACATTCTTTAAATCTCTTACCATATCCTTTTCTAAGATGGTTCTTGCTTGATTTTTTTTAAGTTATTAGTCCCTTAACTTGGTTGACTTCTGAATCTCTAGCTTGCAAATTTTTATTCACCATAGTTTCCAGCACTTGTCTTAACTGGTCTTGTAACTCAACAATTATAGTAGTAAGTTCTTCTATTTCCATATTGTGATTTACTAGATCTTCATTCTGGATATCTTGTTTGATATTACTTTGTTGAGTCTTTCTAGGTAAAGGCCTCTTTGTCTTGGCCTTAGGTGGCATCTTGATCTGGTTCCAACAAAGAAGAGTGGAGTGTAACAACTTCTCCTTTAATTACTAAATTAATTCAATACTCATAATTACAATGCATAAATCAAGAAACTGATGTCACATAGTAGGAACATGATAATATACTTCGAATTCAACAATTGGCAATAAAATAAATGAAGTGCAGTTCACCATTCAGGGTGGGCTCATCCCCGTCATAAAGGCTTATGCAAGAAACGCAGATGATAAATTGAAATAAGATGATAAGATACTTTACAACATTTGGATAACTAACTATATATAATAATTGAATAATTGCTCTTGTAATATAGCCGATGGCTATAATATTTGTATTGTAACATGACTCCCCTTCTCGGATAGCTTTGTCCTCAAAGCTGGAAATGTCTGGAAAATACTTTCAGGTTCCCATGTGGCATCCTCCTCTGGTAGGTCTTGCCATTTGATGAGAAATTCTTGAATCTGGCGCGACCGTAGTCTTCGTATTCTGTGTTGTAAGATTTCTTCAGGTTGGAGATATATGCGTCCTTCCTCATCGAGCACTGGTAATTCTGATTGACCTTGCACTTTCTGACCAATTACTTTTTTGAGACATGAAACATGAAATACCGGGTGTATTCGTGATGATGAGGGTAGCTCTAACTGATAGGCTACTTCTCCAATGCGGCGCACAATTTTGTAAGGACCATAGAATCGTGGAGCCAACTTTTGACTGGTCTTTATCCTTAACGATGATTGTTTATAGGGTTGCAACCTTAGGAAGACCCTGTCACCTACATTAAAAGTTCTCTCTGATCGGTGCAAGTCTTGTTGTTGTTTCATACGATTTTGTGCTTGGAATAAATTCTCTTTGAGGATGGTGAGTGTAGACTGCCTTTGTTGAAACCAATCATCCACTTTGGCTACTTTGGATGAACCTGGTACGTAATCCGCTACTATTGGAGGCTTGGTTCCATACAATGCTTCAAAGGGAGACATCTTAATTGAGTAATGGTAAGAAGTGTTGTACCACCATTCTGCCAATGCTAGCCATTGGCTCCATTGATATTGTTTATCTTGAACGAAACATCGTAAGTACGTACCCAAACATTTGTTAACTACTTCTGTTTGGCCATCTGTCTGTGGGTGGTAAGCCGAAGACATATTCAATTTGGTACCACTAAGTCGAAATAATTCCCGCCAAAAGTTACTAGTGAATATGGGGTCTCTATCACTTACAATATTTTTTGGCATACCATGTAATTTGAAGATTGAATCCATAAATACCTTTGCCACCTTGCTTGCGGAGAATGGATGTTGTAAAGCCTGAAAATGAGCATATTTGGATAAGCGATCTACGACTACGAAAATTACTATCCTGCCTTCTGATTTGGGAAGACCTTCAATAAAATCCATGGATATATGTTCCCACTGACGCTCAGGGATGGGTAATGGTTGTAACAACCCTGGTGATTTGACTGTTTCTCCTTTATTGCGCTGGAAAACTTCGCACTCTGCTACCCATTGTTTGACTTCTGCTTTTAATCCTTTCCAACAAAAATATTGTTTGACCCTTAAATAAGTTTTCAAAAATCCTGAATGTCCCGCTGATGGGGAAGCATGCGATTCATCGAGAATCTTTGATTTGAGTCCCGAATTGTGTGGAATGTATATGCGGTTTTTCTTTCGTAGGATTTTATCTTCATAAGAGAATAATGGGTGTTTAGAGGCCTCTATAGATAATTCTTGAATTATCTGAGCAGTTTCTCTAGTGGACAACCATTCATCTTGTAATTGATTCACCCATTGGGAACAAGGACCCGAAATAGCGTTAATGACTACTTCGTCTTCATATTTCCTGGATAACGCATCGACAACTACATTTTCCTTCCCTTTCTTATATTCGATAACAAAATCATAACCCAACAGTTTGGTTAACCACTTATTTTGTTCTGGATAGGAAAACCTTTGCTCGAGAAAATGTTTGAGACTACTATGATCTGTCTTTATAATGAAGCGGCTACTGATTAAGTAGTGTCTCCATTTTTCTACTGCGTGAAGAATGGCCAACATTTCTTTTTCGTATGTTGATCTTCCCAAATTTTTTCCCGATAACTGTTTACTTTCAAATGCCAACGGATGACCTTCTTGCATTAATATGGCCCCAATTCCTGTGCCTGATGCATCACATTCGATAATAAATGGTTTGTGAAAATTTGGAGTTGCTAAAACTGGAGTGGTACACATGGCCTCCTTAAGAGCTTCGAAGGCTTGAGTGGCCTCTTCTGACCAACGAAAGGCATCCTTCTTCGTGAGTGCTGTGAGAGGTGCTGCAATCTTACCATAATTCCATACAAACTTGCGATAGTAGCCCGTGAGACCCAAAAAACCATGAAGTTTCTTGATGGTTTTAGGTAAAGGCCACTCTTGAATTGCCTTAATCTTATTGGGGTCGACTTTGACGCCTTCGTGTGAAACTATATGACCAAGATACTCGACTTCTTGGACACCAAATGAACATTTGGAATGTTTGACAAATAACTTTTCTCTGTGTAAAATGTGAAGGACCTTATCCACATGATTTAAATGATCCTTCCATGTTTTGCTATATATGAGAATGTCATAAAAAAAAACTAACACAAACTTACGGAGGAGAGGACGAAACACTTGGTTCATGAGACTTTGGAATGTGGATGGTGCATTAGTGAGACCGAAAGGCATGACCAAAAATTCGTAATGACCTTCATGAGTACGAAAAGCAGTTTTGGGAATATCTTCTTCTCTGACACGGATTTGGTGAAATCCCGAGCGAAGGTCCAATTTTGTAAAAAAATTTGCACCATGCAACTCATTTAGTAGGTCATCTATGACAGGAATAGGAAATTTGTCCTTGATAGTGAGTTTATTGAGGGAACAAAAATCAGGACACATACGCCAAGAGTTATCTTTTCATCGGGCCAGAACTACAGGTGAAGAATAAGGGCTAGTGCTGTGACGAATGACTCCATGGTCTAGCAGATCCTGAACGATCTGCTCGATTTCTATCTTTTGTGGTTGAGGATAGCGATAAGGATGACTGTTAGGTGGAACACTCCCTGGAATCAAATGGATGGCATGGTCATGAGATCGTTTAGGTGGTAATCCTTTAGGTTCTTGGAAGACCTCTTCGTAATTTGCTACGATGTCCCGTAAATCTGGAGCAGAAATACCCGAAGTTGCTCGAGATTGCTTTTCCAAACAATTAATTTGAGCTATGAATCCGTATCCACCCTTTTTTAATATTTTCTCCATACTATGAGAGCTCACCATCTGTGATGGAGGAGTAGTAATGCCTTGTAAGCGAATGACCCGTCCGTTTTCCTTCCATTCCACAAATAATTTTTTGAAATTGAAGCTAACCGTGTCTAGTGTTTCCAACCATTCGACTCCCAAAATGACATCAGAGTTCCCTAAATTCATTACGAAGAGAGATCCATACCATGTATAAGTTCCCATTTTAATGGAAACTTGAGATGTTCTCCCAACACATTGAGCGTTCACCCCGTTGGCTACTAGAACCTAGAATTTGTCTTTGTTGGAAGAGTTAATGAATAAGTTCAAAGCTTTTGTTGTTTTGATGTCGATAAAATTGTGGGTACTTGCTGAATCAATTAGCACATTCACCTTTTTCTGGCGGAGAAATCTCGGTACCTTGATTGTATGGTGGGTTGTTAACCCCATGAGGGCATGCATAGAAATAGCCATTGTATCCTCTTCCTTCTCTTCTAGAACACTCGATAGTTCTTCTTGCATAGGTTCTTCCTGGTGGTATGCTTCTTCCTCTTCTCCTTCATATTGATCGCATTCAATATGAAAGTTTTGTTTTTGTGCACATGCTTGTTCCCTGGGATGGTGATTGCGACATTTATAGCAAAAGTATCTTGATGGTTGATCATTTCTATGAAAGGAGTTGTTGCGATACGAAGGACGACTATAAGTTTCACGTCGTGTAAACATTTGAACTCTCTTCTCAGCCAGCTTGGCTATTCTTATGCAATCATTCAACGAGGTTGGATTTTGAATGTCCACCTCAACCTTAATATTTTCTTTCAATCCATTGCGAAAAGCTCCTACCACTGTGTCTGGACTGAGGTGTAATGCATACGGTAGTAAACTGGTGAATTCCGAGATGAACTCACTAACCGATCCTTCTTGTTTAAGAGATAACAGTCTTACTGTGTATGATGATGTAGCTCCTTCATCAAATATTTCTAAAAAATAGGTAGTGAAATCATCCCAGTAAATAGTAGCTCCTTTCTCGCGTTTAAGCCATACGAACCATTGGTAGGCCTCAGTGCCTAATTTTGATGTCACGAAAGGGACTTTCTCAGAATCCCTAATTTGGTATAAGTCCAGAATGCCTTCCATCTTTGCTATCCAACCACGAGGATCATGACCTTCAAAAGTGGGCATATCAATGCGTGGAAAATTATTAGGGCCTCTCGGTTGGTGATAACCCATATCCCTATCCTGATCTTGGTTATATCTCTGTCGATGAAAGCGATTCCTATAATTATCCGAATTGCCTCTTTGCTGCTCCCAATTTTCATCCTGGTCATTATTTTCCTCATTCCTTTGTTCGTGAGAGTGATTTTGGGAATTAGTGTTGGGATTAGGTCAATTAGAGAACAACACGCAAGACAGAAACTTAATGACACAACACTAACTCGACAAGACACAAGGCTCGAAGAAATAGCAGGAAGACCGAAGGACAAGACAAGAACGTAGGACCAACGACTAGAAGGCACGCGAAGGTGGAAGGCAATACTAAGTGGGATAGGACAACCGACCACATAGGAAACAGAAATGTGGGTCAAGGAAGACTCAAGGACAACCGACAAACAAGATGCGGACGATGGCAGCAAGGACAACAACTGGACAAGACGACAGCTAGACAGTGGACAGCCAGGACGACCAACGAACAAGACTCGATAGTGAAGCACCGAAGACGCTGGGAATGCAAAAAGGTCAACACATGTGGGAATGAATGAGGAGGGGGGCATGTGGCCAAAGCCACAACAACACTCTATGGCTTGTAACTTTTTAAACTCTATTACGGACTCCCCACCTTCGGTGTGGGATAAATGAGACTGCATCGGAAAAAAAAATGTTACCCGATGACATCACTTAATAAATTTAAAAAAATACCTTAGCTTGGCATGTAATAATTCTTTTTTCTCATGATTTGATTGGCCAACGACATTCGTGAGGGAAAGCCTCTGTGTTTGCACTATTTTGCAGCGATTCTTTTCACAATTCTTTGATTTTCGAACGATTGGGTGCCTTAACGAATTTGCAATTGGTTATTATGCGACTTTCATTTAAATTTTGAGCAATTGGGAAACATGATTCATGTAGTACTTGCTTTGCTCGATTATATCCTTCGGGACGCTGATTATTATTTTGCTGCTGCCTGCAAACTGTGTTTGGGACCGCCTGTGAACTTCTTTTGAAATGAGAGATACGCGAGATGATGATTTAGCTGCTGCCTATGGACTGTGTTCGAGGATGTTTTAGCTTCTCTTTGTGGACTGTTTTTGAGGCAGAAGGATACTCTAGAATGTCGAACTTAAATGACGCGGTTTCGTTAGGATCTTTAAGGAAACTAATACCACTTGGAGTGTAACAACTACTCCTTTAATTACTACATTAATTCAATACTCAGAATTACAATGCATAAATCAAGAAACTAATATCACACAGTAGGAACACGATAATATACTTCAAATTCAACAATTGGCAATAAAATAAATGAAGTGCAGTTCACCACTTAGGGTGGGCTCGTCCCCGCCGTAAAGGCTTATGCGAGAAATGCAGATGATAAATTGAAATAAGATGATAAGATGATTTACAACACTTGGATAACTAACTATATATAATAATTAAATAAATGCTCTTGTAATATAGCCGACGCTATATTAATTATTGGAATGTAACAAAGAGAATTATATCCAAGTTTATTTTTTGATTCACTAATTCCCAACCACATTATAGATTTATTTCTTGCTAATTTTTAGAAATTTATTTAGGACAAGGTTCCAAATTTATGATATAACATTAACACAAAATCCCATACTAAGGTATCACAACGTTTATCTCTCCTTAGGACTGATTCCACTTATATTCTAAATGAGTAGAGACTCTAGGTTATCCCAGCATCTTTTACTTATCCCTAAGAAAGCTTTTATTGGACATACCTGAATCCCTTTTTGGACATACGAAGCTCTATACCCTCGTACCTAGAGCTCTGATACCAAATGTGAAAACCCTCAAACAAAAAAATAAGAAAACACACAAACAAAAAGAAAAAAAAATTATTATACATTTTTAAATTTTTTTTTGATCAAGGAGAAGGATTCATAAATTCCCATCCAACCTTAGACCAACTTAATTTTTGACATCCCTAAGTTTTCTCAAGAACTATACCACATTATATTCTCCTCACGCAAGTTCATTCTGCTTAGGCCTATCTCATGTCATGCATGTAAGTCCATCCATCTCATTATTCTTCATGAGGTAGAGTTACCACCCTTAATCATTGGAAGGCATACATGTATCTCCATACCACACACACCCCATTATGTGTGGGTATGCTATGTGCATTACGAGTTAAGCTATCAATCTTGTCCTTTGATAAGCTATCTTAACTCTTGGTACGATATTCTAAACCTAGATAAATCATCTCCCTAAGGGAGTATTAATCCCTAAGGTCATCCTCTAAGTTCACCTAAAACTTAAAAATTTTAATTCTTTTCTTTTATAAAAACTCATAAGAATACCAAAGATAAATCTAGAGTACTAAATCTAACAAAAAATCGAAATTAAACAAGCATGAAACATACATTAAAGAGAAAGAATGCAATAGATAATTAAGTAGCATTTTAATTAAAAAGGATATAAAAATACAATAATAAACAATGCTCATTCAATCCATAGGCAAATATGGCAAAACCCCATGCTTTCCATAATTACTTTACATATAATTCATTGGGGAAATCTTCCCACAAATCTATTCTATTGCATAATCAAGTAGGAAGTAAGTTAGAGAGAAAACTTGCAAAGTAGTACATCTCCTAGCTTTGGTCCTCTCGCTCTTCCATAAATCAAGTGAGGTTAACAGGGAATCAGGACACTCATGGATTTGGATAGACATGCTTATAATGCATTTACTCATTAAATTGCCAAATTGCAACTATACAATTAACCCAATCAATTCAACTTTACAATGCATAGTTGTTATCATAGAGCTCCCCTCTCTATGACCCCTCTCACCCACTTATGAGAGTCATCCTACTATGCATCCCACCTCATGCTTTCTTTGCAATTAATAATCTAACCCACACTTAACAATTAAAGTCCCATACCCTTAACTGTTCAATGCACTGGGTTCTTTCATCTCATTTAATCAAAGCAAACCGATTTAGCTTGCACCACATATGTTTCTCATCACTTCATAAAGCAAGGTCCCATACCCTCATTTTACAAAATGAACCATAACATAATATAAATCCATTCCATTTCATAAAGCAAGGTCCCATACCCTCATTTTACAAAATGAACCATAACATAATATAAATCCATTCCATTTCATAAAGCAAGGTCCCATACCCTCATTTTACAAAATGAACCATAACATATTATTCTAAATTAGAAGTCTAGCACTTAAAGGAACCTTCTTGCTTAGCAATATTCCTACTCGACTAGAACTAGACAAGGGATTTCTCACCTATCATTCTACGGTCTCCCAAGATGGATCTTCTAACCTGCTAATCTATGCACATTGTCCTTCAACTTCGGGTGCAACATAAAATTCTTCGGGTAACTCACAGCATCTTGGGTTTGGCACTACACATAGCACCTCATGTACAACACACAACACTTATCTTCAATGCTTCACATAGCACCTCGGCTTACAACACACATCACTTGGATTTGGTGCTTCACATAGCACATCGACTTACAACACACGATGCTTGGTTTTGGTGCTTCACACAACACCTCGACTTACAACACATAGTGCTTAGCTTTTGCACTTCATACAACACCTCAACTTACAACACACAATGCTTGGCTTTAGTTCTTCACACAACACCTCAACTTACAACACACAGTACTCAGCTTTGGTGCTTCACACAGCACCTCAGCTTACAACATACGACACTCGGCTTCAATGCTTCACACAACACCTCGACTTACAACACATAATGCTTGGCTTCAACATGCAACACTAAAGCTTCGGTGCTTCACACAGTTCTCAGCTTACGCACTATGCTTGGCTTACACTACACAACTCTCGGCTTCACACAGTGCTTGGATTACAACACAATGCTCTAATTACGCATAGTGCTTGGCTTACAACACACAAACAACATGAAGATATACACTCAACCAAAATAAACATGAAGAGCTACATTCAACCATAAGCAACATGAAGAGCTACGCTCAACCACAAGAAACATGAAGAGCTACACTCAACCACAAGCAACTTGAAGAGCTACACTCATTAGGAACCAAGAAAGCAATACCAACTTGGTCATCTATTTTGCTGGTTTTCGATGGTCGTCTAAGTCAAGTTTGAGCACCACTCCTCCTCGTTCTTACCATGCCTCTCCCTTTTGCTCTTTCTTAGCTCTATTCTATTTATTTTTCTCCTTGACTTTCATCTGCCAACCATCGCCCTTACTCTCGCACCCCTTTTTCAGGTGGTAGAGGAGATGTCCCTTCCTCCTGCCTTTTCATGGTGTAGTCAACATTGAAGTATCTCCTTCCTCATGTAGAGGAAATCATCCCCTCATTCTGGTGGAGTCATTCCCTGTGTTAATGGAGCCATACCTCCTTGCCAGCTAGACTCCACTTAGGTAGCCCACCCAATTTCAAGGTAAGCGAAATATATTTTATTGCCTCATTTTTTTTTATTATTTAAAATTTGACCACTTCACATTTTAAAGATAATCCGCCATCAATCCAAAGGAAAGGCTATTTAAAGAGAGACACTCTCTTTTTTAAGAGATCTTTCCATCAATTTAGTCACTTGTCTCTGCCTCGAGAACTAACAATAGCTACTAGGCCATTAGTCTGAGGCTCAAGGTAGCTAGTTATTGATGATTATCCCTAACCGAATGCATACTTATATGAAGGTATTTATCCTTGTTACCTTCAAGTTATTATATCAAGTACCCTCATCTTCAATGGAGGACTCAACTTATTCCACTTGAGAGTGCACCTGATCCTACACATTGGAAATTTGTTAGCGGTAATATATTCTTGATTATCTAGTAATATTGCATACCTGCTTTACTACAAAAAAAATGAGTATTGAAGCATCAATATTAAATACATTGTTTCTTCATTTCAAAAGTCCATCTGAGAGGGTCATGACAGCCCATAATTATAGACTGACTTAAAAAGAAACAAAGCAAGCATTCTTGAGTCGATGGAACCCATATAAAAATATAGTTGGTTTGAAAGGTACCCTCAATAGCTATACCTAAAAAAAGTCTCTTAGATGAACAAAAGGAACTAAAAAGAGAGTTAACAGATTTCAAGGAATTGATAAAATAAAAATATAAGCATGATAATGTGTAGGATGATGGAACCACATATTTGGTGTCAAATAGGCCAAAAAATGGTTAGAAGGATTTGTTTGAACCTAAAATATATATTTTATAGGTTCATGGTTGCATTAAGAAGGAAAAGGTTATTATTTATATAAATCCTAGCAGCATGTATAATTTCATTAATATTGCTTTGGCTAAAGAGGTTGCAAGTTCAAGTGACAAAAATTAAAGACACATAAATTAAAGGTGTGAATGTTCATATTTTTGAAGATTTGAAGATCACCATGTATAAATATGTTTTACATTCATATTTTCATGCTATGGAGGTAGATGATGTGGAATATTTTTTGGTCTATACTTGGTTGGATTTTTTAGCTATTGTTAACATTAATGTGCAAAAGAAGCTCATGAAGTTATGGTATAGAAAAAAGAAGATAACACTGTAGGTTATTTTTCAACTTAACATGCAAGGATTTAAGGAGAAATAAGAAGCAATTATGGTAGGGGAACAAGTTAAGGAACCAATATAGGAATCAAATGCTAAGTCTACAATAGAGGTAGTAGTAGAATTCCTAGGAATAAGCAACAACAAAATCCAAGGAAGATCCATTAGAAGAGCACATAGATGGACCAAAAGAAGGGTGCATGAGAGAAGAGCTTGAGGAAGAACTTAAAACAGTAAAATAAATTACAAAATAATCAAAGGAAATAGAATATTAGGTTAAGGTTACAACATATCACCACCCACCCCACCATGAGTGGAAATAATCTTGGAGATAGGGCTTGGAGTATCAATATTATTATAGATCTACATGGAGTCAAGAAGACATCAAGTATGTTCGTTTTTGGTAGAAAAAGCATAGTAACTCTAGATTTCAGAGTGGTGTAGCAACATCATGAAACAATAGGACCAATCATTGAGAATATCATGGTAGAGCAACAAAAGCATGTAGCCAACATAGAAGTTATGGATATTCAAGTGGCACAATGGTATCTTAGCATCATCATAGGCCACCACTAATCAATATTTCACTTGGATGGAGGGATGATCAAGATTGGTACTAGTTGTCAACATTGCTTAACAAATCATATTATCTAGTTTCTTCTCATATTTTGAGGATGAAATATTTGTAAGGAGGGTGGAATGCTAATGTACCTAGGGATATGAATATGGGGATAAGATATTGCATTGTATAAGGATATAGTAGATAGTTGGCATGAGCCACATCTAACATAGGGGGATAAGAGTTTAAGAGTTGGCTCCCCAAATAGCATTAGAATATGGGTATATAAAGAAGGAATATTGTCATTGTAATTATCATCAATCATATCAATTATTCTCTTATAACAATATTGGCTCATGGAGTGGATCTCATTTTGAGAGATATTCTGGAATGGTTCCATAAGGGATAACATTGGTGTTGCCCTACCTAAAGGGTATTATCACATATTTTCTTGTATAGATTAATTACTATGGTTAATTTATTTAATATTTAGCATATTTTAGATGCTTTATATTTATGAGAAGCAATGATTCATAAGTAATGGTATCAGAGCCATCATTTTAGCAAACTGGAAATTAGTTTGTGGATTGAAGAATTTTGAAATGTTTTGGGTATTGTTTGAAAGATATAATGTTGGAATTCACACTTGTTTCCAAAAATGAACAAAAATAATCCATCCACTAAAATCTTATATACAAATAGTAAAAGGATGAAAAAGAAATAAAGAGACACAAAGTTGATGAGTACCCTTGGAAACCATAAATAATCACTATATTATCTACAAATAAGGATCACAACACTCATACAATGGATGAAGTGGTGGGGGTATTTATATCAATACAAAAATCCCCAAATATAATCAAGTTATCCTAAGCTGACATGACAAGTGAGCTTTAGGTTAGTTACAAATTATAAGGTGGGTTTAACCATAACAAGGTTTATAATGGCCTATAGGGCTTACATAGTTAAATAATATATAATCAATTAAATACATTTGTATAATGATTACCTATAGGTCTATACAAGACTATATCACACAATGTTGACCTTGTCCATAATTCATATAACACTTTCAATAAATTCATTATCTAGAGTTATTTCTCACATTAATATAATTTTTAACCTTTGAACCATTACAAACTAAACATAATTGAGCTAGTGGTTACTATTTTAGATAATAAAAAAATAAGAGGATAATGCTTCAAATGAGCATCTAACCAAAAACTTACAAGATCCCCCTCTTTAACTAATTGTCTAATATATTTCTTAATCAATTTCAATCTATATTGTCGAGCCTCTAGGTAGGGTTCTTCTCATAAACAATTTTATTGCATCAATGAAACCTATATATTTTTGAAATAACAATTTTTCCAACTCTTTCTTTGATCTTTGAATAATCTCCATCCAATTTTTGTTCCTAATGCCAAACTTATAAGCCTACAATTTTGCAAGCCTACCTATTCTCTAATATTCTTTCCTTTGCAAACCATGTCCCACTTACAAAAAGAAAACCTAAATTTTCCTTCATGTCCTTTAAAAAAAAACTCTTTAAATCTTATCAAATTTAGATGTTATATCTACTAGTAGTCTTGAAAGTGACATCATATATAGGGATAGATTCCAATGTACTCTTTATTATTTGTAGCCTTCTAGCTAGGGTTAAGAACTTACTTTTCCAACTTGCCAATAAAAATTCATTCTATCCAAAAATTTAATCCTAGAGGTCCTTCTTTCCTTTCTGAGATTAAGTAATACCTAGATATGTAGATGATAATTTTTCAACTTTAAACCCTAAAATCTTCACGATGACTCATTGTAAATCTAGGGTAGTGTTAATGAAAAATCCTATATTTTATGGTATTAATCAATTTTCTAGCAACCTTCTCATAATATGGTAATATTGATTTAAACTTCATGGTCTCACTAACTAAGAAATGACCCAAAAGAAAAGAATTAGTGACAAATTGAAGATAAGATTCGAAGGGACCATTTATTGTAATTTGAATACCTTTGATTATTCCTTCTTTTTATCTTTGAGAAAATTATTTTTAATGTCTTAGCAAAAGTAATAAATAGATTAGGATACAGTGGGTCACCTTAACAAAGTCTATGATATGACTTAAAGCATCCAACAAGGGATCCATTGGTCAAAAATAAAATATTTAAGAGTGTTATAACAACATCTAATCAATTTATACCAACCTTAATCAAAACCAGTTTTTTGGATAATATCATATAGAAAACTTCAATAGCAAACCCTATTATCCAATTTGTTCATATCTAATTTTACAAAAATACTTGGTTTTTCATAACATGAAGATAATATTATGACCTTTCATATAGTTATTACACCATCAAAAATTTGTTTTCCATAAACAAAACCACCTTGCTCCTCTAAGTTGACAAAATCTATAATGTTATTCAATCTATTTACCATAACTTTTAAAAATATCTTATAAATCATTTTAGAAAGGCTTATTGGATGAAAAATATCAAAATATTTTCTCTCATTTCTTTGGAATAAATGTAATAAAGGTGGCATTTATCTCACTTATTGTATCCTTATTTTTCCTGACCTCTTCAATCCTAACCAACATATCACTCTTCAATAAATCCCAAGCTTTTGAAATGAAAAGTCTAAGAAATCCATTACGGCCTTGTTCATTGTTGAGGTGTAAAGATAAAATTACCTCTTGTGGCTCCTTCATAAAGATCTTCCTCATCAAAATTTCATTATGTCCATATATAATTCATGGATATTTTGGAATAACTTACCTTGAGCCTCCTTATCTTGTCTAACATATAATAAAATATCTTTAAAATAATTAATTTCTTCCTTCCTAATGTCTTCTTCTTCCTCAATATTTATTTTGTTTGGAGTTGAAATATTTTTTATTTGAAAAAAATATATATTTGCTTTAGGTATAGCATGAAAAATTTGGCATTTTTGTCCCCTTCCTCAAGCTCTCTCTCCCTAGATTTTAGGGACCAATATGAATTTTTATTTTTAATACATTATGATAATAAGAAAGTAATTATTTTTTTAATATAACTATTTTGGTCCTTTATATTGATTTCTACTATCTCTTGTAAATTGCTGCACTTGGATTTAATTTTCTCTTTTTCTTTATATAGGTTACCAAAAGATTTGGCATTTCATTTATCTTCATAAAACCCTTTAAATATTTCATCTTTTGAATATGCATACTTGATCCTTCAAACCTTGCTTCATCCCACCATAACATAACCATTTGGAATAAATCAAGGTCTTCGAGCCACATGGAATGAAATCAAAATGGTTTTGGATGACTATTAATGAGTAAATCACATCTCAAGTGAATGGGTTTGTGATTTGATCCTACTCACAATAAAATATTTTAAGAGATTGTATACCCTATTTGAAACCATGTTTTAGATAACAAAAATATATTCAATATTTCTATTACATAATTTTTCCTAATGCATCTATTGTCCTATGTATATTGAAATCTTAAGGGAATAACATCCCAAAGTCCATTTGAATTGATAAATGAAGCACAAAATCCTCCATTGATTTAGACAATTCAAAAGTACCACCCTTATTTTCCAAAGAAGTAATAACTATGTTGAAGTTCTCTCTAAGAATCCATAGATCATTATTATGTATCATCATTGAATTTGACATAAATAAACTAAGGTCCTTCTAGCTTTCATGAGGAATAATTATAGTTGGATCATAATTATAACCCCAGCTTTGATGTTTTCCTCTTTCTTGTAAAAAATACCAATAACCCAATTACTTATTGCTTCTTGAAATTATCCATCCCATTTGTGTTTGTCTCATGTTGCAACACCTCTTGAAACTCCTATAGCAGTTAAACTGCTAAACAATACCCCATATTCCAAATAATTTTGAATGCGTCTTTACATTCCTCACTACTTATTGATGTTTGTTGTATCAAAATAAATTCAATACTTTGACAACCTATTAATTTCCTAATAAATCATTTTTTAGGGATCTTATTTATACCTCTAATATTCCAAGATATCGTTTTCATCGTCATTTTTTTATTTCCATTTGTGGGCTTAACCCACTTCTTATTAATAATTGTGATATTTTCTTATGTTTTCCCATATGAATATTCCTCTAAGTTTTCTTTTATCTTTGTTCTTTTTTTTAATAAGTTATATGTGGCTTCTATTGGGGGCCACTCCCATCAAAATACCAAAATGTTACATTTGCTGCAACATACCTTTTTATCATTGTTTGTTCATTTCTTTTTTCTCTTTTATAAAATATTCAACTTCCTTGAAGTTCTATGTTTCCACAATGTTGAGGCCTTAGGGAGAGCCTCTAATGACCAAACGTTCTTCCAAGGAAAATATTTGGGAGAAGAAAATTTTGATTGTTCTAAATCCTCATATACCAACTTGATTGAGTATCCACCATCCTTTGATAAGTTTCAAACCAACTCATCCTTTAGTGTAAAAATCGACAAATAAAACTCTTGAAGCATATTTTGAGGTTCATCTTCAATTTGTCTGAGCTCCTCTCCTTCAACTAGGTTACTAAAATAAATCCATGATCTAGAGTTTTTACTCATAATAATATCCTCTTTGACCTTTGGAACTTTACATGCTAGGCATGCTTGAGCCAATGGTTTCCATTTTGAGTCAGAGATAAGAGGATAAGGCTTCAACTAAGAATCAGACCAAAAATTTGTCTAACTCCCCTCATTGACTGACCATATAATAGGTTTCTTTATCAATTGCAAACTCTTTGATATGAAGTTCCATGTTGACAATCCTTTAGGTAGAGTTATTTTCCTAAATAATTTCATTGCATCAAGAGAACCTATATATTTTTGAAGTAATATTTTTACCCAATTCTTTCCTTGATCTCTGAATAATCTTCACCCAAGATTTTCTCCTGATGCCAAATTTATAAGTCTGCAATTTTGCAAACCTGCTCCTTTAATATTCTTTCCTTTGCAACCCTATCCTACTTACAAAGAGGAAACCTAAATTTTTCCTCACAACATTTCCATAGAAAGTATCTTTACATTTTATCAATTTTTGATGAATACTTGTTGGCAATCTTGAAAGTGACATTATATAAATAGGAATGGATTGCAATGTAGTCTTTATGAGTTGTAGCCTTCTTGCCATGGTTAAGAACTTGCCTTTCCAATCTATCAAGCAAGCTTTAATTCTAATCCAAAAAAGAGATCCAAATATCCTTTTTATTTCCTTTATCAGAAAAAGAAATACCTAAGTAGGTTGATGGAAAATTTTCAATTTTAAACCCTAAAATATTCACAATGATTTGTTGTAAATCTAGGGCAATATTAATTAAAAAAATCTTGGATTTTGTAGTATTTACCAACTATCCAGTAGCCTTCTCATAGCATGATAATATTGATTTAAACTCCATGGCCTCACTGACTAAGGGATGGCCCAAGATAAAAGCATCATCAACAACGTGGAGATGAGATTTAGAGGGACCATTTTTACAACTTGAATACCCTTAATTTTTTCTTCCATTTTTACCTTTGAAAAGGCTCTCGCTAATGCTTCCACTAGAATAATGAATAGATAAGAAGAAATTGGATCACCTTGATGAAATCCACAAGATGACTTGAAGTAACATCAGGAGAACCATTGATTAAAATAGAAAATTTGGCAATGTTGTAAATACATTTAATCCACTCACACCAACTATAATCAAAGCTGAACTTTCTAAGAATAGCATGTAGAAAATTCTAATAAACCCTATCATATGCTTTGTTCATATCTAATTTCAAAAGCATACTTGGTTTTTTCATGGAATAAAGAGAATGTATGGCCTCTTGTACAATAATTATACCATCAAGAATTTGTTAACCATGAACAAATATACCTTGTTTCTTTGAGATAAGACACCCTAGAATGTCCCTAAACCTATTTGCCATAATTTTTGAAATGATCTTATAAATCATATTACAAAGGCTTAATGGACAAAAATTATCAAAATATTTTGTGTCACCATTCTTAGGAACCAAGGTAATAAAAGTATCGTTGATCTCACTTATTATAGCCTTCCTTTTTTGGGATTCTTTAACTACAACTTTTTAGGAGGGAAACTAATGAGATATATTGTATATGAAAATGTGTTACATATATAGGCAGGAGGCCTATATGATAAATGACAAGTGTCAATATAAACTGACAAGTGTCAAAACAAAGGCATAGTGCACATTAACAATATTCTAACATTCCCCCTTAATGTGCACTATCCTAACTAAAGAGAAAAAAAACAAGTCAACATTAGGTAACATTCCCCCTTAATGTTGACTTCTCTAAAAAATTCTATCATCCTTCTTTATTGCTGATTTGGTCTAGGCTCGTGCTCTATGCGCTTGGCTCTCCAGCTATGAAAAAATGCTAGATCAACGGTGTATACATCTCGGTCTGTTGCCACAGGGTCAACCACTTCCTCGGGTCTGTTGCCTCTGGGTCAGCCGTCTAAGTGCCTCAGGGTCATCATGGGTGCCTCAGGGTCAGCCACTCCTAGGTCTGTTGCCTCTGCAGGTCATCCTCAGAGGATGTTGCCTGTCGTAAGTCACTAACTAGGTTCACCATGAATATCAAATCCCTCCTCATGGTGAACTCAATCTAGAAGGTGTCGGTCTCTGCCGAAAATGCACCTTAATACATAAGAAAAAATGAGCCATGAAATACAATAAAATGAGCCATAGAAGCCAAATATGGAGGAGAAGAAGAAAGAAGAATAGAAGAGAATATTCTGAAGTGTCTTCATCTGTAGTCTTCAGAAGTAGATCCGAAAAAACCTTGGATAGATTCTAGGGTGTCTATGTCTATAGTCCCTAGAATAAGTGTCCTTATGGTAGTCACCTCATCTTATCGGAATGCATGGGTAACCAGTCACTGCATTTGCCAAGTAGAAAGAGGATAATACTAGATACTAGGTTCACTTACAAGTGCCTTGGGAGTGTCGGGTACAACCGAGAGTGCACTCCAAGGTAGAAAAAATTTGAGGCTAAAAAACTCAATTGAAATAGCCTCAGAATTACAAATGGACACCACCAATGTGTCCGTCTCGAAAAAATCTTTCCAATGACTATAAACATGGCTATAGTCGGATCTCAATAAGTCCTTCATCCATGGGAAAAACAACAGTAACCTCACTAAGCAGCAAATAACCCTCGCAATGTGGCGGCATCACTCTCTAGCAGAATAAAAACAAATCAATTTACCCTCACAGGGGAATTACATGGGCCATATAGGCCTTCACAAAAGATGCAAATCAGACAGTTTAAGAATATCCATAGTTTAGTTTCCAAATATTCCCAAAAAGACCTATGTTCGATGAACTAAGCTATACCATAGATCTAATTAACAGTGAAACACAACTTTTATTACATTAAAACAACTTGGTAGTAGTTGATTCCCTGCGTGCCCATCAATTTCTATCTCAACTTGAAGTAGAAATTTCAGCCTTGCCTCCTTTGTTTTCTTCCAATCCTCTCTCCAGTGCTTTCTTAATTTTCTCAACTGGCACATAAGGAAGGAAAGCTGTAATTCGGTAATGTTTGTCAGACATATAGACAACAATATGATTATATTTCTCTGACCAATATGTAGTTGTTGGCATCATGATGTAAACAAACTGAGGGAACAACGGAAGCTTGAGGAGTTTGTGCCAAGCAAAGAGAGCCCATTCTTCTGCAACCGGCTCATACTTAGAATACAACTCCTTCGCCGTAGGTTCACACTTTTCATACAGAACTCGTGCTTTCTCACTTGTAGTTTCAATTACCCCCATCCTCTGCACTTCATTAACGATGGACCTTGCAACATCAGGAGCTTGTTTTGCCATGTCATACATCTGGCAAGTTCCCTGCTTCACTGTTGGAGGCAGAGTACCATCCACTTTGCAGATCGTGTCATCGACCTTCTTGTCAATGAACTGGGCATCTCACAATGGGCACCAACTACAAACTGCAACTCTCGAGATTACAGAATCTTGTCAAAACTGGCACTTCAAAGCTGCTATAACGGGAGTGCAGTAATGATAATAAATTTATTGTTGTGTGCTCCAACGCTGTGATCTATCGGTCTATCCACGTACGCGCATGCATAAAAAAACAACAACATCATACAGCAATAAGTTTGATATACAAATAAAAAATTATCTTCAGTTGTTTCAACTCCACGGCGGCTAGCGGAATTCCCACCATTGCAAAAAATAACAACTTTCCTCTACACGACTAAGATGTTGCACGTCAGCTCTCATTATGCATAGCCACTTTGTACAAACTGCCATCTGGCAACACGAAAGTAATGAACTCGGTCTTCCATTTGCACGATGGTGCGACACTCCCTCCAACGGCTACAACCAATTAAATATCGCTCAACAACCAATAAGCCAAAATCTCTCTCGGATATCTCATGAGTTCATGCATTCTGACTGTACAACAAATCTTCCATCTGTCCCCTTGCATGGATTGGCACGCTCATTTTCTTGGTTAGATTTAAATCAAGCACCTATTACATTCAGGACTCCTCCTGCAAGCCCACCAACTCGGCAAGGCATCCTAACTGGAATGAGGAGGGTATGCTCCTTGGAGTTCAATCCTCACATGCGGAATCCTGTAGTTGATGCAGGATTAGCAGACTCACTTTTAACCTCACCTGGAGCATCATTGCCCTCTGAAAGAGGCCTGCCACAATCAACCATTTATAGTTGGAGTTGTGGCCATTTTGCAAGGCCACTTTTGTCTCCAGCTCATGATGATGAGGAAGCAATAATGAGAAGAGAAGAAAGGGAGAGGACGACTCTTGATAGAATAGAAAAATGTCGACACTCTAATGTAGCCAAAGTTAGTGATCAGATTGCAAGTTGGGACACAGGCTGTGAGATAGGAATGAAGGCTTCATTGCTTCATCCTTTCATTCCAGTAGTCATTGTAGCGGATGAGAGAGAGACAGTAAGGATATGGAACTATGAAGAAACTTCATAGCTGAATATGTTTGATAACCATGATGGTCCAAACAAAGAAATTAAAATATCCAAGTTGTGCCTTGTGAATGAGCTAGATGACAACATGCTTCTTGTTACTTCAAGTGATGGGAGTGTTCGCGTCTGGAAATATTATACTCAAAGAGATAAACAGAGGCTGGCAACAACATGGCAAGCAACACAAGGTCATAGACCTGGTGCCCGTAGTGTCAATGTTGTGGTCGACTGGCAGCAGTTGGCAGGTCATTTGTATGCTTCTGGAGAGATATCTTCCATCATGGTTTGGGATATTGATAGAGAACAGCTGGCTTTTAATATCCCATCTTCCACAGATAGCTCCATTTCAATGTTGTCTGCATCTCAGGTTCATGTTGGGCAGCTAGTAGCAGGTTCCAAGGATGGATCTATCAGACTCTACGATATAAGAACAAGAGCCCAAGGTTACAATAGTCTTCCCAACTCTGACAGTTGGCACAACCACACTACCAACACTAATAGTGAAAGAAACCTCCTCCTTATTTTGGGCAAAATATCAATCCCCACGATCGATCAAAATGATGTTGGACAGGTACTTCATGATTGCGGCCGAATCAGGTGTTGTTGGACACGTTCTTGCTTTGGCGTCTTCACTGAAAATCGTGAGCAACGTCTTCATTTTCCACCGTGCCAAAAAAGGAACAAGTTGTCAATGTTCACAGATCCATAAAAAAAAGTTGCTCCCTCGACGGAAGCCTCTCCCGCGCTTCTCATACATCAAAACACATCGTAAGCGGTAAAAAATCTGTTCTTATGCCTTCATATTCTATTGTCATAGCTTGATGCAGTCACGTAAAACTATGCCATCATTGTAGGATCCAAGAGGTTGTGAAGCTATTAGAAACAAAATAGTTCTGAATTTTGCATCGTGCGAGTGGTGCATCTGCAGAAGCGCATCATGTCACAAACTTCTTCTCTGCGCAGACTACAACAATCCATCCATAATAAAAATAGCAGTATGTCACTCCATAATAAAAATCTCCTGCAACTATGACATAATTTTTGTGTTGGTTGTTGGATCTCACGTAACTCAGCTCCAATATTTTAAACTTGGTCCTCGCAATAAAACTTGTAAAACAGACAACAAATATTGACAACCTGTATCCCGTTTTTCATTTCTCCATGGAGAAATTACTTCTTCAGACGGATACAAAATAAAATTTTAACCTCTCCAATAAATCAGTCATAAAAAAATTTGGTAGCCATTTAATCTTCCAATTTCTAGTTTTCAAAAAAAATGGAGGAAATTTAGGGAAAATAATGAGGGAGGGATTTCCATGAGGAAAATCCCCCCTCAAGATCACAGGAGCAGGAGAATGCCCGGAGCTCTGATACCAAATGTTAGGAGGGAAACTAATGAGATATATTGTACATGAAAATGTGTTACATATATAGGCAGGAGGCCTATATGATAAATGACAAGTGTCAATATAAACTGACAAGTGTCAAAACAGAGGCATAGTGCACATTAACAATATTCTAACACGACTAATATATCACTCTTCAATAAATCCTATAAATTTTGAAAGAAAATTGCAGGAAATCCATCGAGGCTAGGTGCCTTGTAAATATGGAAAGAGAAAATTGCTTCATGGAGCTCCTCCATAGATATCTTCTTCATCAAGATTTTATTTTGTCCTTGAGTGATAATTGATGGAATAATTTGTAGAATTTTTTGTTGTGCCTCCTTATCTTGCCTAGAATCTGACAAAATATTTTTGAAATAATTAATTGCTTCCTTACTTATATCTTCTTCATCCTCAATATTTATTCCATATGGAGTTATAATATTTTTGATATGATGAATAGAAAAATTTGGTTTTGTTGTAGCATGAATTTATTTTGTATTTTTTCTTCTTCCTTAAATCATTTCTCTTTAGATTTTTGGAACCAATATGACTCCTTTTTCAATGCATTATGATAATCAAAAAGTAATTGTTTTTCTTTAACATAAGAATCTTGATCCATTCCATTAATTTTTACTATCTCTTGTAAATTTTTAAGCTTGGTTTCAATTTCTTTCTTTTCTTTAAAAATATTACCAAAATATTTGGCATTCCATATATTCATTTGTTCCTTTAAATATTTCAACTTTTGAACAAACCTGTACATGCATGAACCTTCAAATTTTGATTCATACCACCATAACATAACCATATAGAAACTATTAGGGTCTTGAAGCCATATAGACTGGAATAAAATGGCTTTGGATGACCATTATTAGGTAACTACGGGTTAAAATAATGGATTTGTGATTTAATCCTACTTGCTATAAAATATCTAAAGAGATTGTATACTTTATTTGCAATTGTTTATTAGATAACAAGAATCTATCCAGTGTTTATGCTATATGATTTTACCCAATGTGTCTATTATCCCATTTATATTGATAGATTGAGGGACTAACATCCCTAAGGAAATGAATCAAAATATTTTATTTATTTAGACCATCCGATATTGCCACCCTTCTTTTCCAAAGAAAATAGAACAGTATTTGTACGACCAAAAATGCGTGCACCCAAAATGTTGTAATTGCATAAACAAAGTAAAATTGATATTCAAACACATAAATGGACAAAACACATGGAAATTACAAGAAATGCCTCTATTATTCCATTAAAATCAATGAGTGTCTGATTACAAGTAAGTCCCTCTTAGGGATACTCTATTTTGATACGCAATTACAATTATTTCAATCCCCCTCGGGGGTGAAATGCACTATCAAGCCCTTAAGGTGACACGAACTGCTCTAGGGTGGAGTAGACCCTCTTCTTCGCATTGAGGAAGGAAATGAATGGTTGTAGCTCCTTAGAAACCTATTTCCTACGATCAAGAAACAACACAAGAATGTCAAAAGCATAGGCAGCCTCTCATGATGAGGCCCTTTAAAGACAAATAGCATGAAAATAGCATAATGACATAAAATCAAGAAAATGTAAACTATGCTAAACATATGCAAATAATATCAAGATTGATGGAAATATGTAAATGAAGAGCACAACTATCAATCTATGGAATCAATTACTTGAAATGAAGCATTATAACATGAAAAGAAACCATTAATGTCTAAACTACTATGATGAAAACAAGTTAGCAAAAACACTAATCTATCGGTCAGAAGTCTCTACAACTACAATTTAACCATGCAAATGACTAATCTAATCTAATTAGATGGGCAAAAATGAAAATAGTAAGGTGGTGATACCTCTGTTGCAAACCGCAGCACTGGTGCATGGTCTGCACTGTAAACCATGGCTGAAAGCTACGATTAGCACTCAAGTAAGTTTACCCTCAAAATCAAGGGTAGTGGGCTTGACCTCCTTGTCCAATTGATGTTCAAGGGTCACCTTCGATGTCCTTCTGACAAGTTTGGTGGTTGATTCACTGTGAAGGGCCTTCGTTTGCCCGAATTAGCATTTCTTGGCTCTCCTAGGTCCTTAGGGCATCCATGGCCTAATTCGTCATGATGCTTGACAAATTGACAATGGGGATGGCAACAAGGCTCTCTCTATGCACTCAAGTGAGTCCATAATTTGATAGGGCTTCACTGCTCTTGATCTCCAAAATGCACTCTCTATATCTTTCTCCTAATTCTGAAGGGGTACTTATAGGATGTCCTAGGGCTAGGGGTGGCTTCATGGAGAAGCCAAGATCAAGAAGAGGTGGTTAGGATAGTTGGATTGGAAGCTTCCATCCTCTAACCACCTTCTTCTAGAACAAATGGTCATTCAAACCGATTTGGCTCGGATGAAGGCCAACTGAACTTCAGTTAAGACCATAGGTTACAGCTATGGTCTAGACTATAAACCGTAGGCCTTAGCCATGGTTCAGACTATAGACCATAGGTCTGGGCTATGGTTCAGACTGATTAGGCCAAGGAGCCCAAATTGAGTGGTTAGAACCACTGCTCTATCTTGGAGTCTATCCAAGATCCTCCATATGGTCTTGTAGCATGTCCATATGAGTAGTCGCCCTCGACATGATGCATTTTAGGTGTCTACAGATGCCCCTTTTGAGATGCATTGTGAGATCGAACAATGCTGAGCAAAAATAGACCTCCTAAAATGATGTCGAAGGTTCTATGATGATCATTAGTCAGATCAACATTAGATGCCTCTTGTCCAGCAAAAGGATGTGCATCCTAGAATCATTGCTTCCAACTGGGTGAAAGGCTTACATTTTGAAAAGCTTGTGCCCTTCTCATCTCATTCGGTGTAGTTGTGCATTCCATAGGTATCTTCTGACCCATATATCCGAAAGGCAGAGAACAACAAGCAAAGTCATATTTTCTATTTACCCCAAGCAAAGGGGTAAGCTTATGATAGTTGTTGACAATGATTCGCAAGGACGAACGCAATTTTGACAAGATCAAGGGATCTACGATCTTCGAGATCTTCTATTGATTTTGATTATGATTTGATATTATGACTACCCCCTCAAGCGACGAGTCGATGAGGGTAATGACAATGATTAAAGCGATGATGTCGCTTGACCACCATGGATGATCTGAACAAATTTAGATTTGAGCATATTAATGCCTTGGCTAGGCCTAGTTCAGCTTATGATTCCAACTATTAATAGTAATTGCACATTCCTATCCCATGGAGCAGTCGGGCTACAATAGTCATCTTAGGGAATCAAAATGAGACAACTCCAATTAGATTTGTGTTGAATCAAGTTATCGATGATTTGCTGAAAAGATGTCATAGGAGACATGACATGAAATGCCTCATTCCCATGGAGAAGTCCAGCCATGAAGGCCTTCTTAGGGATTGAAAAGAAGCATATCAGATCAACGATGACAATTTTTGCCCCAAATGTCCTTATGGTAATTTACTCATCTTGTCGGATTGCATGGATCGCAAGTCGCTGCAACCGCCAAGTGTATAGGGTAAATTACTAAATACGAGGTGCATTTGGTGTTTTTAATTATTTGATTTTTTTGTTAATTTTGATTTATTGATCGATCCTGGTGCTTTGAAAATCACCAAATTTGCAATATTAATTGCTCTTTTTGAAATTTGATCCATTAGGAGTCATTAATTTACCTTTTTAGACCTTCCCACGATGGGTTTTTAGTGCATTTAATGCTAGCTATGAACCACGAGTACGGTCTATGATTGAATTTTTCAAATTTTGGGAACCATAGCTAGGGCCTATGATCAAAAAACCCTAATTTTGGGACCATAGGTGTTAGCTCTCCCAAAATTAGGCAAACCTTTAAATAGTCATTCCCATTTGAATTTGTCATTATTTTCTAGAAAGCAACTACATTATTGAGAGCTCTGAGAGATAGGAGACATTCCCTGATCCGGAACGCTACCAAAAACTCTTCCATATACCACACTTGATACCCCGATGGTGGATCCTGATCAGCCATCGACTAGCAGAGGCCATGGAGTAGGCAAGGTAACTCGAAATCGAGTCCTCACAGTTCAATACCAATTAAAATCAACCACATTAAGTAATGCGGTAAATGAACCTCACTAAACAGTTGGTAATGAACCCCACTAGATTAGGTTAATTAGTTTTTAATTTTTTTAGTGAGACAGGCTAGGAAGGTACCCAAAATGGGTATTCTTCCTAGACCTAGTAGGTTCCCAATTGTCAGATTGGGGACCACAACTATCAGCTACGGTTCACATTCAAACTACAACGGTCATATTTTGACCACATGGACCACAGGGTTGACCCACGGTTCACCAACTTTAGAAAAATTTTATTAAATTTTTGCATTTTCTAAAGTTAATTAGGCAATTAATGTTATTTAATGCAATTTTGACTTGCCTAATGAATTTTTTATTTTTATGAATGCCTTGCGACATGTTTTTATCTTTTTATCATTTTTTGATGTTTCTAACATTTTTAGTTGTTTTTTCTTTTTTAGCTAGAATTTAGCTTATATACTACTTTTTATTTTAGAGATTGACCTCTAGGGCTCATGAGCCCGATCTACTTAAGACTCTCCATAGACAGCTCACTGATGGTGAGCGTGCATGGTTTAGAGCCATCAGATTTGGCTATGTACTAGATCTACCCACTATTAGGGTAGATCAGACCTATTTGACTACGTTGGCCCGATGCTGGAATGCATGGACCAACACCTTTCACCTACCTACAGGTGAAATGACTATGACTTTAGAGGATGTCTATCGGATCTTTAGGATCCCTATCGATGGTGAGGCCATCACCTCTTCCTCTTCTCAGAGGAAGGAGCCTATCTTTGATGCTATCTTCGATGATCGGAGCAAGGAGGCTCAGGAGAAGATCGATCATGGAGGTGTCCACATTGGATACTGGTAGGGTGAGCATATTTTCTTAGTACGTGATGATCTTCATGATCCTTGTGGTACAGGTAGTGCTTCTAGACTCCTCGAGTATGAGGATTCCCTAGAACCTCCTAGCCAGTGTTTGGAGAGTGATTCAGAGTTCCACTACTCAGCCACTACGCCTAGCTTGGGGGAGCACACTACTATGTCAGCTCTATAAGGAGTTATACCATATTACGAGCTAGAGCCATCGAGGTATTAGCTATAGCCTATTGCTATAGATCTAGGGTTGGTAGCATATCCAGATCGAGCATCCCATGGACCTACCTCTCCACATCATGACCATTGATGATGCACATCAGTGCTACACCACATGTTAGCCATGAGAGGAGGAGGGGTTCTAAAGTAGGACCCACGCTAGAGACACAAATTATTACATTACATGATTTAATGCTCGAGGATGACATTGAGTGGCGCTCCTATATGGATTGCCCTGATTGGACCGAGGTAGGTGAGTGGCTATGATAGGCTCATCGAGATAGGTGGCTACTCGATCGTAAGGTCAATATTAGAGAGTATCAGTTCTTCTCTCACATCCTATGATAGTTTGGCTTGGTGTAGGACATTCCAAAGATTCCATTTATGTACCGACATCTCATGCTAGAGACACATCTACCATGGATTCAACCTATAACTCTAGGAGATGAGGTTGATGACTTCTAAGAGTCTAGGGATGACACACCTAGGACCACCCCAACATATGACACATGGTGGTCCCTCCTACAATGGTAGGGGAGAGGGCCTCTAGGTAGAGTAGATGACCAGCAGAGGTAGAGGCCGATCCTGATGGGCGTAGGGTGCACCAGAGGACCGAGGGTGGATGGGGCATAGAGGCCACCATAGAGGAGGCTCCATAGGTAGAGGTAAAGGAGGAGGAGGGGTCAGAGGAGGGTGAGGTGCCTCCTAACAATGATGTAGGGGAGCTCCTCACTTAGGTTGTCGACCTATAGAGTCAGGTTGGGAGGTTGTAGACTCAATAGTTGAAGTGGGACACATCTATCACCCTTCTAGAGGTGAAGCTAGCTCACGGGATAGACAATTAGTAGAGGCTCAGGCATAGATTATAACCCTCATAGCTTAAGCTACAATAATAGAGTCATAGGTCGATGAGCTTACTAGTGCATGAGATGTGGCACTAGCACAGCGAGGTGAGGCCATAGCAGAGAGAGCTACTCAAGGCACAGAGGGGGGATCCTTCATCCTCCCATGCTATTATGGGACCTCCTACTACACCATCAACTATACTACTAAGAGGTAGTGATCCCATGGTAGAGGTTAGGCAGCTCACTTCCCTCATAGAGGAGGGAAATGACCTTTGTGATGTGAGGGTAGCTCACATCTCCCAGCTAGAGGGCTTCATCAGATTAGAGGCTTAGAGGTACCAGAGGATAGACATGCTACTAGGTCTCAGAGGACTAGGTCCAGGACCTCAAGATAGTCCACGATGAGCTCCAGCCAATGGATGCATAGGACAGAGAGGACGCACAGGTCCTCTAGCACACATGGAGGTAGCTCGCACAAGAGTCACAAGGAGATGGGTGTGACCTCTAGTCACAGGTCTAGCCACTTAGACATACCCGTATCCCATGTGCTAGGCCTCTTTGGGTTAGGTGGTACACAGGGCCCTCAGAGGCACAAAAGCATCAAGACCTACAGAGTAGGCTCTAGAGCATAGGGTGAGGGAGTGGGAGAGCTCCAATTCAGGGGGAGAAGCTAGAGCTAGGGCTCTATCTAGATCTAGGCTACATTTTTGCATATGTACCATTTTTGGTGTAAGGTCTAGGACCTACACGATTGTAGCCTACGGGTATTTTGTACTCCTGATGTACTCTTGAGACACACACACACACACACACACACACACACACACACACAAAAAAAAAAATATATATATATGATCTGATCTATCATTTATGACTCATTATGTGTACTTGTATATTTTTAATTTTCTATTTATGTTATGCACATGGATGCAATGCTTATGTTAATTTGATGCTATATGATGTGATGTATGGATGACATGCACTAGATAGCTATTTAATTTATGATGATGATGATATGCAGTGATCTAGATGCTTAGATGTGTGATTTATGATGGATGCATATGGATGCAATGTTTTCTCTTAAACATATTTGTTTTTTCTTTTTTGAATGTATGTAATGCATTTATTTACATGATGGTGATCTAATGTAAATGAACCTGTATGCTTTAATCACTTAAAACATAAGGAATGAATGCAAATATGTTTATCAATCTAATGGATGACACCATAGAATGTATAAAAATCATGAATGTAATTGAAAATCCTTAAGATAAGAATTTAATCAATTAATCACCCATATATGAAATGCAATGAATGCAGTTGTATGATGTGAATGATATAATGTGTCATTCTATTTTCCTTTGCAAATTTGAAAAATATGCATGATATAGTCAGTGGTCATCTAAATATTATTTCTAATATCCATCCGGTATCTATCCTATATCTTGATTGTGCTTTATATGATGATGTATCATGGACTCGATACTTTGCAATTTGATGATTTTATATGGTTTGCGATATTTGATATTTTGTTGCTATGAGAGAGATTTTTGAGGTTTTCCATGAGACTCAAACACCCTAATAGACTTATCAAAAGTTGCATACTAACCACACTAGACTTCTGAGATAAAAGGCTTTTGCTAGGATAGGCCCTAACTGTTCATTATCCCTGTGTGTGCACATGATTATTTTAAGATAAGACACGAGCGTTCCCCGATGTCAGGGGATTCTTTCAGCCCATTGCTAAGATAGGGGTACCACAAATGTCTTATCCAATCCCAAGTTTAGATTTTAGTTGGACTAAGCCACTAGGCAATGCAGGACACCTGAAGCTAGCTCCTCCACATTCAAACATTGGTCTACCCACAAGCGAGATGCAAGTGTATCAGACATATCATCATGCGTAAGGTATAGTAGTGTCGATAATTCTAAGGATTCAGGCTCATTCCTTTCTATCCTTCAATTTTTGGGATACTTGCTCATATGTAGTGAAGCAAGGGAGTCGATTCCATCTTCATTCTGAACTATCTCTGGATCTTCATTTGATCTCTCTTCAAACTAGATTTTGGATCTTCATTTGATCTCCACTCGAACTTTGATTTATGATCTTCATTTGATCTTCACTTTGAACTTGATTTGAGCCTATTTTTTGATCTTCATTCGATCTTCACTTTTTGGCATTTACATTTGATAATTTTCTTCAAAAACTTTCCTTTGGGGGATTTACTTGGGAAAACTATTTTCTAGTATATCGATTGAGGATATCGATCTTATGATATCAATATGGGATATCAATCTTGGGAAGTCGATCTATGATATCGATCTAGGGTATCAATATTGAGGATTGATATGGGATATCACTCTAGGATATTGCTCATTTTATCGTAAGCAAGGGATTCTGAATAGGGAACTAACCTATCCTTTTGCCAACTACCAACATTTCCCATACCGTCCGCATAGAGGGATAAGCAAGAATAACTCTTTTCACTTCAGGATACCCGGTCCTGCTTCACGGCTTTCATCTTCCCCTAGTCCTTGTTAGGATTGTTTAATTTGTTGATTAGTGATAGGCTTCTGATATGCTAAGGGCTATACTAACTGAACCTTAGCTACAAAAGCAAAGCAAGCTTTCTACCAACTCTTGATAAGACCACTAGGTATGGTTGAATGACCAAAAAACCCTAGTATATCTCCATAGCAACAAAATAGGTTGTGTTGAAAAACACAATTACTCACATGAATGATGGATCATGATAAATGCAGAGATGCATGATTTAGACACAAACATGGTGTCATTTGTAAGACTGACAAACATAATCCCTCCTACTACGGAATGCAATGGATGACGAATGCCTATATGCAATGTAATAATGCAGCGGATGCATGAGTAAATGCAAAAATGACAATGCAAAATTCAAATGCAAATGCAAATGTTTTTGGATTTTTATGCTTTACCAATTTTTTTGGATTTTATTGATTTTATAATTTTTATGAGTTTTGAGCCTCATATCTGACCAAACGGTGAGTACATGCCTCTGGAGCCTTTAGATTGACCAAGCAATTTTTAGCAAAATCCTTGGAGCTTTTTAGGATGACCGAACGATTTTAAGCAAACCCTCAGAGCTTTGGGTTTGACCAAAGGGTTTATGAGCACCTTTGGGACTTTTTGGGATGACCAAGTGATATTTTAAGAATCCTTGGAGCTTTTGGGTTGACCAAGCAATTTTTAAGAAACTCTTGGTGCCTTTTGATTGACCAAACTACTCATAGATGAGCTTGGAGCCTTTTAGGATGACCGAGCGATTATAAGCAAACCCTCGAAGCCTTTGAATGACATGACCAAGCAGTTTCAAGAACCCTTGGAGCCTTTTGGGATGACCGAGCAGTTTTAAAAAACCCTCAAGCTTTTTGAGGTTTGACCAAAGGGCTTACAGATGCCTTTGGAGCTTTTTGATTGACCAAACTACTTATGAGAGTGTTTGGAGCCTTTTAGGATGACCGAGGATTACAAGCAACCCTCGAAGCCTTTTACTATGCTCTTCAAGCATAAAATACCTTAATATGGATGATGTTGAGAGGTTCAGGCTCTTCAACACCTCCTAGCGACGTTAGGTGATAGGTACCTAGACCAATATTTTTAGATATGATGTAGGGTCCTAGCCAATTAGCCATAAATTTGTCTCGCATATCTGGCGATAAATTAGAGTTCTATTGGTTCTATTTCAAGACAAGATCCCCAAATTCAAAGTCTCTCTAGTGGAATTTGATATTGTAAGCTCATTTTAGTCACTCCTGATAAACATGAAGATGCTCTAGGGCATTCACGTGATGTTCATCAAGTAGCGTCAGTTGATCCAGTCGAGCTTGTCATGTGGTGTCATCATCGATGAACTCTTTCAATGTGACACGCAGTATTGGAATTTCCAATTCCAAGGGCATAATGGCCTCAATGCCATATACTAGTGAGAATGGTGTTGCCCTAGTGGGCATCCGAATACTAGTCCTATAAGCCCATAATGCAAGGGGCAGCTGGATATGCTAGTCTTTGTGGTTTTCTTGTACCATATTTTTCAAGATGGCCACCACTATCTTATTTGAAGCTTCAACCTACCCATTTTCTTGTGGATAGTATGGAGTCACAAAACTATGTTTGATTCTATATTTAGATGTCAAAGCTCTCACAATTTTGTTCTTGAAAGATGTTCCATTATCCGATATTATTTTGGATGGAATCCCAAAATGACTTATGATATGCTCTAGTATAAACTCTGCTATACGAGCTCCAGTTGTCATTGTTAAGGGTATTGCTTCCACCCACTTTGTAAAATACTCAGTAGCCATGATTATAAATGTATGTCGACCCGATGATGGAGGAGAGATCTTGCCTATAAGATCTAATCCCCACTGAGCAAATGGCCAAGCCGCTTGGATGGGTTGTAAGGCCTACGATGGCAAGTGCGTAAGATTAGCATGATGTTGACATTTAACGCATTTCTTGACATACACATTGCACTCCTTCTCCATAGTGGGCCAATAGTAGCCCATTCGAAGGATGCGCTTGACGATGGCCATGCCGCTGAAATGGCCACCGCACGTACCATCATGAGCTTGCAAAATCGCCCATGATGCCTCTTGGGGCTCTAAGAAATGAAGGAGAACTCCATCATAGCCTCGTCGGTACAAGATGTCTCCTATTAAGACATATTTAGCCACTTTCTATTTAAATGTGTACTTCATGGCATGTGATAATCCCTCTAGGATTATACTAAGCTTTAGGAAGTCTTTAATTTGTGACATCCAATTTTGATAAGCCTCAACTTCGACTGCTAAGATGACTTGCTCCCCCTACGTATCTACTTTTGCAAATGTAGACTCAAAAACAACCTTGTGGTGAATGGTAGTACCACTCCCCATAGGACTCTGAGAGGTTAATGACCCCTAGGGTGCCTTCTTAAGAAAGTCTTCAGCTTTGCAGAACCATTCAACTTTTGGTTCTACACTGATCATGTTGACCGATTCTTTGTTATCATAGGTTGCACGCTCTACTGGATGTGAGAGCATCTTGACATGGATGGTAGTGAAATCAATAGATGGATTCTGAGGGATTAAATATCCCAAAGATGCCATGGTGTCTACAAACCTATTTGATGATCGAGGGATTGCCTCGATGTCATACCATTCAAATTTAGCCAAATATGTGGCAACTAGATCTTTATAGGCTTTCAGTATGGGACATCGACACTGAAAGAGCCCCTTGACTTGATTTACTATGAGCAAGGAGTCACCAAAGATGTTCAATCTCTTAATATTCATGGTGATAGCTATGTGGAGGCCCAGTAGTAGGGCTTCATACTCAGCATTGTTGTTGGTGCATGAAAAATCCAACTTAAATGACAAGGGCATTGGAGCTCCTTGTGGCATGAAGAACACTATTTCAGCACCACCTCCTTGCTCGCACTTTGAACCATCGAAGAACAGAGTCATATCAGCATTGTTCTCTAGTTCTTCAGGTTTGGGAGCTTCAGATATGATGAAGACTGCATCATCTGAAAGCTCTATTGTTAGAGGCCTACTATTTGATAGTGGTGCCTCAGCTAATTGATCTGCTATGACCTATCCCTTAATGGACTTCTAGCTTATGAATTCTAGATCAAATTCTATCAATAGCATGATCCACTTTGTAGTACGTGTATTGTGATAAGTCTTACTCATCATGTACTACAAAGGATTTTGTTTGGATATAACATATGTCGTATGACTTAACATATAGTGTCACAATTTCTTTGTAGTGAACACTACTGCTAAACATAATTTTTCCACATATGCATACCCGAGCTCATAGCTCACCAAGGTTCGACTAATATAATATATGGCCTGTTCTTTGCCTTGCACATTCTTTTGGGCTAACATGGTTCCCAGTGCAAAGTTAGTTGTCGATATATATAGTAGAAAAGGCACCTCTAGCCTTGGTGGAGCTAGCACTGGCGGTGTCGCCAGGTATTGCTTTATTTCAGTGAAGGTTGCCTTGTAGTCCTCATCCCAATTGAATGGGACTCCCTTATGTAGAAGTCGATTCATGGGTCGACATTTATCCGATAATTGAGTGATAAATCACTTTATCGATGCTACCTTGCCCTGAAGGCTCCTTAATTCCTTAATATTGGTGGGAGGATGCATTTCCAAGATAGCCTTGACCTTCGTTAGGTCAACTTCGATGCCTCGCTTAGAGACGATGAATCCTAGTAGTTTTCTAGAAGTTATGCCAAATACACACTTCTTAGGATTCAGCTTGACATTGTGCTCTATCAGGCGATCGAAGACCTTCCTTAAGACCTCTGCATGCTCTTCTCACAGCAATGACTTGGCCAACAAGTCATCGATATAATCTTCTAGAATTTTGTGCATATAGTCATGAAAAATGTATGTCATGGCCCGCTGATATGTGGCACCAACATTTTTGAGGCCAAATGGCATAACTTTGTAGCAAAATATTCCCCATGGTGTTATAAACATGGTTTTATGTTGGTCTTCGGGTTTAATCCGAATTTGATTGTAACCAAAAAAATCATCCATTAAGGAGAGCATTTCATGACCTGTAGTTGCATCTACGAGAGCATCAATATTGGGCAACGGAAATGAATCTTTGGGTGTTGCCTTATTTAGGTCTCTAAAATCCATGCAAATACGGATTCTTCCATCGGGTTTTCCCATGGGTACCATATTGGACACCCATTCTGGATAGTCGATGGAGATCACAAATTCCACATCCAACAACTTTTGTAGCTCATCTTTCACCATTAAGGCTACTATTGGGTGCATCTTTCTAAGCTTTTGCTTGATCGACTTCTTCGTCAGATCTAGTGAAAGGTTATGCGTAACCAATTTTGGGTCTAGACCTGGCATATCCTTGTACGTCCAAGCAAACAAATTTGGTCTCTCTTTCAGTAGAGGGATGAGGGTGGCCCACTCATCTGGAGTGAGACTCTCTCCAAATTTAACCTTCTTTGCACTGGTGGGATCATTACTGATATCCACCTCAAAGGTTTCCTCTATTGACATATGTGATCCCTCCTCAAGCTGATGAGGCGTAGGAATCAAATGGATGTCATCAACTGGGTTGATAGGTTCCATGTTGGAAGTATTTTTGGCATGATAGACATCATATGCACAGCCTAGTGCAAAATGGAAAGGTTGCAACATTTCTTCATTAGGGAAGAAATCTTCAGGCTCAATGGGTGAATCAACGTGATCCCAATCGATAGCATCTTTGTTAAGATACAATGGTTTGGATGGATCTACTGGATTGTGGAGTGGAGTGGTCAAATCAATGGAGACCATGTTTATGGAATGGAATTGATCTCCAGGACCACATGGACCAACTTCTACAAAATCTACGTAGTCCTCATACCCACGATCTGGCTCTAATGGCACAGGCACAAAGGGGTCTTCTCTATGAGGACTATGAACAACTGGATCCTCCCTATGCACTAACTACAAAATAGGATCATTTGGCTCATGGAGCTCCATGTAGGTCGATGGAAGGGGATTAACCAACCGATAAATTTGATCCAAGTTTAACCGTCTTGCTCTCAGATGAGGACCAACACGTAACTATCGATAGACCTCATCTATGTCGATGGGTTGATGATGGTAACACAAATAAGGAGGACCAAGGTAGGCCCTCTCTAACTCATCTTCTTCATCACTATCATAATAGAATCCTTCATTCACCCCTACTCTTAGGGGTGCTCTAGCAAGTGCGGCCCCATGAATCTGACTGCTTGATCATTGTCATCACTATCTGGATAAACCGAATAATTATATCACAAGTGTGACATCACCAAGAAATCTAGCTCTACTTCTTCCCCTAAATGATCAATGTTGGGAAGGATCTCTTCGATAACCTGTATCGATTCAATAGGCAATAAATGATGTGCATGCCAAGGCCTCACATAGGCACCTTCGACTTCATCCCTAGATTCATCATCATTTGAGGATTCCTCATCTACATCATAGCCTGGTCCACTCATATCGGAGGTGGACTCCACTCCATATTCATTACAAAGATCTCCTAGCTCGAGATCACCTATAGTAATGGGGTTATGCCCCTGCACATCTATGTCATCGACTGCATCATAGGTTTGGTGTCCCAGGTTATCTCTGGGGTTCAATTCTATCTCAGTCTACTCAAGGAGCCCTTCATGATGATCTTCGAGTGGCTCAATGGTGATGACAGATATCATAGGGTGATTCCTCCAAAAACTAGAAGGATCAAGATGATATGGATTAAAATCCACATCATCCACCATACTAAGGTACAGATGATCTAGGGATGCTATGAGAAAATCATCCTACCCTCATATCTATAACCCTAAACCAAACCTATCAGTGACTAACTGATAACATGGTTCCAATGGAGTCCTACATCCTTGTTCAAAGAGACCAAGGTCGTATCCATGCCAATGATATAACTCAAAAATACGCATGGCATACTCTAGGTTGGATAGATAATGAACATTTACTATGAAAGGTTCATCATCATCTTCATCCATGGGCTCTCATGTTGGAAGCTGATCTAGCCCTGCATAGATGAAATTAGTCTGATTAGGTGGCTCTCCCAATGGAACCATCGATCCAACCAGGTAACGATGAGCGGACGGTCGGCCCATCTCTTACGTAGTCTTCAAAATTGGTCCGAAGGTTACATTCTACACAAGGTACTCACCTAATCTGGTGTTGGCGAGATGTACTATCACCCACGGTGTGGATGACCCTACTGAAGATGTAGGTGAGGTAGGCTGAGGTGCCTCCTCGACTTTGTCTTGGGGTTCCTCAACTTCCATAGGAGTGGGAACCTCCTCGATGATTAGCTTGAGCTCATGCTCCTCTTTCTCACCCATTTTTACCTTCAACTTCCTTTCATCCCGATGCATGACTGATGTCGATGGTTTCAGGGAAGTGGTAGTGGTGTGCTCCGATATATGTGACACAGATGGCATTGGTTGAGCATGTACTACTGGTTTACCTCCTAGCTTCTTTATCGATGATGATGATCAAACATCCAGGTGCATTGATGGGAGTATGAAACCCCTAGGAAAATCTACTAGGTTCATAAACTTAAAAGGTTCTTCATTCGATGACACTACGTGAACCTATCCCTCATGAATATACTTCACACACTGATGCAATATCGAGGGAATGCAATGCATTTCATGAATCCAAGGCCTACCGAGTAGTATGTTGTACTGCATGGCCCCTTCTATCACATGACACATCACAGAGATGGTCTTTAAGCCTACCTACATAGGTAGGATAATTGTGCCAATAATCGAACATAGTGCATCATTAAACGCTCTCAATGTAAATGTAGTGGGCACAATGTGTGATTTAGGTAGCTTCAAATGACTCAACGCCTTGGTCATTATTATGTTGATCGATGAGCCGATATCGATCAAGACCCTTTTAAATGGCATGTGATTAACACATGTGATTATATGCAATGATGGGTCAGCCATGGTTGTAGAAACCATCCTTATCTCATGATCATAAAATTGGATCATCGATTCTTGACACTGTTGTACATGTCCCATAAAATTAGTAAATGCTTGTGCATCCTAGGACTGTACTTCAATGGACCTCAAAATATCCATAAGAGTCTCCTTATGCCTAGGGGACTATTGTATTAGCTCATATATCGACAACTTCATAGGAGTTATCTACAAGTTTTGGACCAACCTGCTCCTTATGGTCACCATCGGTCTTGTTGGTGGGCCTAGAATATTCTGCATCGATCGTTGATTCGATGTGGCTTGTATTTGAATGGGAGCATGAGGTTGATTCGGTTGTTCATATCTCCCATGTCTAGTGACAATGTTCACCATGCCTACGAACCCCTGGGTAGGTGGTTCGACTCGCACTTGGTTGACCTGGCCAACGTTGTTGCGAGGTGCCTCATGATTTGGCAAGGGGTTTTTGTAAATCCCCATATTCTGATTATCGAGTGCCTGTGGGTTGTGTGGCACTACAAGCTCACCTTTGTCAATCATATTTTGCACCATGTGTTTGAAAGTCCAGCACACCTCAATGTCATGGCCTTTCATTCGATGAAAAATGCAAAATAGATCTTCTTGGTACCCCTTTGATTTGGGTTGATTGGGGTCTATCATCTTGACTTCGGGTAATCTAATTGCCTTGGCCTCGCATAGTTGATGGAAAATCGACGTCAATGATTCCGTCAATGGTGTGAACTGGTGAGGTGGGCGTTGATCTTTGTTCTTGCCCTTATAATTGTTGTTGCACTTTTCATACTACGTAGGAGGAGGTTGGGCCTGATAATTCTATTTTTGTTGCCCCTTGTCCTCCCTTTGGAGATTCAACACCACTTGATTCACATGGGCCTGCTTGCCCTATTGTTTTGTGGCACTCTTATTTTGTCCCTCTCTCCTATTCTTGAGCTTCAAGTTGCCTTCCTACAACTTGATGTCCTCGATCACTTTGGCTTGCACCAAAGCCTCTTCGAATGTAGGATACTATTATAGCTACAGTAGTAATGAGATGTGCTTGGCACAACTCTTTGTAAACATTTGGGTTAACTCTATGGTAGGAATAGGGAATGGCAACTTCACCATTAGTCTCCTCCATCTCTTTCTGTATTGCTCAATTGGCTCATCATCACGCTGAGCTAGCACAGCCAGATCAAAAATATTGGCCTATTTCTTGATGCCAAAGGAATAGCATTCAAGAAAGGCATCAACTAATTGCTCAAAACTAGTTATGCTATGTTTCTTTAGCTGATTGAACCACTCCCAGGCTAGACCAAAAAGTGTCATGATGAAAGTACGCAACAACAATGCATCGTTGCTTGCTATCTAAAAACAAGCATCCAAAAAGCTCGTGATATGTTCCTGTGCATCTTCATCACCCTTAAACTTGTCTAACCTGGGCATATCAAAATGCTCAGGGTAATCTGGAGTAGGCACCGAAGGATCCAAAGGCTCATTATGAATTTTCCTTAATGTCAGCTTTTGAATAGTCATGCCTTGTCTCTCGATGGCTTTGATCTTCTCGGCTAAGGCCTTATAGGCCTCCGAAGATAGAAAGTCCTCCTCCCTAAGTTGATGTGGAGGTGGCTTAGGAGGTACTATCTTCCTCGTACGATATGGAGGGCATTGCTCTTCCTCCTCCTCAGCTCGAGAGCTCTCAAGATATTCTTGCTCGTATCTGTCTCCCTCTTCTTCTTCATGTTGCCTCTACCTTTGATCATCGAGTGATGGTGGTCGCTCCCTCTATTTGGCACTAGCATGAGTACGAGCATCTCTATGCTCTTGATGCATATCGGCTTGTGACAAAGCCTTCCTATATACATGCTCTCTATGCTCATCATGAGGATATAGGCCAGCCCTAGCTAGCCTATCCTCCTACTCCACGCGCTCCTTCTGGGCAAGGATACGCTCTTCATGCATGTGCTGCTCATATAGCCTCTATCTAATGAGCCTCTACGCTTGAAGATTTTCATATTCAATGTGCTGCCTCTCTAGGTGAGCATCCTCCAATTGATCTTGGAGGAGTTGATATTTTTGCTCTCGATACCAGTCGATGTGATCTATCGATCTGATCGGCCATGGGAGGCCTCTGGTATCCTTGCTCTGTACGAGTGACCTTATGGGTTCTATACCCATCGGACTGATGTGTTGCACCTTTGCCTCTATCTATGAAGATGACATTGGCATCCTACTATGTCCTATACTATGAACCACCATGCACAGATAGTGGGTGTGTGACATGAGGGTGCTTAGAAGCCTCTCCATGCTCTCTAGTAGTCCTGACGATGCTCACGCTATGCTCACTCGAGGCACGAGTGGGTGGAGCGGAAGGCTTGTAGCCTAACTACTCTAAGACACTACCTAGACCCTCTAGCTATCTAGACCACCACCGCTCATGTGGTGGTGTGCCATTAGCTCCCACATTTGATATATCAATGGTGATCTTGCATGGTGGACCATGCATGGGAGTATGGGTAGACCTATGCTCGATAGTGAGCCTATCTGCCTACCCTTGAATGGGTGGATCTCTAGTCCTTATATACTCAGAAGGTGGAGGCATGGATCCTCCTATGGACTTAGTACGTAGGGGCACCAACTTGGTCCCCTGCACAACAAACTCTTTGGTCGATCTCATGGATGCGCGTGTAGTGCGGTCTCGATAATGGCTTTCGAGTGGAGCACCCTCATGCTGAGAGGCTCCCTATTCTATCCTATGCCTAGAGGAGTGTACTGAAGCTCCTCTATCTAGGGTATGCTCTACGGGCTCCCCTCGTGTCGAGTTATCTCCTCTAATGCTTGTCGAATGACGTTCGGTTCGCTCATGTGGGTGAGGAATTGACATGTGTTGTTGTGAATTGGTTAGGGGTTGGTCATTGGCATCAAGTTTAGACCTTTGTCGACCACCTCGTGTATCCACCATTGTGTACCTAGCATCTAGATGTATCTTTTATTATTAAGCAAACAAGGTATACAATGATGATTATCTCGTATTAAATTTTGAAAGTGAGCCCTAAACTATTTGATGTGTTTTCAAGATGTGTTGTATCAGTGTAGAAACTCTTATCATGTTTTGCAAAACTTGTTGGATTTTATTCTCAGTTTAATGGCTTTCACCTGTACGCTCGTAGCTCGACAACTTGGCTATGAACTCCAAGTCACGTAATCCAACCTATAATGTGTGGTAATGAAGCCCACACATGGTCAGGGAGCACAGGTCCTCCCAGATCCTCACCCATTTTCCCCTAGTCAACGTTATACCCTCCGAAGAGAATACATGCAAATTTTCTAGGGTACGAAAGGTTCTCGGATCCGGTATTGGTCTAGTATCCAAAGGTTCATAGGATTTGGGCCAATGGATGGAAGTTACGCCCACCATCATTGAACCCTACTAGTGGTTGGATGTCAAGCCCAACTCACTAGCATTTAAGTGCCAAGTGGTGTGTGTGGTTCATTTTAATGTACATAAAATAAATGCATCATATAGCACTCATGCTCATTTTCTATATGCTATGCAAATGAAAGAACGTTTCAAATTCAAAAAATGCAAGCTATTCTAGATGCTCTTTGAGACAATGCACATTACGATGATAATTGGCCACTAATTGGGCCTCACACATGCAAACCAAACAAGACACTCTATCAAGCACGTTGTAGCCTAGGGCGGACTGCAATCATAGGTCCGTTGTTCCTAGCAGCGCCTTTCTATGGAAGTAAATGCAAAAGCAAACTAGGACATGATTGATTTCCCTTTTTTTAGTGATTTTTCCTAATTTGCATTTGAAATTATGCATGCTATAAAAACATAGAGGGAAAAAAAATGATAGAGGGCTGAAAATAGGGCCTACCTCAGGTCCTGCAATGATTGGCTCTCTGATTTTTGTTGTCTGTGTTGTCAGCTGGAAACCGTAGGTCTGGTCTACGGTTATGACTATGGCCCATGGGTTGAACCTATGGTTCAATTGTTGGCCCATAGATGATAGCTATGGTCTGTACCTACAATTCAAAAATGTCAAGAACACACAGTCAGATGCTATTTATGTGGAGTTCCATCATGATCACCTTCTGTACGACCAAAAAGGCGTGCACCCAAAATGTTGTAATTGCATAAACAAAGTAAAATTGATATTCAAACACATAAATGGACAAAACACATAGAAATTACAAGAAATGCCTCTATTATTCCATTAAAATCAATGAGTGTCTGATTACAAGTAAGTCCCTCTTAGGGATACTCTATTTTGATATGCAATTACAATTATTTCAATCCCCCTCGGGGATGAAATGCACTATCAAGCCCTTAAGGTGACACGAACTGCTCTAGGGTGGAGTAGACCCTCTTCTTCGCATTGAGGAAGGAAATGAATGGTTGTAGCTCCTTAGAAACCTATTTCCTATGATCAAGAAACAACACAAGAATGTCAAAAGCATAGGCAGTCTCTCATGATGAGGCCCTTTAAAGACAAATAGCATGAAAATAGCATAATGACATAAAATCAAGAAAATGTGTAAACTATGCTAAACATATGCAAATAATATCAATATTGATGGAAATATGTAAATGAAGAGCACAACTATCAATCTATGGAATCAATTACTTGAAATGAAGCATTATAACATGAAAAGAAACCATTAACATCTAAACTACTATGATGAAAACAAGTTAGTAAAAACACTAATCTATCGGTCAGAAGTCTCTAAAACATTGAGAATAAGAATATGATGGAACTATTAGAGAATATATTACATTATTGGGTATATATCAATGTACCACCTTTGGTACATTACTAGAGTAGGAGTTTACTTTAGAGTAAAGTTAAGTAGTTACTTCAACATGTAATAAATGCACAAGTGTTAGAATGTGCAATGATGTAAATGTGCATGTAGTCCACATGTACATAAGTCATAGGATAGAGTCAAAGGTAGAGTAAGGGCCAAGGAACCTATCTTCCTATATAAAGGCCTTATAGTGAGTGAAATAGAGGGGAGATAATATAGAGAGTGCATAGTATAGATTAGTAGTGTGATACAATGTAGTTCCTTTAAAAATAGTTTATGGAGTGTTCATGTCCTCCATTATACTACATTGTACTATTTTTGTGAGCTTTCATTAATGGCATATTTTTGAGTTATTGTAGAAGTTTATCTCCTTATTTTCCTACATATTATAGTGTCATTATCATATAGATATCATAGCTTGCTTATCTTACATCTTGTGGTTGCATTTCCTATATCATATACTCATCAAAAGCTAACAGTGGTATCAGAGCACATGGTAGATCAGATAGGAAATAGGGAGAGCCACAAGTGAGATTGAGAGAAATCCATAAAATTGTATTTCCATTTGGCTAGAGTCTTTCCACAAGGTTGTAGAAAAACTTGTGAAGACTAGGACTCAACATAAATTCCACTAGATTGACAAATCAACTAGTGAAGATTGATTATCTCTAGATTTAGAGTTTCTTCCATTACAATCCTAATACTTTGTTGTAGGAAAAAGGAGATTCAAAGTGAGTTGGGAAGCTTCCTACAAAAGAGCTAGGAAGAATATCTTCTTTAGAATCAATCCAACACCAGAAGCAACAAACGAAAGAACGAAGATTTGGAGGCTTGAAGAAAAGGTCCCATTACTAGAGATTGCAGACCTATAGAGTGCAGAAGGAGAAAAGGCCATAGAAGCCTTGTTACATATTTGAGGGAGAGAAGAAGACTCCAGTGAAGAGTCCCGGTGAAGATAGGAGATTGGTGATCTCCAATGCAGATTGAAGACTTCACCCTAAAGAAGTTGAAGAGACCCTTAGAAGGTCCAGTTAAAGAACTCCTATTTCTGGAAGATTGGAGGTTGGTGATCTCCATTGAAGATTGAAACCTGTAGATTGTAGAAGAAAAGGCCACAGTAACCTTACAATAGAATCCAGGAAGAAGAGACTCTAAAGAAATAGTCTAGGAGAAGATTAGATATTGGTGATCTCCATTAAATATTGAAGTCTATAGATTACAGAAGGAGAAAATAGCTCAAGAAGCTAAAAGAGACCTACAAGAGGTCCCATTAAATAACTTCCAATTTTAGAAGTGATAAATAAGGACTAGCAAAAAGTCTCATTCCAGATTCCAGCAATAACATATTTTAGATATCCAGGAAGGAGATCTCATTTCCAACACTTCCATAGTAGAAGGTTGAAGGAAAGGTCTCATTGGGAAGACCAGAGAAGCTGCAAGAGTGAAGACCCTAGAGAAGAGGTCTCAAGGAGAAATAAGGAGAAGGCTTGGTGAGCCTCATTGAAGGAGATTCAGAGAAGGTCATTAAAGGAGTTCCTAGGAGAACTCATTGGAGAAATTTACCACCAAGGAGAAGTTCCTGATAAAGGAATATTTTGGGATAATTGTCGCCATCCGACAACAAGCCCAAACGGAGATAGATTTGGTAAGAAGTTTACCAAATTTTAGAGGATATTGGTGAAGACCTCAAGACTTTCAGATTCTTGAGAAGAAGGCCTTGATTGAAGTCAGAATTTGATAAGGAGGTTGAAGGAGAAAAGAGCCAAACATTACTACCAAACCTGAAAGGTTTGAAGATTACCTTTGAAGGCTAGAAGGCTCATTCAAAGATAGGGGTTTGCTGAATCTACAACAGAATACTAAAGGGTTCTTGAAGAAAAACTTAGCTACAATTTGGGGGAATTCCCTACCAAATTTTTGAGATTCAAGGATAACATTTCAGTGCAGAAATTGATTATAAAAGGGCAGCAATTAGGATAACATTACTAGCTGTAGAACTTTAGATTTACAGAGAGCATCCTAAAGGAGAATCGAAACCACCACACTACAGTTTCAAGCAACAAGATAGAGGAGTTACTAAGCTATGAATTGGTGAGTTGAGGAGCTATTTAGGACAACCAAGAATAGCTACAAGTTCATCCAGTTAAAGGCAGCAATAAGGTGAATCTAATCACCTAGCAATCCTTCATCTTTAGAGATCTTAAAGGTAAGAAACTTAGGTGCAAAGGGTTCATTTTATGAACACTTATATTTGGTTCATTATTTAGTTTCATTGAGCACCTTATTAGAGTTTAAAATTTGCAAGGAGGAAGGTTGCATTTTAGTCTTCAAAGGGAGTGTAGAAGATAGTTTCTTTTAAGGTTTATACCTGCACATTAAAATAGGAGTTAGATATATTTTGATAGAAATAAAAATATCATCTTCCTATTATCTAGTTACAACAAAGAAGACTACATTAAGTTACAAATATTATAGTGCATTTAGGAGCAATTACTAGTGCATGATTTAAGGTTCATTTGAAGGAGTAATAAGGTGAGATCAATATTGCACTATACTAGTTGTTCTTAAAGAGTTTTAAGGTGCACTAAGTATTTTAAGTTGCAGTGAAAATTAAGTGCATATTTCAAATTACTTTGAGGGTTCATTTATAGGAGCAATAAGGTGAAATTATTATTATCCTTAAGTGCATTGAGTTAGAGATATTACTAGTACATTAAGGATTGATTGCACTATTCTAGTTATTCATTAAACTAGTTACTCTCAAAGGATTATTATGTGCATTGGTTGTTAAGCTAGAGTGAAAAACCAAAGTGCACAAATCAACATATATCAAAGTGTCTAGAGACACTATTCGGTGCACAAAACCAACAACTTATTATGGCCTAGAGAAGCCACCTTACAGGGTTATATTCCTCCAAGGTGTGGAGAAGAAAGCTACCATCAAAACCAGTAAAGAGAGCTACAAAATGAGACTAGGAGAGTCTCAGGTTTTAGGTGCAAATAAGGAGGTATTACAGGTTGATTTTTGAGCATCAAAATTATCTTCTATTACATCAAAGGAAGACAAAAGATAAGTGTCTTAAGGACACTCTACATAGCCTATCATTCTATCTACAAGCGATCACCATTAGCACTAGCAAAAGTGCTTGAAGAGGAGCCATTACAAAGGGGCTCAACATCCATCATTAGTAGAGGGAAAGCACACTCAAAAGTGCTTAGAGAAGAGCCATTCTAGAAGGGCTCAACATCCACCATCAACAAAGGGTAAGCACTAGCAAAGGTGCTTAAGAAATGAGCCATCCGAAGGACTCGATATCCATCGATTGGTGCTTGAGTGGAGAGCCACTCATAAGACTCGGAAGATAGCTCATTAAGGTGTTAGAAGACACCATCATCCAACACATAAGGTGATGACAACCTACAATGAACAAGGGCTACGTAAGGTGAAAAATCATCTATTGCACCAAGGACAACATATTACAATGAAGTGAAAGGTGAAAGCAAGGTGCATTACCAAGGGTCCAACTCGGACATATCACCAATCAAGATGCATATCGATAGCCACCATAGAACCTCCATTACAATGCTTGAGAACTTCCTTAGCTGGAGCCATCCTCACAAGCATCATCGAGCGCTTGGAAAGAAAGCATTTTTAGATAAGAATACAAAGGGCATTCATTGGTAGAGGATATACAAAGGGAAAGAGATGTTGGAGAGTCTTCCATGCAAAAGAATAGAGTACCACTTGGCACATTCACCTAAGGTACCCATATATTCCCTAACGTACATTCAGAAAAGAAGCGCTCAAAGGAAGGTAACATCCACTGATTGAGCATTAATAATATCATTTGGGGGTTACAAAGCATAATAATTATAGCTCTTCGATCAAGGGAGAAATGAGCATTGGAGACACCTGAACCCAACGCCCATCAAGGAACGTAACCACCAACAATGCATACACCACATGGTCGATGCATCAAGAAGGACATAGAGCCTATTAAAAGTACTCACACAGAAGAGAAATGCTTATGCCACTTGGTGCCTGTGTCAAGAACGTAGAAGCATACTTATAGGTGCCCAAATTAGAGTGTGGAAGCATATTTTTAGCCAACATTAAGTAAGGGAGGAATTAAGGTGTGGTTGAGAGCATATTCAAGGTGCAAGGCACGAAGTCAAGGAGTCAAAGGAGCATTAAACACACTGCCATTGTCATACGTCCACCATCAAGGAAGTACAACACCCATTTCTCAAGGAAATACAACATTATAAGGTAAGGTTCTACGTTGATTAACATTGCTTTCATTAAAGGAGTAATAAGGGGTATATCATAAGGTTGAGTTTATTTATCATTTATATTGGAGAAACAATCAACCTTAATACATTTGAAAGCAAATCAAAGGAGCTCATATCCATAGTATTTCAAATCACTTTAGTGGAATATTTGCAATTAAACACCATAGGAGATATAAGGGTTTCTACTTGGAAAATCAATATTATTATTGCAAATATTATTAATTTCTAATATTCCAAAATTAGGGAGTTATAAGGTATACTACATCAAACATAGATTATTGGAATTTAGAAATATTAAACTATTGGATATTAAGGGATATAAAAGGAAGTTCATTATTTACTTAAAGGAGTTGGAATTATTTACTTACACTTGTCTCATACTCATACTAAAGGGACAAAAGAAATCCAACCATAGAGAACTTCAAATTGATAAGTGCATAGTTCATTAGGAGAGATAAGGTGAAATAGGAGTTGATTATTGTTATTTACAAAACACTACAAAATCAACCCAAAAGGTGAACTTATACTTGCTAAGCACTTTATCAAAACTTACAACATAATCTAATCACTAGGGAGACATAAGGAATCCTACAAAACCTAAGTCTTAGAAAGGTTTTATCAAAGTAGTTCACATACTCTAGACTAGGGAGTTATAAGGTAGTCTACAAGGACTATCATGACAACAAACAAATTCTTCCTTACAAAATCCCAACTACTTAAAGGTCCAAATTACTCCTCATGGAAAAACAAAGTGAGGGCAATTTTGATAGTTGAAAAGCTTTGGGAAATTGTCAAAGGAACAACAATTAAACCTATTGAAGATGATACAGAGATTCAAAAGTTTGAAGAAAGTGATGCAAAAGCATTAATGATAATAAATTTTGCCATTACAGATGAAATACAACCTCACATTAGTTCAGCAGGAACATCTACAGAAGCTTGGAAAACCTTATCCAAAATATTTGAAGGGAAGAATAAAGCTACTATCTTAAATCTTCAAACTCAGTTACATTCATTAAAAATGAATAGTGGCGAAAGTATAGAACTATTCCTAAGGAAGGTAGCAGATATAAATGGAAAATTATTAACCTTAGGAGAAAATATTGAAGACAAGTTTCTAGTTCAAGTAACTATGAGAGCTCTTCCAGATAGCTACAAGCATTTGGTTACATCTTTACAAATCCTAAGTAAAGATACATATTTTGATGAGTTAGTCAATATTCTTCAAGAATATGAGGTGGAAAATACAATTAAATATGAAATGACTAACAATGCATTAGTTTCAAAAGATAATCCATAGGGAAACATTGCTTCATCCTCAAAAGGATGAAGACCATGGAATAACAAATATTGTCATGTATGCAAGAGAAAAGGACATAGCACTAATTATTATAGATTCAATCCTAGAAACTAGAATCAAGGAAATCAGACAAACTATGGAAGCCAACCAAATAGGGCATTCCAACCAAGGTAATATCAAACTCAAAATAATCCTCATCAACAATAGTTTCAGCATCCATACAATTACCCTCAATTGGAATATCAAGAAGGGAATCAAAAAGGACATCTAGCTCAAAGGATTCAAGAAATTAAAGAACTAGAAGAACCAACTAATGAACATGAAGTTAAAGCTCTCACAACAAATATAGCATTTTATGAAGATACTAACTACTTGCTTGAACAAGATACAAAAAGTAGAGAAGGAGAACACAAACTCTAGAACCAGATCAAAGATCCATATTGAAGACTAAAGTCTTCAATACCCAAATAATGTAATACAGGGGGATGTTAGAGAATATATTACATTATTGGGTACATATCAATGTACCACCTTTGGTACATTACTAGAGTAGGAGTTTACTTTAGATTAAAGTTAAGTAGTTACTTCAACATGTAATAAATGCACAAGTGTTAGAATATGCAATGATGTAAATGTGCATGTAGTCCACATGTACATAAGTCATAGGATAGAGTCAAAGGTAGAGTAAGGGCCAAGGAACCTATATTCCTATATAAAGGCCTTATAGTGAGTGAAATAGAGGGGAGATAATATAGAGAGTGCATAGTATAGATTAGTAGTGTGGTACAATGTAGTTCCTTTAAAAATAGTTTATGGAGTGTTCATGTCCTCCATTATACTGCATTATACTATTTTTGTGAGCTTTCATTAATGGCATATTTTTGAGTTATTGCAAAAGTTTATCTCCTTATTTTCTTGCATATTATAGTGCCATTATCATATAGATATCATAGCTTGCTTATCTTGCATCTTGTGGTTGCATTTCCTATATCATATACTCATCAAAAGCTAACATAAACATCAAAAAATATTGTATAACATGATAACAAAATTTAATAATACTTACTAAGATCACATTGTGAGTATGGGTCATCCTCTTTACTAGATATTCATATTGATCAAAACAAGGGCTGAAGTAGAAATGCAAATTCGATAGAAAATGAGGTACATTATGGTTAAAATATTTGATAAGATAGAAAAGACCAAAGTGTGCTAAGAAAATCTAACTCTAACGGATCAAGATGAACTAGAGGCCATATATATGAGGATACTAGATATGGAAGCCCTAACACAAAAGATAATGATTTTATTACACAAAGACAAAGTTTCTCACACATGTGAAGTACAAGCCCTACAACTGAATAATGCCATGATGTGGTTTAGAGATGAAGTGAATATATTGCTACAAAAAGGATTATCATCCCCTTATGGCGAAGGAAGCATATTCATGGAGGAACAACTCTATATGTAACTATTAAGATAATGCAAGGAAGTAAATTCACCCATAGAAATTTGGTCAGAGCCCCTAGAGTTGGAGAATATAATGCAAGCAATAGAATCGTTTTTTGAGCTCAAGACCCAGATATATAGGATCACATCCAAGATCAAAAGTCTTCCTATCAGAAGCAAAATTGAAGTAGAAGCTACACTTTGTTATTTCAAATCAATTCAATATCCATCAAAAGAAGAATAGGCATGAGTTATGCAAATACTAGAAAAACGTCTTGCCATGTAATTATATTCAACTAGTTTCCTTTTTAGTTTATTTGTGTGTTTTTTTTTACAAGAATTTTGTGACTCCATACCCAAGGATAAAGGTGATTTTGAGTTCTCCCTCTAGTAGGCTAGAAGACCCCTGTGAGCTTCCAAAACTGTAGTGGCTCACCACTACCCACTCGCAACTAAGGCAAAATATTGATAACCAATAGTAAAAGTTTTGTCTAATTCTATGAAGAACAAGCTCAAAAGAACTCTTGATAATCAAGACTTCTATAAAACTCTATTCAGAAAAAATCCTAACAAATGATCAAATGAGCACCAAAGGAGCCCACCTTCAAGATAAATCCTTATATCAAAAGTTTTACGAGTGACACTAAAGCACAATGGAAGAAACTCCTAATTAGTTTGCAAGAAATATTGAAATACCAAGTGGACATAAATGACTGAGTCAAGTCAAGTGACAAGGGTAGTTGAGAAAAATGAATGACTTCCTCGATTGAAGAGACAAAGATAACCTACCCAAAGATGACCTCAATTGTTATCTCGAATGAGCATTCAAGAGGTATGGCTTCGACAATCCTATGTTGATCAGTCATTATGATCAAAGAAGTACATCATTCAATGATAAAAATCCCAAGGAAAAGTAGATGGGATTGTCAAATCTAATTGTAGATAATTTTGGAGGGAAAATCCTCCCTTATAAATCTATAAATAGCAGTAGTATTAGCTTTGTAAAGGATCGACAAGTTTGAAATTCCATGTATTTGTAGGTTTTTCTTTCATTTTTTTGTATAAAAATAGTTGTGGTTCTTGAGTGGCTTGTAAATTTTGGACCCTTGCTTTTGGCACAATCTATGTAAGAGTTTACCTACATCTATATATACATAGAATCCTTTGTCTATTTTTTGGCCTTTGCCTGTAGACCCATGGATGTGTATGTGTATGCATTTTTTATATTTTGCATGAATATCAGGTTTGCTAAGTGTACATGTGTGTGAGGGGTCTATGTTTATTTTTAGATTGAATCACCTATTAGCTTGGCTCTCTTGTGGCACCCTCCTACTCATACTTTCTTATAAATGGTAGATATTGATTGCTCTTCACTTTGTCAAGGAGAGAAAGTGTTCACTGTTGCCACATAGCATTCATGCTTGCTTTTGTAAGGAAATATTAGCGGATCTCTTGGTGCATTGTCCCCTTTTCCTTTTATTTGTCGAATTTTCTACTTTCTTGCATCCCTTTTACCTTGGTAGAATAGCAAGTACCTTGAAGATCACATCTTAACAAGGAGTTCCTTGAGACCCCCAATTGAGCTAAACCTTGTGCTCCCAGTTGTGGTCCACTATGTCACTCCAATGTGAGGCCTGATTGTCCTAGGTAGGGATAGTAAGAGATAAAAATTTCCATAATATGTTTTCAAAATGAGGAGGAGCATGCTTTGCTTTTCACACTCTTTAGGAGCTAGATCCCATTATATTTCAAATATTTGCATTTTAGGATTTTCGTCCATGGAGATTCTAGCAAAGTTAGTAGATTTCAAAGTAGCTTAGAACTTAGTACATTGCTAACAATCATTTTTTTCTTTATTTCTAGACCTCCTTGCTCCTTTGGCTTGGTAACAGTCTTCCAATTGATCAAATGGAACGTTTTCCTAGATCTCCTTTATAGAGGAAATTTCTTAGCATTACACATGACTTTTACAAGTTATATAAGGCTACATTATATACCAATAGTTGATATATATGGAATGACTTGCTAGTATTAATTTTATTAAAATAATTTTTCCAACCAAGGTCAACCAACCATTTTATACTGTTGTATTCTCCTTGACATTTTTTCTAAAATTATATTACAAGTTTCTTGTTTTTTATAAGGAAACCCATAGGAACACCTAGGTAGTTGAATGTATCACTGCTTTTGTGAAATCCCAAAATCTAAGAGAAGCCTTTTTCTTTTGTTTTTAAAGTATTTATTGTGTAAAATTTACTCTTTTGGGTGTTTATCTCTACCCCTATGGTTGAGGAGAAGCAATCTAGAACTTCTTTTATCATCCTGACATTTAGTTTTGTGGTTTCTCCCGGTAAAATGGTGTCATATACAAATTGGGCATGAGTGATTGTTCTATATCCTATAGTTCCTGTAATTATTAGGATTTATTTATTTCTTCTCAATTTGGTCAGGGTCATCTCTAAAGTTTTAGCAAGAAGTATATAAAGGTAAGGGGAGAGAAGACACCCTTGTCTTAATTCTCTAGTGGCTTTAAAGAACTTAATAGGTTTCCCATTGATTAGAGGGGCTATCCAAGGTATCTTTATGCAAGCTCCTATCCAGTCTATCATTTGAACTAGAAATCTAAATTTGGCTAACACCTATTTTAGAAAGCTAGTATCTACTTTGTCAAAGACATTGGCCATATCAAGTTTAATGTCTATTATTTTATTATAGGACTTGGTAGTTGAGTGTAGGGCTTCATGAATCATTATAATGTTATCATATATTTGTTTCCCTAGAAAGAAACCCCCTTGTTCTAGCTCTATAAAATCATTAATATTCCTTTTAATTATGTTTGTTATAATTTTAGTCATTATATTATAAGAGCAATTGCAAAGAGAGATAGGTCTGAATCTATCAAAGGTAACTACATTTATTTATTTTGGAGTTAAAGGTAATAAAATGGATTTAATCACCTTAGATAACTTACCTCTTATCCTTGTATCTTCTATTATTTCCAATAGGTCATCTCTTATAATTTCATAAAACTACCAATAAAAATTGTTGATGAAGCCATCAAGTCCTAGAGCTTTGTCCTTGGGAAATGAATGTATAACTTCTTCCAACTCTTCTTTGGTTACCAATAAATACAAATCTTCTATGTCTCCTTTGATCAAAGGATGGATATTATTCAATGGAGTGGCCTGAGCCTACTGATTTGTTGTTGTATTTGTGAGAAAAATTGAGTAATGAGCTCTTGTTAGTTCCTTTAGGACTTCCTAGTCTGAATACATTTCTCCCTAGTAGTGTTGCATTATTTTTATATGAAAGTAATTTGTGTTTTAGTCTCCTTTCTTGAGTCAAATTATTCTTGATTTAAGTCTCCAATGCACTACTTCTTCTCTAAAATTTTGATACATTTCTTGGTTCAACTGGAGTCTTCTCTCTTCCTGTTGGGAGGTTGGAGGTTGATCATCTATATCTTGCTTTTCTTCATCCATATGTTTCAAAAATATGCTTGAGCTATTTTGAACTTTAGTATTATTGGCAATCTAGTCCATAATGGCTTTCTTGATATTGGAAGTTTTTATTTTCCATACCTCCTAGGGATTGTTTGCATGGATATGCTACTTTTAGATACTTTCTACTAATGGTGTGATCTCCTCATGCTCAATCTATTCTAGATTGTATTTTAAAGGAATATTCCTTTTCCTAAGAACACTATCGCTCATATCAAATAGATAATATTGTGATCTAAGACTAAAATTTGAATTATACCACTTGATACAAGTGGATACATGAACAATATATCTTCTTTTATCAAGAATATATCTAATATTTCTACAATGAATTTAATCCCAACTATTTTGTTTGTTCATGTAAATTTTTTATTTTTGGGGATTATGTCCTAAAGTTTTTGCTCAATTATAATTTGCATAACTAGGTCCTTAGAAGGATATTTTGAGGGAATGCCTTTTTTTTCTCCCATTGAGCTAAAGTCACATTCATGTTGTTACAAAACTATATTCTCACTAACATAAATCATTCACCAATATGCAAAAATATCAAATCATTTATCCACAAATACTTATCCATAATTACAATCCACACAAAGAGATAAAGATAGATAATTCCCTTAAGGTAGGGCGACACCAATAATACTCCTTAAGGAAGGAATAACTCCACACAATCTCCCAAGATGAGAGCTCCACTTAGGGAGGTCAAAGTCCCATAAGCCACTTGATGTCAATAGTGCCACAGCTGAAGTAGACCAACATACGCAAATGAGACACATAAAAGATAAATAATTTTTTTAATAAATCATGGCTTGGAAATTACAAGAATTCTCAATTATAGTTTTGAAACTAAAACCTTGAAATTACAAACCAATCAATGTTAACAACCCCCCTAACTACTAATCGAATCGAGCATTTATAGGCTTTGAGAAATTTGATTGTTACAATATGACCAACCATTACAATATAATCGTTGCAAATAAATTTGACCGTTACAATATGATTGGTTGTTAAAATATGACCATTTCAAAGAGAAATTTGATCGTTACAATAAGACCATTATGAATTTAAAAGCAAGAGGGTAAAATGCGATGCTCTTGCATTAGACTCCCACACTTTAAAATTTCATGAGCTCCTACTCATGAGCTCTTCAATTATTTTGCCATGCTTGGCAACTTGATCTACACTCATCCAAGTTGCATCTTTTGGAGTTTGGCCTTTCCATTGGACTAAGTATTCTTGGTATTCACGTCCACGTGTTTTCTTGTCTACACATGCATCAATGATGCAATCAACTTCTTTAGGTGGTGTGCATGGTAATTGTGCATTCCAATCCAACTCAAGTGCATTATCAAAAGAATCTGAGGTTTGTACCACATAAGGATAGAGATCCACGACATTGAAATTTGTATAAATACCAATATCATCAAGCAATTCAATCTCATAAGCATTGGCTAAGAATTTCTTCAACACTCGACAAGGACCAATTTTCTTCATCTTCAGTTTGTGATACATACCCTTAGAAAATATTTTCTTATGCAAATGTGCCATGACAAGATCATCGACCTCGAAGTGAACCTCTCACCTCTTGGTATCTGCATGTTTTTTGTAACTTTAAACACTGCACACTAAGACTTAACTTCTTCATGCATAGCCTTCATTGTTTGTGTAAAATTTTCTCCTTCTGCATTGTGCTTATCCAAACTCTCCATACTACGTAATTCACATAAACCTCGTGGGCTGATCCCATATAAAATTTGGAATGGGGTGCGCCCGATGCTGCGATTGACATAATTATTGTAGATAAATTCAGGTTATGCCAACATCTGATCCCACTACTTAGGTTTATCACCAAAAAAACATCTAAGAAGATTTCTCAAACTACACTTAACAAATTTTGTCTGACCATCTATTAGTGGATGGTATGCCGAATTGAATTTGAGTTGCATGCCCACATTTTTCCACAATGTGCACCAAAAGTGACCAACAAACTTGGTGTCATGATTAGAAACAATGCTTGTAGGTAATCCATGCAATTGGACAACTTCCTTAAAAAACAAATGCACAATGTGAGTGGCATTGTTTATCTTCTTGCAAGCAATGAAGTGCGCCATCTTGGAGAATCGATCAACCACCACAAAAATGGAATCGTTTCCGCATTGATTTTGAGGTAATCCTAAAACAAAATCCATACTAAGAGCATATCATGGCAAACCCATGAATAGGTAATGGGTGATACAAACCTGCATTCTGAATTTTTCCTTTTGCATTGAAAAACCTGATATTGTTGAATAAATTTACGTACATCCATGCTTATGTGAGGCCAAAAATAATGCTCATTGATTTGCACCAATGTCTTTTCAAACCCAAAATGATCAACTAATCCACCACTATGTTTTTCCTTGAGCAAATTTTCACGCATTGATCCCCTTGGGATGCACAATTGCTTTCCTCTAAACAAGTAGCCATATTGGATCATATAATATAGCGAAAGAGTGTGATCCATGCATATAGGTTCCATGCATGCCTTCCAAGCTTCAAGAAAATCTAATTCCTCGGCATAAAGTTTCTTTAGTGCATCAAAGCCAACAACTTATACATACAGTCCTTGCACAACTAATGCACGTCTACTTAATGTGTCAGCAACCTTATTGGATTTGCCATTTCAATGGTTGAGAACAAAAGTGTAACTTTACAAGAATTCAACCCATTTCATATATCTCTGATTTAATTTACCTTTGACTATTAATGAATTGTAGAGCATGATTATCTGTGAAGAGCACAAATTCCTTTAGCAACAAAAGTGTCTCCATTTCTTGAGCACCTGAGCCATCGTATAGAACACTTTGTCATACATATAATATTTTTGATTGGCATCACTTAGCTTCTCACTAAAGTATGCAATCGGGTGACCTCCCTGGCTAAGAACTGCACCAATGGTCGTACCATTAGCATCACAATCTACCTAGAACACTTGATAAAAATCAGGTAGTGCCAACATAGTCTATGTTGTCATAGTACGCTTTAGGCATTGAAAATTATCTTTCATTGCACACATCCAAACAAATTACTTCTTGTTATCGTGTGTTGTATCAATGATTAGTGCACAAATTGCGCTAAATTCTTTTATGAACCTGTGATAAAAACTTACCAAACTATGGAAGCTTTGCACCTCAAACGTGCTTTTGGGAGAGGTCCAATCAATAATCACCTTCGCATTTTTCTAGATCCAATATTTAAACCATCCCTTAAGACAACAAATCCCAAGTAAACCAATTCTTCGTACATGAAAGTACACTTATTTAGATTGATCAACAGTTTATCTGCATGTAGTCAATCTAAAACCAAATTGATATTTGTCAAATGTTCCTCGTGTTTTCAGCTAAAAATCATAATGTCATCTAGATAGATAATTACAAACTTGCTTGTGAATGGTTTGAGAACATCATTCATCAAGCGCATGAAGGTACTTGGTGCATTCGACAAACCAAATGGCATAACAAGACACTCATACAAACCATTTGTTGTCTTGAAAGCAATCTTCCATTCGTCACATTATCTGATTCGAATCTAGTGATAACCAATCTTAAGATTAATATTTGTGAAATACTTTGCACCACTCAAACAATCTATGAGATCATTTATCCTTGGAAAAGGGAATCTGTATTTGATGGTTATCTTTTTGATTGCATGTGAGTTCGTGCACATGTGCCAAGTACAATCCTTATTTGGTGCCAACATAGTAGGAACCACACATGGACTTAGACTCTCATGAATCAAGCCACAATCCAACAACACTTGCACTTGCACATTAATTTATTTGTTTTCCTTGGGTGTCAAGCAGTATGCTAGTTTATTTGGCAAAATCAATCCTAGCACTAAGTCTATATGATGACTTATGCTTCTAACTGGGGGTAATCCATCTGGTAGATTACCTAAAATAACATCTTGATACTCTATCAATATACGTTGAACTTTAACAAGAATTTCATCCATCCGCACATCAGGGGTATTATCCACTGACTTGGCAATAATCACCAAAAAAGGTTCTGTTTGTGCCACTTTGATGAACTCTTTAACAAAAACCAATATTACATGTGCACTTGCATGAATTTTTACATCATCTACACCATTCAAAGGTAGCAAAATATGTCACCTACCATCCTTGATAATGGTGTAGGTATTCGTTGCACCATCATGCACAACTTGTTTGTTGAACTGCCAAGGACATCCCAACAACAAGTGACAGACATCCATGGGTATGATGTCACAAAGAACTTCATCCTTGTATGTGCCAATATGAAAAGTGACCAGACATTGCTCATTAACCAACACTTGGTGGCCTTTCAACAACTAGGAAACTTTGTAGGGGGTGGGATGCGTGAGTCTGCACAATCCTAACTTCTCCACCATATCTTGTGCGACAAGGTTGTTAGTGCTACCACTATCAACAATAACCTTACAACATTTTTTGACAAATTTTCAAACAGTTCAAAAAAATTACGATGTTGAACGGGTTCTTCGACCTTTGCAGGTTTCAACAAAATGTGCTTCAACAAAAATATTCACCATACTCTGGTCCTTCAACTTGCGCATCAGAATATGTGTATTCCTCTTCATTCTATGCGACATGGTTGCATGCTTCATAATACCTTGAGTATCCTTGCACATCACCATTCTAGGAGCGATGCGGACACTCAAATGATCTATGTCCATTTTTATTACAATGAAAATATTTGCCAAAAAATCCATGTGTTATGTCAGCAAAATTATGTTGTTGCTCTGCGCCACTAGAATATTCATCTACACATGGTCACATGTCATGAATTGAAGTGCTACCGCTCTGAGATCTAGGATTTGATTCATGTATATGTTGCTATCGTGCATCAGGTTGTTGTCCACATCCTTGTATAGATCTTCCATGACCATGTGAGTTGGTCTATGACTTGCATGCCAACTTTGCATCTACCTTGAGTGCACATTGATACTCTTCTTCCATAGTGCACAAATTAAGAATACTAATTTCATCTTCGATCACTAAGTGCAATCCATTGATATACCGTGCGACTACCTCGACATCATCTTCTAGATTACCCATGCATATGGTAAGACTATAAAATTGCTCTGTGTACTCTTGTACACTCAACTCTTTCTAGCAAAAATTTTGTAATTTTTGAAACAAACTAACTTTGTAATCACTGGGTAAAAATTTTACCTTCAATTTGGTAGTCATTTTATCCCATGTTCAAACTTTTTCTTTACCTTTGTGTTGTCTATCAGATTGCACATGTTCCCACCAAAGTGAAGCATGACCTTTGAGTTTTGTTTGTGCAAACTTGACTCTTTGAGGATCTTCTATGGACTCATAGTCAAAATATTTATCCATCTCCATGAGCCAATCAATCAGATCATCAGCATTCAAACTGCCAGCATATGATGGGATGTATGATTTATATTGATTGCCAATCTTAGATATGGCTCCGAAGAGTCGTTCATCATCTTCAAGCTCTAACTCAACATCAAAAATTGTGGATTGTTCATTGTATGGAACATCTTCAAGAACAGTGCCCCTTATTTGAGTAATTTTCAATTCTTTCAACCGTGCTCTTAGAGTTTGTATCTCATATGCTATAACTTGATTTGCATGTTTACTGCCTCTACCTTAATCAACAGGGTATCTGTATGCCATTGTCATCATGAAAAAAAATTGAGCATCTTTTCACCACTCAAGTGGATCCTTAAGCAAGTTCTGTTTCACACTTGTAGTAATCTATGAAATATCAAGTGTCTATTTCACCACTCGTGCAGATCCTTAGGCAAGTTCTATTTTACACTTGCTATAATCCACGTAAATATTTTATTTTATACGTGCAACACACTTGATCGATAGACAAAAGCACACACAACCCCACAAGAAACGTTTTGATCTTTGATACCACTTGATTTTAGCAGTGCCACAACAAAATTAGACCAACATAAATGAGACACATAAAAGACAAATGTTTTTTAATAAATCATAGCTTGGCAATTATAAGCATTCTCAATTATAGCTTTGAAACTACAGCCTTGAAATTACAAACCAATAAATGTTAACAACCACCCTAACTACTGATTAAATCGAGCATTTATAGGCTCTAAGAAATTTGATAGTTACAATATGACCAACCATTACAATATGATCGTTGCAAAGAAATTTGACCATTACAATATGACGGACCATTACAATATGACAGTTGCAAATAGAAATTTGATCGTTACAATAAGATCATTATGAATTTAAGAGAAAGAGGGTAAAATACGATGCACCTGCATCACCACTTCATGGGCAAATATGATTACATATAATTCATCTCCATGATGATTACAATGACAAATATTCCTTATTTATATATCCATATTTTAATTTTACTTTTGAGAGCCAACTACTAATATAATATAATCAACCATGGGTTATGTGTAGCCCATGCTAAGCCTTATGTAATATAATATCATATCCCCATATATCTATTCCTAGGTACCCTAACATTCCACCCTCATAAATGTTTCATCCTCAAAACATATGAAGAAACAAGATAATATGATTTGCTAAGCAATGTTAGCAACTAGTACCAATCTTGATCATCCATCCATCCTAGTGAAACATTGATTGGTGGTGGTCTTCGTTGATGTTGGTATACCATTTTGCCACTTGAGTATCCAAATTTATTGTCTCCATTCTTTTGCTGCTTTATTTTTATAATTTGAATGATGGATCTTCTTGTTCCTTGATGTTGATGCACCACTCTAAAAACCATGATCACTATGCTTTATCTGGAAAACACTACCATACTTGGTGCCCTTCTGATTCCATGTAAAACCATAATATTGTTGCCTTGACCCATGCCTCAAAGATCGTTGTTGCTCATGGTGGTGTGGATTGCGATATGTTGCAACCTTAACTTGATGGTCTATATTCTTTGACTCCTCAACATTTGGCTCCACTATTTTAAATTCTTCTACACATTGTTCTTTCATGTTCCCTTTATTTTTGTGTCCTTGTGCTCTTCTAACAAAAGTTTCTTGGACTCTGCTACTGTTATTTCCATGGACTCTAGTGCTATTTCTTCTTCCATGGACTTTATTGTTATTACTTCCTTCTTGGATTCTATTTTAGGTTATTCTATTTGTTCTTCAATTTGTTTCTCTGCAACCACTTCTTGGTCTTCCTTGGATCCTTGCTCCTTAAGATGAGAAATATCCTGCAATGTTATCTTCTTTTTCTGTACCATAACTTCATAAACGTTTTTTGAACATTAGTGTTAATAGTACCCAAAGAATCAAACCAAGGATAACCAATAACAATATCCACATAATCCATCTCAATAGCATGAAAATTTGAATGTAAAACATATTTATCCATGGTGATCTTCAAATCTTCAAAAATTTAAACATTCTCACCCTCAAGATGTATGTCCTTTATTTTTGTTACTTGAACCTGCAACCTCTTAGCCAAAGCAATATTAATAAAATTATATCTCCTATTAGGGTTAATGGAAAAAAATTTCCTTTTGAATACTTCCATGAACCTGCAAAATATAAATTTTAGATGAATTTAAGATCCTTTTGATCCAAAGATGCGGTTTCATTCTTCTCACTATCTTCCTCAACATTTTCCTCTTTCTCCTTCTTGAGTAATTTTTGTTTTTCATAGTCTTCATTCTATTTATTGAAACCTTCCCATTCTCATTTCATTCCATTTTACTCATTTTGAATCCCTTGTAGTTTCTTTTCAAGGTCTTTGATGACATCCATCAGGCTATCTATATTTTTATCCCTTCCCTCAAGATATCTCTTACAAATATCTAACTTTCTTTGTAATTGAATAGGTTCCCATTTGCTCAAGAATGTTGGTTCCATTTCTTTCCAAGTGCACAAGGGATTTTCCCTAACAAGGATTTATGCCAATTGTAAAGCTTCTCCTCCCCCAAAACCATGAAAACTAAATGACATGAAGCTCTTTTCATCATATTGATATTTTGCTATTTTCAACCACTCTCTCACATCAATATCATTTTCTCTAGAAAACCTTTGAAGTGCCATGAGTTCACATCCACAAAAATGATAATGTAAACTAGGGTTTTACAAAAATATATATCTCCCCACTGATTTGAAGCTAAAATTCCACATAAAAATTTGATTTATATTTTTTCTTCAAAATAAAATAAACTACAATTGATTTGCTTACCCCAATAGATAAATTTCATCTTTAAAAAAATCATGATTTGAAAATTTGTCATTGCCCTTGTTCTAGATGGTTGACTTCAAAAGGTTGTATCTCCCTAAATAGTGCTTGGATTCCTTCATATGCCCAATCATTTTAAAACTCTTCAATTTCAATGCAAAATGATCCAATAATTGTCTAAATTTGACAAACTTTCATAGAGATATGACTCCTAAAATATGAGAGATTTTTTTCCAAAATAAATCTGCTCTAATTCTATAATCCACAAAAAACAATCCTCACTTTGGTAGAATCGTTGTTCTGATACCACTTATTACAAAATTATATTCTCATTAACATAAATAATTTACCAATATGCAGAAATATCAAATCATTCAACCACAAACAATTATCCACAATAATAATCCACACAGAAAGAAAGAGATAGATAATACCCTAAAGTTAAGGCAACACCAATAATACTCCTTAAGTAAGGAATAACTCCACAATATCTACCGAAATGAGAGCACCACTTAGAGAGGGAAAAGTCCCATAAGTCACATTATGGGAAAAGACAATTACATGTGATTGATCTACATGATGATTATAATGAAAAATATCCCTTCTTTATATATCCATCTTCTAATTCTACTTTAGGGAGCTAACTACTAATATAATATAATATAATATAATATTATAATATAATCAACTTTGGGTTAAGTGTAGCCCATGCCAACCCTTATACAATATAATATCATATCCCCATATATATATTCCTAGGTACCCTAACACAAATCCCATGATATGATTATATATGGAGGTCTTACTTGATGAATCCAATTCTAAAGAATTTTCTAAGCCTCCTATTTTGAGGCTATAAATTTTTATCCATAGAAATTGACTATGATCCAAGTTTGTCCCTCTAGAGAGGAGAAAGAAGTTGCTATCCAATTTGAATGTCTTATTTTGTTAATACATATCATAGCTTGTGGATCCTATGCAAGGATAAGCCTTTCCAAGGCTCTTGACAAATATATTGCTTCTACGTATGAGGATCTCCATATGTTTTTTCATTCTACAACATTTTAGTTTCTTGAATGCAAATAACCATTGGATTTTGCTAGGATATAAAGTGATTTAGATAGTTTTTCTTTAGGGGACTACCCAATTCCCTTTCATTCCATGATAGAACCTTCATTTCTTAGGTGGCTTCATAACCTTGTTGAAGTCTAAGGTTATCTATACTTTCTTTTGAATCTCTATATTTTCTTATGTTGTACTTACCTTCTGATTTGATTTCCTTCCTTTAGTAGAAGATCGAGTGGTTAGGGTACCTCATGGAATCACTATTGCTACCAATTGATTCTCTTCTATTTATTCAATCTCATCTTCTTGAAGATTTTCTTTGGTAACCTAAGTTTCCTCCACTTCATATTTTGATTCAAGATTTGATGGTTAGGTGACCCTGGATGTTTCTCTTCATGATTTTGTGATAACACAAATAACTTATTATTATTTTATTTTTCTAGTTGTGGTTGAGGCCTTCTACTTCTATGTCTTCTCTGTTGTTTTCTTCTTATTAATTGGAAGTCTTGATCTTCCTCCTTTGTCTCCTATTGTTCCTAAGTGGGACAATCCCTTGAGAAATAACCATAGATGATAAGCAATACATTTAAAGGAAGTGTTATCATAATCTAATTATTGGGTATGGATCTAATCCAAGACTTTGATACCTATGTTTTCAAGAAGCTCTTTTTTCATATTGACTTGAACACACAACCTAGCACAAGTTGCATTATTGGCCTTCAAAGGAGCCTAATCTACAAATGTGCCAATAAAGTTACCTATCATCTCAAGAGTTGTTTTATTACATAGATGTAGAGGTAAAAATGAAAATATTACCCAAATTGATACTTCTTATGGTTCTTCCACTTGTGGGTCAAAACTAACTGACTAGGGGGTCATGTAAAGAGGGCTTGATCCAAGGAAATAGGGCCCTCCTTGAAATATTGCATCTCTTTCCTCTACAAAGGAGAAAATAACCATGAAAATTCCTTTTCTTACCATCATGAATTCATAGCTAGAAATTTTAGATCCCTAAGAAGAGGTGATCCATCTTTGAATGGTTGTTGGGCTAGGCCAAATACCCATAAATTTGTAAACAAGAGCTCTCTCAGTTAGGGTGAGGATTGGGCTCTGAAGATAGTTCATAGTGTTATCTAACATTGTAGCATCATCTAAATTGGGAACAAAGGAGTCTTTGTTACTTGGTTAGGATTGTTGTGGCCTCCTTGCCTTAGGGCTTTGGTCATATTTTTCAATTTTTATTAGTCGAACAAAATAATTAGCAAGAACAAGGAAAAAAATCATGATCAATATTCTTGAAAATGGAGGCAACCATCATGGTATATACATAACCAAGAGATCAATTCTAAAACTCCACTAGTGTTGAGGAAGATATAGACACAAAAATCCCTCAAAAGTCTCAAAACCAAACACCTGAATGACTAGCACCAAAAACAACCAAACACACCAAAAACACCAAATGGGAGAAAACACTAGAAAAATATCAGAGGTAAAAGCCAAGTGTGTCGAGAGTAGACACAAGCAAAGGAACATACAATAAAAAAGAGATAGTCAAGTTCTAGGCATGAAGCATCAAACATGAGGAGAAACAAGAACTAGAAAACCCTAGTTGCCATGGAAGCAGAGGAGCTAGAACCTTTTAAAAAATTATTATTATACTTTAAAAATTATTTAAATATATATTAAAATATTATGCATAGATTAAAATTCTAAAAATAATATAAAAAATCATATTAGGAGGAAATATAGGAACTTCTTTCCAATGAAACAAACTAAAACATATTTTATTTCAAATATAATTATTTAAATAAAATCTTAATTTATTTTTTTTATAATATTTATTTATACATCAAAGTAAAATGAAGTAATTTCTAAAGGCTTTAAAAATATATATTTGTCCTTATGGGACAACACAGTGGTATGGATTTGGGCTCTCATTCGGAAGATCTATTTGTCTCAACCATTGATTATCTTTGACAATGAAGTCCATTCTTCCTTTTTTTGTCTCCTAAATGTCAGTGGAATTCCTAGGTAGCTGATTGGAAGAGATATCTTCTTGTATCTCAATTTATCCAACAACATTATCTCCTACCTAGATGAGCAATGTAAAAAAAATTCCTTTGACTTTTCTTCATTTAGAAATTGTCCAGTCACTTTTGTAAACCATCATACAATCATTTTAAGTATGGAGGCCTCCCTTGTTACTTTTCCTAATAAAGTAGAGTCATCAACTATTGTAGGTGAATAATTGGTTTAGCTCTAGTTTCTATTATTATTCCCTCCAAAGCTTTGGTTTCCCTATCTTTAGCTAATGTTTCGCCCACACATTGATCCAATATGATGAACATGTATGGGGATAAGGGGTCTCCCTACCTAATTCCTCAAGAAGCTATAAATAGTTAGGTAGGAGCACCATTTACTAGAACTAAATAGGATATCAAAGAAATACATCCCTTGATCCATTCTAACGTGCGTGGGAGGGCGTGCCAAGGATTCTGTGGAAGTGCGTGCACAGGAAAAAAATGCACAGCAAACAATGTGCGTGGGAGTGCGTGCACAAGAAAATGCACAGAAAAATGTGCTACGACGCTGGGAAGAAAAAAAATAATTTTTTTTACTTTGTTTTTTTTTCAGCAAGGTGCCGCTGCACATTATTTTGATCAAACCAACTCTGCAAAAAAAAAAATTATTGCAGCCTCCTTTTTCTCTCAGACTTCTGGCTCTAATGTCATGTAGAAGTAAGCGAACATATTTCCATTAATTAGAACCCATATAAATAATACATTTGAGAGCCCATATTAGCTCGTAACCATAGGATCTAATTAACAGCTTAGGTCTAAAATAAAATAACAAAATAGACCAAATATTATATACGCTAACAATAGCGTAACTAACCTAGGTAGTTAACTAACTACCCTATCAACATAAATAAAGTAAGAATATAGAATTACTATAGTAACTCTAACAGAAGGATGTTGAAGAAAATGGATGTGAAACAATACTTTTACCATGATCAACATTACTGTGTGAAGGGGTAAAAGGTGCAGAATATACAAACGTCTACTCAGTATCACAGTTTGGTTTTTCCAAATTTGTGGATTGATTTGCAGATTCTAGAGTTTTGAGTAACTTCTCAATGTCTCCCCCTCAAAGGCTGGAATCTAAACATCATATATTTTAGCATCTTTTGATCTAGGCTGAAGATTGTGTCCCTTAGTATCCAATGCAACCAATTGTTCTTCAGTTTCTACAAACACAACATCACGTGTCACAATCACTTTTTGGTGTGAATGAATGAATACCTTGTATCCCTTCTGACCCATAGGGTATCCAACCAAGATGCCTTTAATAGCTCAAGCTTCAAGTTTGTTTTTGTGCTCTGGAAGATTATGAGTATAACCAATGGAGCCAAATATTTTGAAGTGGTTGATAGTGGAGGGTGTTTAGTCCATTTTTCATGAGGTGATAGACCAGGTTTTGAGGGACTCATTGTGTTGAGTTCATGCATAGCAGTCTAGGTGGCTTCGGTCCAAAGATATGGAGCCTTAGAAAATAAGGGTATGAACCATGTTCATAATTGTCTTGTTCATGCATTCAACAACATCGTTTTGTTGAGGTGTGTCTGGTATTGTCAATTGATGTTTGATTCCATGTGAGGACAAGTACTATGTGAATTAATTTGAGGTGTACTCGCCACCATTATCACTCTTAAAGATCTTGATTCTACAATCTAATTCTCATGCTACGCGAGCCTTGAATGCTTTGAAGAATTCAATAGCTTCAAACTTCTTCAAAAAGTTGATCCATAACTTCTTTGAGAAATCACCGATGAAGGTGATGTAATACCTTTTGCCTTTTAATGATGGAATAGGCATTGGCCCGCAAATGCCTGAGTGAACTAGTTCTATTTTTTGTGTGGACTTCCACTGACTCTTTGGAAAATGTTGTCGAGAGGATTTGGTAATGATGCATGCTTCACATTTGATGGGTTTAGAAGAGAAATACATATATATATTCTACGTATTCACACTATAAAAATATGGATACAACATGATTATATATATAATATAGTTTAGAATTTACAATTAATTACTTATTAAAACAATACATACTTTATTTATAAATAAATAAAATATTAAAAAGGTAAGAACCCACTAAAATAATTAAATTAGAAATGAAATTAAAAAAATAAAAAATAATTTTTTTATTATTTTATTTTTCAAAAACTTTAAAAATAATTAAATTTGAAAATCACCGTGTTGTAGGTGAGTTGGAGAGGAGAGGGCAATCCTCCAAGGGAGGTCCCAGGTTCAAATCTCCACCCTACCAAAAAGCTGAATTGGGTATCCAAAATCCAATTGATATTGTTGGTGCGGGCAGGGTTGGGTGTGACTCCCGGGTGACTTTGACGATATAAAACCCCCTGTTCGTGGTCTCTCAGACCAAGGCGGCCCCATAAGGGGTTTTTCGCTTAAAAAAAATTAAATTAAATTTGAAAATTTTAAACTTGAATTATATTTTATAAAAAAATAAGCATTACTTTTTTTATCAATTAACCTAAGGTATTAATGTACTCTTAACTTTTATAAAGTTTTTAGTGTACTCAAATGTATTAAATAATTTATAAACAATACTTATTTATTTATTTATTTTTACGTCGATAGGCGTCCTACAATCAACCAGGAAGGTCAGCCATGCCGTAAACAATATTAATATTTTATTAAAAAAGCCAACATTAAAAAAATTATCTATCGACATTAAAAAAATTATCTATCACACCCCGAATAAATGAGATAGGCGCCTCGATTGATAACTCTCCGTGTTTATTTATTTTATATATATATATATATATATATATATATATATATATATATATATATATATATATTAAATAGTAATATTTATAAAAATAATATATAATTAAAAATTTATTAATATTAAATAGTGACACTTAGATAGATACATAGGTATTAACATGGAATGAAATTCTAATCATGGATTTTCAATCATGGAATGAAATTCTAATCATGGAATATGCCACTAGCATCACATTAACCAGTTAGAAAGCAAGAGAGCCAATCCCTACACATACCCAAACTCAATGTTAATAAAAAAAATATTAATATTAAATAAGGTTATTGGAATGAGTATCCTATCTCCTCACGAACCCTTTAACAATAGAGTAAAAGGTTTAAAAAGTGCAATCCTTTTGGCATAAGTAATCCCTCAACGCTATTAACATAAGATTATCCCATTTAAATTTTGAAGTTTTAAACGTATTGAGAAAGATATAAAGCTTGAAAAGAAACAACCACAATTCAAGAATATGTAGACGGTCAGGATGATGATACTTACAATTGATGGTTGAAGAATCTGAAGTCAGTCAAGATGGCGATATACTTCCTTAGGACCCACCGTTGATTGCGGTGCTGAAATATTTTCCTCTGTACCTACGAACCACATAATTCAACATATTGCAACCATATTTCTAACCCCTGTGACACGTCTGTGAACTTTGCATGTACAAGGCCTCTTATAAATGTGGTAGCAGATGGGGAGGATTTCATCAGAGAGAAGTGAGGAAAGTATACTTTCAACTTCACCCCTTTTGCAGTTCGGTCATTTCATCTCTGTTTGTTTCGGTGGGAAGACACAATTCACCCAGCCTTTGCCTTTGCCTTTGCCTCTGTGTTTTCTTTTTTTGGCTTGTGAAGTCCCACAAACTTTGAAAAAAAAAAGAATGGCGCTGCTGTATTTTGCCCTCCCTCTTCTTCTTCTGCTGTTTGGGATGTCCCCAACAAGAAAGAGCCGCCCTCCTTGATTTCAAGCAAGGCCTTCATTTGGCATACTCTGTCGGGCAGTTGGAGTCATGGAAGGGGCTCAATTGCTGTACCTGGGAAAGGTGAGCTGCCACCCGCATACTGGCCATGTGATCAATTCTTGCAATATCTTCCCTACCTGTCATGGAGCCAAGGGCTATTCCAATTGAGTCGTCTGGAGCACCTCGATCTCAGTTGGAATGACTTTACAGCCCTTGCCATCCCTTCAGGGCTTGGAAATCTCACTAAACTGAGATTTTTGAACTTGGCTGGTTGTGGATTCAGTGGCCAGATTCCAAATGAGATTGCAAAATTGTCCAGCTTGACATTCCTAAACCTCTCTTGGAACTCATTTGATGGTTCCGTTCCAAGAGAGATCGGAAACATCTCCAGCTTGACATTCCTCGACCTTTCCGACAATGCAGGTCTAGAAGGCAGCAAGTTGGGCGAGTGGATAAAGCATTTGAGAGTGTTGAAGCACCTTGAACTCGGCGGGGTAAATCTCACGGTGAATGGTGATAAGTGGGGTGAGGAGATTGTTTCGCTTTCCAATCTCAATACGCTTCACATGTATGGCTGTGGTCTCTCTGGAGTAATTCCTCCCTCCTTTGCAAATCTTTCGAAGCTTGAAGAGTTGGACCTTTCACAGAACTCATTAAGAGGTAAGATTCCTGCTTTTGGAGGGCCTCTTCCTTTGTCATATTTAAGTAGACTTTCAAGACTATCAAGCCTTGATCTGTCAGGGAACTCATTGAGCGGCACAATCCTCACTTCCTTTGCTAATCTCCATAAGCTCACATATCTCTCTCTTGAGGAAAACAGATTAGAAGGTACTTTCGAGTTTTCTCTTTTGGATAATCTCACCAGGATGTTTTTCTTAGATCTCTCAGACAATCTTTTGACAGTAAAAATTAGTCCCCTTTCCATTCCCAACTTTCAGCTGATCTACCTACATTTACGTTCATGTAATGTGGAAGGGAATTTTCCAGATTTCATTTCAACTCAATACTTCATTATGTCTTTAGACTTGTCCAATAACTCCTTGAATGGTAATATACCAAACTGGCTATGGGATTCTAGCTCTCTTTCTCTGCTTAACCTTTCCTCCAACCAATTTGTAGGTAAGTTGTCTGCTAAGTTTCTTGGTCTTGGAAAATATGCTGACGTAATTATTGACCTACACAAGAACAATTTACAAGGGAATATTCCTCTTCCTAGTCCAGATGTGATGGCCTTAGATCTATCAGAAAATTTATTTAGCGGATCGATTCCAGCAGAAATTGGCAAAAAAGGGCAGGGTCTTAGATTTCTATCATTAGCCAAAAATAATTTCACTGGTGTTATTCCAGAGTCTCTTTGTGAAGCCGAGAATCTGGAAGTTTTGAACTTATCAAACAATAAGCTTGGAGGTAGGATCCCTACTTCTCTAAAGAGTTGCTCTCACTTGTCCTCCTTAAATCTAGAAAGAAACAACTTGGAGGGTGAGCTGTCAGACGTGTTTGGGGGAATGACTTCTCTTCAAACATTAAAACTAGGTCATAATGGGTTAAAAGGGCAAATGACACCATCTCTTGCAAATTGCAGCTCATTAAAAATCCTAGATTTGAGAAATAACAATTTACAAGGGAACATTCCAAATTCTATGTTTATTGATGTTTGTCAAGGCAGTTCAGTCCCTGGAAGGTCCATCCTTGATGGGGTCATAACAGTTCATGAAGCCCTCCATTCGGTAGTCCAGACTAAAAAACCTGCTTTTGCTCTCAAGATGGATATGAACAAGGCTTATGATCGCATAAACTGGAGTTTTGTCTCTGCCATTCTTCAGAAATTTGGTTTTCATCATGAATGGATCAAGCTTTTGGAAGGATGTTTTATGAAACCTTGGTTTTCAGTCCTTGTTAATGGTGCTCCTGCTGGATACTTTCAAAGTAAAAGGGGCCTAAGGCAAGGTGACCCTATCTCTCCCATGTTGTTTATCATTGTGGTTGAAGCCCTTGGGAGGACAATCAAAGCTGCTGTAATATTGGTCTTATTTCAGGAATTAAAGCATCATCACAAACACGAGCGATTACACATGAACGGTTTGTGGATGATACTTTGTTGTTAACTCTTGCATCGGTTTTTGAGGCTAAGGTCATAAAACATATTCTAGAGCTATATGAGGATCTTTGCGGGGCAAAAGGTAAATTTTTCAAAGAGTAAAATTTATTTCTTTAACACTCCCATTCGAGAGCGATTAAGATTGCTAGGATTCTTGGATGCTCGGTGTCTACTCTTCCATCCACATACCTAGGCCTTCCTTTATTTACGAGGCGAGCTACGATTCCATGTGGACTAATGTAATTGAAAGAATTCGAGAGGAAGGCTGGTTTGGATGGAAAGGGAATTTGTTATCTCAAGGCTGGCAAGGCGGTTCTCACCAAATTTTCCATTCAAAGCATCCCTGTCTACTTTCTCTCTATTTTTAAAGCTCCTACAAGTGTCTACACTAAAATTGAGCGAGATCCGAGAAGAGGTTCCTATGGGTGGTTCCGAATCTAAGCGGCGCTTTCACTTGGTGTCCTGGGATAGGGTTTGCAAACCAAGGGAGTTTGGAGGTATTGGGCTAAGGAGAATACAACATTTAAACATGGCCCTCCTGGCCAAACAAGCATGGCGTCTTTTGACAAATGCAAATGCAGAATGGATTACTATAATCGGAAGAAAGTATTTGCAAGAAATTGAATTCTTAAGTTATTCCTTTCCTCCCGGGGGATCAATTTTTTGGAAATCAATCCTTCAAACTAAAAACTTGCTAAGCAAAGGGCTACGTTGGAGGCGGGAAATGGAAGAAACATTGATTTTTGGGACCACAAATGGTTAAAGGACTATCCCCTCTCTGCAGACCCCATCATTTCAACCCTTAGAGCTTGGACAATTGAAGTTTTTGGTACCAAAGTTGCAGATTTTATTACTTTGTCAAACAATAGAAGGGTATGGAAGCCAATAATGAATAATGATCTACCGGGGGCATCAATAATCTTGGAGAATGAATTAAAGCAGTCTTTACTCCCTTACGGCATTCTTGAGGACCGGCTTATCCGGGAAGCTTCGGACAATGGGGAATTTTACTGTCAAGGCTGCTTATCGATGCTTATTGATAATGATGAACCTACTTTCCCTCACTTGGAAGTTTGGCCCAAAAGCATTGTTCCGAAGGTTGGGTTTTTTGCATGGTTGGCCATCCAAAATAAGATCCTCACCATGGATAACTTAATAAAAAGAGGTGTGATTGTTGTTAATAGGTGTTATCTTTGTATGTACGAGTGGGAGTCTATTGATCATTTGTTTTACGTATTGTAATTTTTCTGTCTCAATCTTGTTAGGTGCTGTTACAAGTGTTTCATATTTATTGGGTCCATCCTCGGTCCATTTTTGACTTATTTGTCCGGTGGCCTTCCCCATTTTTGAATAGGCATCTTAGGTATATGTGGAAGATTTGCCTTCATCACTACTTGTGGCGAGATATGGTTGGAAAGGAATCGTCGGGCCTTCTTGGATAAGGTTTCTCAGTCATCCTCTGTCCTGTCAAAAATTTTAGCATATGCTAATGAGAATACTTGTTTAGTGCCTGCAGCATCTAGACCTCCAAATCCTTTTGAAGCTTCATTAGGCCAGTCATTAAACTTACCTCTCATTGATGGCCTCAATCATCCTCAAGTCTGTCCTAGAACCATGATCACATGGACCCCACCCCCCCTAGGGTGGATTAAGTTAAATTTTGATGGGGCATCTAGGGGCAACCCGGGTGAAGCTGGGGCTGGTGGCTTACTTAGAGACCACAAGGGTGAGGTGCTTGTAGCTTTTGCGAGAACATCTTGGAGCTCAAACTAACAATGTGGGTGAAGCAAGGGCGGTTTGGAGGAGCCTCAAGGTGGCGAGAGAATTATCCGGGGAAGCTGTTGGTGGAAGGTGATTCTCTTATTATTATAAATCTTCTAAAGAACACTAAGAGAGCTCCTTGGAGATTTGATGACTACATCCATGAAGCAAGGGCTCTAATTCATGACCGACATGAGGCCATAATTTTGCATACCTTAGGGAAGCAAACATGGCGGTGATAAGGTGGCAAATGAAGGCATTGTAGCGACAAACTTGATCACGTGGACTGAAAATCTTCCTCATGCGGTCTCAATGGTGATAGATAATGAAAAACTTTAGATTGGAAGGCTCAAAGTGGATCAATGACAGAAAATGGGGGCATTTTTAAAAAAAAAAATTTGAACCTTATAATGGATTTTGTCATATTTGTTTTTTTTGTTCATGTGACTAGTGTTTTTTGCAGTTTGGTGGGGCAATCGATATAGGTTTTTTATCTACAAATTCATGCATGGGAAAAATCTGCTTTGGCCTCAAGTATTTCCCAAGGTGTGTTTGGATTCGATGTCGCAAAAAGGCCCTAGCAAGAAATAACAAAGTGTTGGAGATCCATGACAATGAGGCACCAGACCCCACCATAATAGTCTTGGAGAAGATGACAATTTCATCGGCCTCCAACGGTATCAACCAGATTGAAGAGTACGTACGGCCTCATCGGTGCAGTTGTTGATTTGTGTGATTCCTTAAATCTTGTTTTATAGCCGGCGGTTCCAGGGGCACAAGGAGTCAAAGGCAAAATCTAAATATGATGGCAAGAACGATGATAAGAAGTTAGATGAGGACTACAAGGAAGACTGCTTGGCCTCTTGGCTGTCCATTCTATGGGATGTTTTTTTTTTTTTTTTTTGACCATATTCTATTATTTTTATATGGGCACAAGCTACTCTGCATGGTGCTTGCATGATTAGTTTTTGTCTTTGTTAGTTCTTTTTGCGTCTTTCTTTTACGATGGCCATAATATTAGGCTTCCATAGTTTAGTTTGGTTGTATTCTAATGGAAGAGTAGGTCTTGGCCATTTTTGTTGTCGATTTAAACTTTTAGGGCTTGGCCTTTGTCCAGTTGGTCAGTGGACCCTATTTTGTAAAATGGTTTTGGGTCAACCAGTTAAAACCCGGTGTTAATTATAATATTCTCTTACTTACCAAAAAAAAAAAAAGAATATTTACCTTAAGGAGAAGGAAGCAAAATCTTTTAAATGTAGCATATAAAAATAAATTTAAATATATATATTACACATATAAATAATATAAAATTTAATAAATTTAAATAAAATATAAAGTAAGATAGAAATAAATCAAATCATAGATATTAATATTATGTGAAAAATCTTGTAAAGAGAAAGATTATGGTCAAAATTTTATCTTCATTTATATTATTTTCAACAAAATATACAAACCTTTTCCTCAAATATGATTGATGCAAATCACCAGCAAGAAGATAATGTCTCTAGTAAATAATAGTGTCTCTCATTTAGCTCTTAACACACTATATTAACACAAGGAGTTAGCCCAAATATATAGTTTAGGCTATCTTCAAGTTGAAAAATGGTCGTAGAAGAAAACCTCCACAACATGTGCCACCACACTTATGCCACATGCCACCACAACTATGCCACATGCCATTATGTGCCCCACACATGCGACCACACTCAAGTCTCATGTCATGTTACTTTTGACTTTGAGTTGACTAGAGTTAGACTAGATATTGGAATTATTTTAATTTAGTAATTGTAGGAATAATAATATTAAGGTGTAGGATAAAATAAATATAGGTATATATTTATTTTATCCATATACCTTAATATATATTAGTCTAACCGAGGTATATATATATATATATAAAATACTTATCTATTTAATTTATATTAAAGCCTAGATACCTACTTTTATTGTTCACCTTTATACTTGGTGAATTTACAATATACTCTCAAAGTTGAATTATTTGTTCCGACACATCCCCTTAACCTATTTTGGGGTTATAATACAATTTTACAAGAGATGAGGTTCCAAAGAACCAATTTACGAAGGATCATACTTTTTTGTAAAGACTTCTTCAACAATGGCATAGTAGAGACTCCAAGTTGTGTGGCAATAGACAAGGCACCATCCATCAACGTGGATCTACAAAATAAAAACATGACATAGAGTCAACACTCATATATAAAATATGACATGTAACTAAGGTTTCCATCAATATGGAAAACATCAATAATAAGTGGCATATATATATTCCATCAACATGGATAAACAAGTGGCATACATATTCCATCAACATGGAAAAATAGCATCCATCAACATGGATAAACAAGTGGCATACATATTCCAATAACATCCATCAACATAAAATTCACAATACCTTAAAACACTTAAATAATTGACATCACACAATATTATGCATTACTCCCCCTTAAGGGTAATTCTTTTAGGCCTAGTCTACTTTTAAAGTAAGAAAATTTAGATTCTACTAATGGTTTTGTGAAAATATCAAACATGTTTTCATTTATGGGGCAATATATGAGTTTAATTATCCCATCTAATACCTTCTCCTTAATGAAGTGTGCTTGAATCTCAATGTGTTGTGTCCTTTGATGCATAACATGATTCTTTGCTAAAGCTATTAAAGATCAGTTATAAGAAAATATTGTGATAGATTTATTGTTGTTAAACCCAATTTTTGTTAGTAGTATGTGAAGCCAAATGGCTTCTTGACATGCTAGAGTAGCACTTCTATACTGAGCATTAGTTGAGGAGAGTGTTATGGTTGGTTGTTTCTTACTACACCAAGAGATCAAACCTGATTCCAAGGAGAAACAATATCCTCTTGTGGATTTTCTTTCAACATTATCCATAGCATAGTCACTATCACAATAACCAAACAAATTTACATGAGAATTATTTAAATATTTCAAAGCTAAATTAGTAGTTCCACTTAGATATTTAAGTATTCTATAAACAACATTAAAATGAACATCATAAGGCTTATACATAAATCTAGCCATCACATTAACAACATAAGCAATATCAAGCCTAGAAATAGTAAGATAGAGTAAACTACTTATAAGTTGCCTATATTGAGTTTTATCTACAAGCTTAGAAGCTTTATTGATTTCAATTTTTCTAGAAACCATAGGAGTATAAACACATTTGTAATTTTTCATTTTAAACCTTTGTAAGATTTCTAATATATACTTAGATTGAGAAATCATAATCTTATGGGGTTGTTGGTAGATTTGCAAGCCTAAATATTAATGCAACAAACCCATGTCTATAATTTCAAATCTATTTAGTAATTGCTTTAATACATTTTAATCATACATTCATTGTTACCTGTTAAATTTAAATCATATACATATAAAACAATGATAGTAATGCTATTATTTTTTTCTAAAAATATACAAATTTGGATCAAAAAACACTTGAATAAAAATACTTGGAAACCTTATCATACCAAACTCTTGGAGCTTGCTTAAGTCCATATAGGAATTTCTTTAATCTACAAACATAATTTGGCTTTTATAGGTTCTTAAAGCCTTGAGATTGCTTCATATAAATCTCAACATCTAAGTTGCCATTAAGAAATGCACTCTTTACATCTAATTGATAATTTTCCAATTAAAAGTAGCAACTAATGCTATTATTAATCTAATTGTAGGTATTTTAGCAACTGGAGCAAATTTTTCCTCATAATCTACTCCATACTTTTGTGAGAAACCTTTTGCTACTAATCTAGCCTTATGTTTGTCAACTTTTTCTAAAGAATTTAACTTAAGTCTAAATACCCATTTACAACCTATTACATTTATCTTAGAAGGCCTTGGGACTAAATACCAAGTATCATTTTTGGTAAGAGAATTGAATTCTTGTTCCATAGCTTTGATCCAATTTGAATTATTTTTAGCTTGATTACAGGTTTGAGGTTCATTCAAATTTTGAATTTTAGCCATTAAGGTTATCCTTGATGTTTAGATTCTAGTTCTATATTTGTACATTTCACCAAATGGAGAGTCTTTGGTTGTTTGCTCTAACCATTTTGGTCTCTTAGTTTGATTTTCTAAGGAAGAATTTTCATCAATGCTAAAAGAACTAGATTTATATAAAGTAGACTCATCAAATGTGGCATTCCAATTCACTAAGATAGTCCTACTATTAGGGTTATATAATCTATACCATTTGGATTTATTATTATAATCTACTAACACACATTTCAAAGATCTATCATCTAATTTTCTAATATCATTTGAATTATTATATGTGCATAAGCAATGCACCCAATTACTCTCAAATGCTTAATTGATGGTTTTCTCTAAAACCAAGCCTCAAAAGGAGTGAATCCATTTAGTGCCTTAGTGGCATGCCTATTAAGCAAATATACAAAAGTACAACAATTTTCAAACCATAAGAAATTAGGCAAATTTTGGAGGAAAGTCCTTGCCATATTTTCAATGGACCTATTTTTCCTCTCAACAACCCCATTTTGTTGGGGTGAATATGGGTATATGAATTATCTTAAAATGCCCATTTTAAGACAAAAATAGTTAAACTCATTACTCACATACTCTCCTCCATTATCAGTCCTTAATACTTTTATGGAGAAAGAGGTTTCATTTTCAACAAGTGCTTTCAAAATTTTCAAATATTCAAATACTTGAGACTTGTTTTTAAAAAAGAAATCTAAGTGTACCTTGAAAAATCATCAATAAAACTTAAAAAATACAAACATCCCGATTTAACTTGAAATGGACCCATAAGGTCAAAATGGACTAATTACAATCTATAAGAAGATTTAAAAGAAGTTTCACCAAACTTAGTCCTTGGTTGCTTGGATAACATGCAAGCCTCGCGAAGTCCTCCATCATCTTCAATTTTAGAAAGACCAATTACCATGTTTTTATTAAACATATCAATCATGTTTCTTGCTCTTTATGTTTTTGGAGGTTGTCTTCTTCTTGTAACAATTGTTTTCTTTGTGGTCAAAAATACCACAAAACTTACAATTACCATAAAATTTAGGATTATTGCTCTTTGATTTATTCTCAAACTTAGATTTTGAAGAACTAGTTGGATTCTTACCTTTGTTCCACTTTCTAGGTTTATTACCTTTATGAACATTCAAGGTAATAGAAATACATTAGGGCCCTTACCTTCACTCCGTTAGTGTAGGTAGATCGAAGAGTTCTGTTAGTGTAGGTAGATTGTCTTCTTGATCAAATCTCGTATTGAGAACATCTATAAAGTCCTTGAACTTTTCAATAATATTTCTAAGTACAATGAAGCATAAGAGCTTTTCATTCACCCATTCACAACTACATGCAAGTAGTTGTGTCTTAATTTCCATCATTTTAGTTAGGTATATTACAACATATTCTTCACATGACATTTTTGTATTAAAAAATTTTGAAAGAAGGGAAAATTTCTACCCATGTTTGACCTTGTGAACATGGTTTTTAACTCATCCCATGCTTCATATACTAAAGGAAAATTAGAGATATGCACTAATATGTCATCATTTACAACCCAAAATAACATATAAGTTCCATGGATACTCGCTAGGTTTTTCTGAGATTCAAAATTGGATCAAGTGGAAGTGGGGATTGAATTCAAATTACTCCATGGATTTTCTTATGAAAGTATTTTTTCTCAATGTCTTATCTATTTTAGAAGGGATAAAATAATGGATAGAGGCCCCTGTTTAGGGGTAAAGATGCATTATATTTAAGACCATAGAGTGAGAATTTCTTGTGGAGATAAAGACTATTAAAATGCTTTTGGTTTGGATTAGACTTTTTGGACTTCCTTATCAACTTATCAATATGAAAGTTTTGAAGAAAATTGGTAATCCTCTAGGCATGTTCATCTAACAAGGATCATTTACTAAGGAGAGAAGGCATGTTGTGTACACTCAAATATATATTGCCATGGATATTTCAAAACCTTTATCATAGTCCATTAGGATCAAAATCGAATCAAGAGAATGGAATCAACAAGTGGATTATGAGATTTTGTATTCCAATGTTGCAAATGTCATGAAACCGAATACATAGAAAGAGATTACAAAGTGAAAATGATGGAGAAATATAAAATTTTGGGCATGGAACAAACCTCAATATAAAACAAGGAGATCATATCATAGGAGAAGCTAGGTCAAATCAAGGATTTTCCACTCCTAAGAAAGTGGTAAGAAAACCCCTCTACATTATCAAATGGAAAAGGCCTTTATAGTTCACTTGAATCGACGATTAGAAGTAAAAATGACACAAGGGATGAGGAAGTACAATGCACAAGTTCAAATATAGGAGTTAAAGGTGCGAAGGAAGATGGGGAGGTAAATTTTAAATCAAAGGAATATGGGGAGGCAAATTTTAAAGTGAGTGATATCAAGGTTAATCCAGGTAAATTATCTTCATTTTTCTCAAGTTGCATAAAATCTTCTTTGTGTAATTAAAATGAAAGTAGTACGGAGTGTATTTTTTGCACTTTAAGGTTGCAAGAGCAACATGATAAAGAAAATCATATGGATAATATCTAAGGAGATTTAGAGTTTCCAAGGCAACACAAGAAAGTAATGACTATGGAGGATCATCCATGCACTTTGGGGTTTTCATGGTAACATAAAGAAAAATGTGTTTGTGAGACTATTCCTTGCATTTTGGATTCTTTAGGGCAACATAAATCTTTAGAAGATAAGTCTTGTTATAAAAAAATGGAAAAATAGAAGAGATTGATTAAAATACGAGTGTTAGTGAGAATGAAAAAGGAGATGAAGGTCATCAAAGCATGAACAAAGAGAAGAAGAAACTTAAAGGGATATTAATTTGGGGAGCCGAATAAAAATTTCATGTGTTAACAAGAAGTGGGGCTAAGCCCACTAATAAAAGTAAACAATGATGATGATAAAAATGATATCATGGAATATTAGGGTTATGATTAAGTCCCTTAAAAAAGAGTTATTAAGGAATTAATAGGTTGTTAAAGTCATGAGTTTATTTTAATACAGAAAACAAAATTAAGTAGTGAGAAATGTAAGGATGCTTTCAAAAGGATTTGGAAGATGGGTGATTGTCTAATAGTTTCTTCCACAAGAGGTTTAGGTGGTATTGTAGTAATATAGGACAAACACAAATGGTATGGACGTTAGAAGAAATGAGTGATTGGGTTGCTAGACTATTTTGTAGAAAAGAGGAAAACATCAAAGTTGGGGTTCTAAATGTATATGCTTCAACAATAGTTTCTTCTTGTAAAAATTGTTGGAAGGATATTAGTATATTTTTGTCAAACACAATGATGATTTATTGTGATCTACGGATTCTTAGGGATGATTTCAACATTGTTCTATCTTCTTTGGTAAAGAAGGGTGATACTTCAGAATAGTCTAAATCAATGCAAGACTTTGCTTTATTTGTCAATTTAAATATCCTTTGGGATGTTAGTCCTTCAAGTTTTCAATATACATGGGATAATAGACACATTAGGCAAACTCATATTGTAGAAATTTTGTATAAAATTATTGTTATCCAACACATGGTTGCAAATAGAGTATACAATCTCTTCAGTTATTTTTATTATGAGTAGTATCGGATTCCAAATCCATTCTTTTGACTTGTGATTTACCCAATAATGGTTATCCAAAGCCATTTTGCTTCCAATCCATGTGACTACAAGATCTTGATTTCTTCCAAATGGTTATATTATAATGGAATGAAGCATGTTTTGAAGGATCACATATGTACAAGTTTATTTGAAAGATGAAATATTTACAGGACTACATGAATATTTGGAATGCCAAATATTTTGGTAATATTTTTGAAGAAAATAAAGAAATTAAATCCAAGCTAAAAAATTTATAAGAGATAGTAGAAACTACTCAAATGGATCAATATTCTTATATGAAAGAAAAACAAATAGTTTATGATTATCATAATGCATTGAAAAAAGAGGAGCCATATTGGTTCCAAAAATCTAGGGAGAAATGGCTCAAGAAAGAAAATAGAAATACAAAACAAATTCATGTTACAACAAAAACAAAATTTTCTTTTCATCATTAAAATATTTTAACTCTAGATGGAAGAAATATTGAGGAAGAAGAAGATATAAGGAAATAATCAATTAATTATTTCAAAAAATTTATTAGATACTAGGCAAAATAAGGAGGCAGAATATAAGCTTTTGCAAATATTCCATCAACTATCACATAGGGATAAAATCAATGGTTGATGAAGAGTATATCAATGGAGGAGTTATATGAAGCAATTTTCTCTTTCCATCATAGTTAGGCACCTAGTCTAGATGGATTTCCTACAATTTTCTTTCAAATTTTCTGGGATTTATTAAAGAGTGATATGTTAGTTGCAGTTGAAGAGGCTGGAAAAGGAAAGCTATAACAAGTGAGATCAATGCCACTTTTATTACATTGGTTTCCAAGAAAAGCAAGACAAAATATTTGTATAATTTTCATCCAATAAGCCTTTGTAATATTATTTATAATATTATTCCAAAAATTATGACAAATAGGTTGAAAGGCATTGTAGATTGTGTTATCTCAAAGGAACAAGGTGGTTTTTTTATGGTAAACAAATTCTTGATGGTATAATCATTGCATAGGAGGCTATACATTCTCTTCATTTTATGAAAAAACTGGTTACACTTATGAAATTAGATATGAACAAAGCATATGAAAGGGTTTCCTAGAGTTTTCTACATGATATTCTTAAAAAGTATAGCTTTGATTAGAGTTGATGTGAATGGATTATATTTTGTTATAGCACCATGAAATATTTTATTTTGATCAATAGTTCTCCTGCTAGTTACTTTAAGTCATCTTGTGGACTCCACCAAGGTGATCAATTATCTCCTTATATATTCATTATTCTTGTGGAGGCAATAGGGAGATCTTTCTTAAAGGCAAAATGGAAGGAAAAGTGAAAGGTATTCAGGTTGCAAAAATTGGTCCCTTTGAATCTCATCTCCAATTTGATGATGATACTTTTCTTTTGAGCCATCTCTCATTCAATGCGGTCATGGTGTTTAAATAAATATTATCATGCTATGAGAAGGCTATTGAACATTTGGTTAAAAGTACAAAATCAAGTATTTTTTATTAACAAAGCCCTAGATTTACAATGAATTTTTATGGATATTTCTGAGTTTAAAATTAAAAATTTTGATTAACCTACTTGGGTAGTCTTTTATCTCATAATGGAAATAAAAAAGAGTTTTTGGTCCCTTGTTTGGATAGAATGAAAGCTTATTTCGCAAGTTGAAAAGGTAAGTTCCTAACTATGGTAAGAAGGCTACAAATTATAAGAATACATTGCAATATATCACTATTTATATAGTTAATTTTAAGATTGTCAATAGGCATAGCATAAAAAATTGTTAAAATTTAAAGAGACTTTCTTTAGAAATATTGCAAGGAAAAATTTAGGTTTCCTCTTTGTAAGTGGAATAGGGTTTGCAAAGGAAAGAATATTAGAGAAGTAGGCTTGTAGAATTACAGATTGGCCTTAGGGACAAAGCTTGGGTGGAGATTATTTAGAGATCAAGGAAAGAATTGGGTAAATATATTACTTCAAAAATATATAGGTTCTCTTAATGCAATGAAATTATTTACGAAAATAACCCTACCTAAAGGGTCGTAAACATGGAACTTCATATTAGATAGTTTTTAATTGATAAATAAACATATTAGATAGTCATTCATGATGGCTTTTGAATCCTTAATATTAATATTAAACTTACAAGACAAATTCCATAAGATCAAATATATGATAGCCACAATATAATAAGATCAAATAATAATGTAACACAGATAATATGAGACAACTAATATGTATATATCAAGGCTAATAATATATCAAATAACATTCATTAATAAGCTAAAATATGAATGTAATAGCCTAAATAATACAATATAGCAAAACTTACAATATTAGTTGCTCAAATGTATGCAATCTTTATTACTCCACTTTCTCTTACAAATTTATCATAAAACTCTATTACAACATCTACAATGTAGACTCTTTTGTTGGCCATATCAACGATGTCCTCTATGGAGTGATATATAGCCATTGTAGGATGACTCTTTGGTTACTTTACTCTTCCTTCTCCTCATGCCAAGTCTCATGACTCTTGGCTTCTCTACTTGATACTTGCATACACATGACTCTATCTTGTATGCACATTTGGACATGGCTCTTCAAATAAAACTTTCTCATCTAAGAACACATGCGCACACTTACATATGAGACACTTGTGCACATTTTCACACATTACACTTGCACACTCATTTACATGACACTTGTGCATTTCATGCACATTATTACATTACATAAAATATTTACTCACACTCTAATCTAGGACACAACCCTAATCTAATATTTACAAGGTTGTACCAAGGAGGTACATTAGCATGTACCAAATAATATAATATTCTCTAAAAAGTCAATGAGGGGAATTATACAAATTTTTGGTCTAATGCTTGGTTGAAGCCTTATCCTCTTATCTCTAACTCAAAATGACAACTATTGGCTTGGGCATGCCTAGCTTGTAAAGGTCCAAAGGTCAAAGACTATATTAATATGATCAACAACTCTAGATCTTGGATTTCTATTAGCAACCTGGTTGAAGGAGAGGAACTCAAACAAAGTACATATGAACTTCAAAAGATGCTTCAAGAGTTTTATTTATTGATTTCTACATGAAATGATGAATTGGTTTAAAATCTATCAAAATATGGTAGATACTCGATCAAATTGGGATATGAGGATTTAGAGCAATCAAAATTTTCTACTCCCAAAGATTTTCCTTGGAAGAATGTTTGATCACTAGAGAATCTCCCTAAGACCATAACAATCCTTTGGTTAGCAACTCAAAGTAAGGTTCTTATAGAAGAGGATCTACAAAGAAAAGGATATCATGGACCTTTCAAATGTGCCTTGTGTGAGAAGGATTTAAAAACATTAGGTCATTTACTTCCTTGTTGTCTCTTTGCTCACATCATTTGAGGTTACTTTTAAAAAAATATAAAAATATATTAGATATCTCCATCAACATTGAAAGAGTTGATGAAATGTTGGATTAATTGTTTCAAAGTTAAAGCATTGTATTTGTGAAGGATTGACCCTATCATTATTTGTTGGAATTTATGTCTTTAAAGTAATAATAGAATTTTAAAAAATAAATCTCAAAATCATGTCCAAGTTTGGAACCGTATTATTGTCTTTGTTGCAAAATGTTTACATATATGATGCTCATCATGGGAAGTCTCAAGTGTAGAAAAAGAGACGATAACAATTTGGTTACATAATTTGAACATACATGGAAGAGTCATTTGTGATAATGACATTAAAACAAAAGATCTAATTCAATCTAAGGTAAAATAGAAATGTCCAAAAATTGGGTTTATAAAAATTAATTTTGATGATGCTTCTAAAGAAAATTCAGAAAAAACTGGTGGGCATAGTGTTTTTCAAAATAATGAAGGTAAAGTTCTCTTCATGCCCAAAATCAAATGGAACTTCACCTAACAACTATGAAAAGGCTAGGGCACTTATTACATGGATTAAAAATGCAATAAAAAAGGAAGGAAATATATTTCAATTGAGAGGGATTCACAAATTATCATTAATGCTATCAACAAAAACATATGTGAAGATTGGATAAAAAATAATATATTGCTAATGTTCATCATATATTATTGGAGGTAATCTCTTGGAAATGTAAGCATATTTGTAGAGAAGAAAATCAAGTAGCAAATAATTTAGTCAATCACAATGTTAATCTTCATCTTGGTGAAATTCAAATTTGCAACTTGCCAAGTGAGATATTATCCCTTAATCAAAATGATGTCAAGGAATTGATTATGGAAACATAGCACTTTGAGCAAGTTGAAGAATATATTTGATAGAAAAAGAAATGAAAAATATTTGTAATAAAAAACATGTTGGATATAGTCTAATTAACCTAACGACAAATATTTTAATATTCTGGTGGAAGTGGCCCTCAATAAAACCATATATAACTTATTTTAAAAAATAAAAAATAAAAATAAAAAAAGTTATCCATTTTCTATAGGTAAAAAAAGTCAAGGCCATTATCTTAAAAATCTTTATGCAAATGATAGTTTTTTTCTAGCTAGAGAACAAGGGGTTGTACTAGGGTCCCCCACCATTGATAAATCACAACTCTCTCCTTTAGAGCTTGATATTTTATAAGCAGATTAAATTCTCATCTCAATTGAATTGTTATAGCTCTACCTCCATATTTGTTCATAAAAAGTCTAAATTCTTTATTTTCATTTTCTAGATCTTCAATATTTTTTATAAATACAAATATTCTAAAATTCAACATCTTTCTTGAAATTTTCTTGTAGCAAACTTCACAAACCAAAATTCCACCTCTACTTTGTATGCAATGCATCTTAGTAGAGTAATATTTCAAAAAATTTACGCTATCATAGTCCGCTTTACCAAATCTGGATTGCTAGTTTCCTTTTTGAAGCATAATTGCAACCACAAGTATTGTAATAAATAATTCACATGAAAATACATTAATGTTATAAAATACAACACATATTACTAATGAAAAACATTAGAAAAATCTTAATCATTATTGGATTCATGCAGTCAACATTTTCATGTCAACTTCAACTAAACTTACAACTTCCTTTAACCATGGAAAAGAGAAAATAACTTAACAATCCTCTATTAAAACCCATCTATTGGCTAGCCTATTTGCACATTTATTCCCTTTACTTAAAGTATGTGTAAACTTGATTTCTTCAAACTCTTTAGCCATGTTTTGTATTTCCACAATTACATGGAGCCTTTGCTTTCCTCAAAATTGTATTTATTACTATTAGTGAATCACTTTTCACTTTCCACCCATTCTCTATTCCATTTCATTTGTCTGTATAATTTTAACCCTTACAAATCCACCCAAGATTTAGTTTCATTATTTATCTTAAATTCACTATTGAAAGCATAGTGAGACAAAATCTCTCCCTTATTATTTCTAATTATTCTTCCTCCTCATGCTGGTCCTAGATTTTCTTTAGATACTCCACCAAAATTCAATTTGACCAATTCAACTTCTAGTGGTTTTCACTTTATATTCTTTGCCTTCCTTTTGTTTTCCTTGTACCCAACATCATAATTCTATTTGATGACTTCATTCCATCTATCAAGGCTCTTTGGTTCAATATTAGGGATTGGGTGAGATGATAGGGTTGGTTTAGACTCCTCTATGGCTAAAAAAATCTTTCTTTCCATTACCTCGAACTTGCTTTCCTTTCCTTTAAATATTTTTTTGTTCCTTTCCAACAATATAGTTCAAAGTATTGTATCTTTTGATATATCCTAGATTATCTATAATCAAGGTTATGCATAAGCGCGAAATATCGTAAATTGGCTCTATTTAGGATTTTCAAAATTTTAAATTAGCTAATTTTGGATCCTTTCACTAGGGCCCATTCGCTTGAAATTTATGGGGTGGAAGTTTTTTTGGGGTAAATTTGCCCACCGTTGATAATAATTATCCTATTTTTATTTTAGTTCACCAACCACTTTCGCCCTATTCCACAGATAATTCACCTTCAAATTATAAATGATTTTATTTTTTCTGCCCAAATCGCCTCATATACTACCTGTATATATATTGTAGGGGGTACCAATAAACATACATCTAAAATACTCTAACTCAAAAATAGCTTTGAAACAACAAAAAACTTGACAAGGTTGTAGAGAAGTGTCTATCGACATAAGTCGATCGGTTGCAGAGGAGTGTCGATCGGCATATGACTATCAGTTGCAGAGAAGTGTCGATCGGATTAAGACGATCGGTATAAGCTGATCGGTTGTAGAGGAGTGTCAATCTGCATATGCCTATCGATTGCAAAGAGGTGTCGATCAACATATACCTATTGGTTGTAGAGAAGCTTAACAAGGTTGTAGAAAAGTATCAATCGATATAAAACTTGACAAGGTTGCAGAGAAGTGTCGATCGATATAGTTTATCGATTGTAGAAAAGTATCGATCGACATAAAACTTGACAAGGTTGTAGAGAAGTGTTTTTTGACATAAGCCGATCGATTGCAGAGAAGTGTCGATCGACATGTGCCTATCGATTGCGGAGAGGTGTCGATCGACTTAAGATGATCGATATAAGTTGATCGGTTGTAAAGGAGTGTCGATCAACATATGCCTATCGATTGCAAAGACATGTCGATTGACATAAAATTATCGATTGTAGAGATTGTCGGTATAAGTCGATTGATTGCAAAAAAATATCTGTCGACATTAAGCTGATCAGTTGTAGAGACATGTCTATCAACATAAGTCAATCGGTTGTAGAGAAGTGTTAGTTGGTATAATCTGATTGATTATAGAGATGTGTCTATTGGCATAAGTCGATCGATTGCAAAGAAGTGTTGATCGACATAATTTAATCGATTGTAGAGACGTGTCTATCGGCCTAATCCAATCGGTTGTAGAGGAGAAACTATTGGTATAAGCTGACTAGTTGCAGAGAAGAGACTATCAAAAAATTTGATCGGTTGTAGAGATGTGTCTATCGACATAAGCTGATCGGTTATAGAGAAGTATCGATCGACATAAGATGATCGGTTGTAGAGATGTGTCTATCGACATAAGATGATCGGTTGTAGAGAAGTGTCTGTCAGCATAAGCCAATCAATTGTAGAGGAGAAATTGTCGGTATAAGTTGATCGATTATAGAGGAGAGACTATCGACATAAGCTGATCGGTTGCAGAGAAGTGTCGGTTGGTATAATTCGATCGGTTACAGAGGTGTGTCAATTGGTATAAGCCTATCGGTTGTATAGAAGTGTCTATTAGCATTAGCTAATTGATTGCAGAGGAGAAACTATCGATATAAACCGATCGGTTGAAGAGGAGAGACTGTCAAAAAAAGTTGATCGATTGTAGAGGCGTATTTGTGGTCCTAAGCTGATTGTAAAAATAGGTAAAGTATTTTTCTTCCATTGTCTTTTTTTCTAAAGCTCTTTTTCTTCAGTTTCATAGGCACTGTAGGTGCACTATATGCAACTATGGTAGATAACTATCAATATCATATGGTTGTGTCAGAAGCATTTTTCTTGTCAGAGACTGCTTCTTATCTCTTAGGGTATGTTTCATAGGCAGTGTAGAAGCACTATCTGCAACTGTGGTCGATAAGTATCCATGTCATGTTGTGTGTTAGGAGATTTTTCCTATCAGAGACTACTTATTTGTCAGAATATTGGCTATGTTTGTCTTAAGGGATGTATGTTATTTTCCTTCAATTTTATATTCATTTCCTAACATCTAAAGGTTTTTTCTTTACATATACAATGTCTCCTACTGAATATGGAAAGAAAGGAGGTCAATCTTCTTGTAAAAAGACAATTCTGAAATATTTTACACAAATATCAAAATTCAGTGAGACATCAATCTCTACAGATTCTACACAACATGTAGGTACAAACACCTTTTACCATAAAATTTTTAATATTTCTCTATTATTATTAAATATAAAGCCTTTCTTTATTAATAGATAAATGGTTGTTTGATTATCTACCTCTTTTTAAATGCTTTTGTAAAACCGTATTATGTTAAATCTTTAAAAAAGTACCTTTTTACATCAAAAAATGATAGAGAACACCAAACATTGAATGCAATAAACATTGTCGACCCTGATGTGCGTTCACTCGAAGATATTCTAGCAGATGATATGGGACCACATAATAATTTTCCTAATAACGACATTCAACAACCTCTTTTGGAGATGTTAAATTCAGACACATCAACCGAAAAAGAAAATGACAGTACAATTAAAGTGCAGACCTCTAGGAAATCTTGTAGTCAAAAATCTAAACATCAAAAGATAAGCAAATGGACTATTGGAAGATATTTTAAAAATGAATGAGCACAATTATACCCTTTTATTAAGTGAGATGAGAAACAAAATGTGTGTAAATGAATTATTTGTACATGGAAGCTGGGAAATGATCATTTATTGTAAAATAAGATAGACACAATAGAAAAACACTATGGAAAAGTTTACATCAAAGAAGTATGAAGTGATGGAACAATTAACAGATTTCATAGGTGGAAGGATGCATCAGAATGTGTGCATGTGAGATATGCACTTGAATACGAAAAAACAATGAAACATCAACAAACTCTCATTGAGAAGGGTGAAACAATCGAGGCACAATTTCAAAAAATTAATAAGACTGTATTAGCCTCAAAGAAATTGCAGTTTGCTATTGTATACAGTATTCTAAAAAAAGGTCGACCCATGTTTGATTTTGTTGATTTTAAGCAAATACTTCAATTAGCCGATGTACAAAACCTTACCAGTTCACATTGGTTAGATCGAAGTGGTTGGAAAATGGCAAAATATCTATCACTAGTTGAGAAGGAAGACCTGAGAGAGAATGTGATACAAGCCAAATTTATTTTACTTTCCATTGATGAGGTAACAACTGTTGACAACACATCTTGGATTTGCATACATGTTTACACATTTCTACTTTTAGAAATGTCCTCAAGGATTCCACTTTTAGAAATGTGTCATAAGATTCTAGACAACTCACTTCTACTATAGTAAATGACATTGAAATCAAACAACTCACTTCTACTAGAGAAATGTCATAAGATTAGAGAAATGTCATTCAAAAGTGTGGAATATATTTTACAAACAACTCACTTCTACTACTGTGGTCAACACTAGGATTCCAGAATATGGGATTAACAACAACCATGGCCTCAAGTGTCTCATCTCTCTTAAAACGATCTCTTATTTCACTTGTTAATGTATTTGCAATTCTTTTCAATTTATTTTTAGTGCTATCTAAAAGTGTGGAAGTAAATGGCATTGAAATCAATGGTATTCTAAACAAAGATCTTCTGAGACAACAATCAACCAAATTTGGAATAACAAAGGATAATCAAATTGCACATTTCAAAAATCCACATGTGACTGGTTCAATCACGCGTTTCTGATAAAAATTGTATCGAATTAGTGTCTTACAAGAAACTATGAGTGAATACTTTAATTTATATTAATTATGTCAGACAATGATTTTGGGATCTATTGAAGATGAAAGGGTATTCAATGCATTATCTTTTGTTAAATAAAAAGTTCGTAACAGGTTGGACAAAAATTTTAAAAATTATTTGAGAATGTATGTGTCATCGTACGAGGTGGGTAAGTTTTCCTATGACAGAGCGCTGACATATTGGAAGTCCCTAGTGAAAAGGAGAGGTCTCACTAATACTGTTGATAATGACGAAAATAATTCAGCTTGGAGTGATGATGAGATTATGGAAATACAAAATTCACAAATGATTCTCAATTCTTTTGGAGAAGTCAATAAAGCTTTGTATCAGCTTCTAGAAATGTAAATATTTCAATGATTATATGACAAATTCATATAATCAATGATTTTCTAGATTTGAAATTATTTGTAAAATTTTAGTGATTTGAATAAATTCATATTATCAATGATTTTTCGTATTTGATATCATTTGTAAATGTCAATGATTTGAAAAAATTCATATTATCAATGATTTTCTGTATTTGATTAGTTGTAAAATTTTAGTGATTTGAAAAAAATCATATAATCATTCTATTTTCAATGATTACGCATATTTGCTTTTTAATGTTATGGATTGTCTATGTTTTAAAATTTATGATTTATACTTTAGCTTTGAGTAAGCTGGAATTTGAAAACCATGCATACGTAATGATGCTATGTTATTGATTTAATTATCTATGTTGACAAAATATAGTGATTTTTTCTTTGACTTTGACTGTATGTATGTATCATTAGTATCATTAGTATGTATGCTATGACTCTAGAAGTGTTATTGACTTTCTATGTTGACAAAATTTTATGATTTATGCTTTATCATTGAGTAAACCATACATGCATGCATAACTAGTAAATATTTCTTAGTATCATTAGTATGTGTGATTTGACTCTAGAAGGAAAAATGCATGTAGTATATTAATATAGATATGGAAAATGAAAATTTAAACCCATTCATAGATATATCCATCATAAACTCACTTTGAAATATAAAAACAATATAGCATAATACAAAAGACCATACTCATTTTTATACAACAACAAGAATGATTATGAATAAAATGAAAATTTAAACCCATGCATAGATATATCCTTCATAAACTCACTTTGAAATATAAAGACAATATAGCATAATACAAAAGACCATACTCATTTTTATACAACAACAAGAATGATTATGAATAAAATGAAAATTTAAACCCATGCATAGATATATCCTTCATAAACTCACCTGAAAATTGAAATATAAAAACAACATAGCATAATACATGGAAATTGAAAATTTAAACCCATTCATAGATATATCCATTGTAAACTCACTTTGAAATATAAAAACAATATAGCATAATACAAATGACAATACTCATTTTTATACAACAACAAAAATGACTATGAATAAACTGAACATTTAAACCCATGCATAGACATATCATTCGTAAACTCATTTTAAAAATTGAAATATAAAAACAACATAGCATAATACACAACACAATACTCATTTTTATATCAAAACAAGAATAACATTGAAACCTATGCATACATATATTCTTTGTAAACTCAAGCATATTTGAAACACCATAATACTCAAGAGATGAAAATAACACACAATTATAAATGTAAATAGTAATAGTAAAATAATAAAAGCAAGTATCTTGTTTTCAAATGAAAACATATGAAATGTCATAAAATAGTCTTTTTGAAATATCAAATTTTGAAAATCAGTTTCATGCTTTAGAATCTTTTCCTCGTTCCACCACTCATTTTTCTTATTCCACATCTTCCACATTCTGCATAGGAACGACTCCTCCCTCATCTTTCCCATGTTCAACTCCTTTTTCCTCATCCACTACTTCCACTATTTCCACATTCTGCATTCCAACGGCTCGTCCTTCGGGTTGGGTAACAATACTCTCAATTGCTCCAGAACTTACAAGGATCTTCTCAACATTTTCCAACCCATCGAGAAGGGTGTTTAACTCTTTGCCAACATCTTCAGATGTTGGTCCTTGAACTTCTTTACCCTTCTCCTTTAGTAGAACATCAAGATCCAATCCGTTGCGGATAATGATTTTCTGCAAAATGTTGTTTTGTCGAACTGCTTCCTAAGCTATTTTTTCATTGCCTTGGAAGCATTTAAGAACTTCTTTGCCATCCTAAGATAGTCTTGTAGGTTTTGAACCTGCTTCTTGAGATTATCATACTTTACCTTCAAAAAGGAAAAATAGTTAGACAACCGATAATTACATTTGAAAAAAGAGAACAACAAATTTTTGAACACATAAGTGACTAAGTCAAACCTCAACAACATTCTTTGCAGCTACAACAATAGCAATATTTTTCTTATCACTTGCCCATTCATTGTAATAAGCTTGGGCCTCACCGTTTATGTTCTCCAATCTATTCACCATAAACTTTAAAATTTCATTTGTGTGAGATGTATTAACCTTCACAATGTCAGATTTTACTTGCTATAGTAGAGCCTCCATATTTTTAGGTTCATTTTCAACAACAGAAAAATTATTTTCTCTTTTTGAAAAATTATTGTATCGGGCATTAATTTCCTTTATTAACACTTTGGCCCGATACTCCTATTTTTTATTTTTGTTATATCTGGAAGTAGCAAATCCTTAATGGTTGATTCAACGTTATCAGAAACCAAATATTTTTCAAAAATATTTAATCTTTCATCCTCTTGTCGAGGAGGAGCCTGAGGGGTGTTGGTTTCCTTAGGAGGAGATTTGCTTGAACATTCTGCTCCTTCATTATATTTATCTCGGAGCAGTTTTGAAACTTGGAAAGTAGTGGGTGTGTTGCCTTGCAAAAAGAAATCTTGATCAAGTGGAACTTCATCCAACCCAACACCAGAAGCTTTTGGTACACCATTAAAATTAAAATTAGCAAGAGAAATACGTCCGAATCCTGAAAATGTCTTTGATGCTTCTTTCTCTGAAAATTGCTTTGTTGCTTCTCTTTGTGGCCTAGATGGAAGAATGTGTTTTCCAACTAGGAAGCATTGACCTCGCATTTGAGGTTGGCATGGTGGAGGAGGGGGCAACATCGATTGTTGATTTTGTTGACGGAATTGTTGTATAGGAACTTAAAACATCATAATAAAAATTAGTTACAAAATTTGTGAAGGTAGATTATGAAAATTGGTTACAAAATTTGTTATAAAACTCATCGACAGAAGAAGAGACATCTTACATAGCTACAGATACAAATAGAATTTTGGCATGCCGTACATCTAAAAAATAAAATAAAATATTAAAAAAATAACATAAATTTTGTAAAACTTTTGTTTCAGCAGTCATTAAAACTTACTCCCCGAAGATGAAACCTCTTGTGCAACTACGCCCAATGGCAGTGGACATGCAACCGTAGGTGGAGGTTATCAAGGATTAGGAGAACTAGATCTTATATGTTTCCTTGTTGATCTTCTCTTTAGCGGTGGCGTTGTTTCCTCCACAGGTGTTTCGGAGTCTCCTGATTCTTCTGGATTATAACCTATGAAAGCAACATCCTACTTTGAAGAGGAAGAGGATGCCATTTTCTATGTTTTGTATAAAATATCAAAATTATAAAAATATAAACATATGAAAAATAAAAAATTTACTTAAATATTAACTAAAAATTACCTGAACCTGTTGTTCTGTCATGGCTGCATTGGCTAGGGTTGAGTGTCAAGATGTTGGTACTTGAGTGTTCTGCAAATGATAAAAAGATTCATAAAAAAAAGTAATAATATAGTTGCATGTGCTAACTATCAATGAGGGTGAAGCGTGGGTTATCACGTTCTGGATTTCTAATATGATCCGATGTGAGACATAGTTGGACCAGTCGAATTGTTGGTGTGCAACACAACGAACCAAATATGCTAAGGTCCACATCAAAATTTATATTGGTCTTCTTTGCAAAACGAGTCTAGTAAGGAAGAATTCGCAACATGCCCAAAGAAATTTGTTTTCTATAGCTGGTACAGTCAAACCCCTTCTAGACTTGGTGGTCGTAATTGCAAAAAAAACAAAATCAATAATTGTACACTAGTGACTAGAAGTTAAATTCAATTAAATACAAAATAGTTATACCTTGAAAAGATTCTGACTACACATTGAAGTTGGTCTCTAGGTAGAGTTTGTCCTCATCAAGTAATGCATATTTGGATATGATAGGCTCATAACCAACATGGGGCAATGTTGTCAATCTGGCGACATTAGAGGTTGTGAAAGAAAGAACAATGTTTTTGTTGTCAACGACAACATTTACCTTGCCCAAATTAATATTGTAACTTGTAATTATTTTCTCGAGTAGTCTAGTGTTCGTGTCGAACTACAATATCGAAACTAGACCCCGAAGACTAGAGTTCGTGACCCATGACATGTCGTAACCTGGTGTTGATAAAATTTTAGAAATCATGGGGCAAACCAGGTTTTTAAAGTTAATTTTAGACATTCCAGGGGTGATAAGGGATGCCATAGGGTTATTTGGTTGTGAACGAGAATATGGATCATAATATACAGTGGATGGTATTCAACACTTGATGAAAAAGGGTTTGAACAGGAGGAAAAGGGTTAAAAATCCCTTAAAACCTAAGGTAAATGGTAAAAACTAAGAAAAAATGAGAGGAAGATGGTTAAAACTAGAGGAAAAAGGTAAAAACTATGATATAAAAGGCAAAAAAATGACTACTTATCCCTTTGTATAGACTTATCTACATGCAATCAACTCATGGATGGATGACACGTGGTATTTGCATGCAATCATTTCATGGATGGTTGACACATGGCATAGATGCACTGCATCGACAATGCAAACAATCAGGTGTGCTGCAATCGATTGGATACTCTGCAACTAATCATCTTTCATGCAATCGATTCGACTTTGTTGCAACTAATAAATATTATTGCAATCGATCGACATTCTTGCAATCAATCGACATTCTTGTAACTGATCGACATTCTTACAACCGATCGGTATTCCTGCAACCGATCGTCATTCCTACAATCGATCATCATTCCTACAACCAATCGGTATTCCTACAATCGATCGACACTCCTACAATCAATCATCATTCCTACAACTGATCGACATTCCTGCAACCCATCATCATGTTTGCAACCGATCATTATAGTTGCAACCGATCGTCATGGCTGCAACATATCAGTATAGATGGAACACATCAATATTTTTGCAATCAATCATCATGCCTGCACCTAATCATCATACCTGCACTCAATCAAAATTCCTACAGTTGATCATCATGGTTGCAACCCATCGTCATGCCTACAACCGATCGTCATAATTGCAATATATCATCATTCCTACAACCATCGTCATAGTTGCAATCGATCCGTATGGCTGCAAAACATTGGCATGGATACAACTGAACATTAGTTTCAATCGATCATTATGCTTGCATCCAATCATCATGCTTGCATTCGATCATCATACTTGTAATCGATAATCATATCTACAACCGATTTTCATGCCTGCTATCGATCGTCATGTATGCAGTCGATTGTCATGCCTGTAATCGATCGTCATGGATGCAACCGATTGTCATGGATGCAACCGATCAACATGATGCAAGCGATCAGTATTGTTGCAACACATCAATATATTTTCTCATGATTTTTTTTCCCAATTGACATGTCTATAATCGATCAACATTTTTTGACCACCATATCTACAGGTAATCGTCTCAAATCGATCGTCATAAATCATAAAGGCTTAAAGCCTTTCATGTCGATCGTACATTCCTAGAATTTCTAAAAATGATATTCATAGCCCCCAATATAGAAAAATTCACCACGGTTTGAAATTTTTTGGAGAAAAATGAATGCAATTCGCCATGTATCCTTCGACATAATTCATCGAGATTCTAAGACAATTCGCCTTGATTTTATAAATATATTTTGGGATCAACCCCTTATGCATAACCCTGTCTATAATACCTCACTTTTAAAAATGTTATGCCATTGCTTTAAGCATTCTTCAAATTTTCCATTCATCATCCTGCATTTACCAAACATATTAAGAATACATTGCCATAATGCTCAGGCTATTGAACAATATCCCAAGATATTGTCCTCCTCCTTTTTACATAGAACACATTGTGAGGGGTCATGAAAACCCCTTTTCATTTGGTTATCCTAAGATAAAATTTTCCTATGACCTACTAACCGTACAAATATTTTAACTTTTGGAATTCTTGGACTATCCCAAATATCTCTCCATATTCTAGCGGTATTCCTATTTTGTTGGTGCTTTACATTTTATCCACTTCTTGTTGTGTATTATCCTAAGCTATTCAACTTCTAGATCAAATTATCCTTGGATTTCCTTAGAATAATCATTGTTGTTATCTTTTTACTCAATTGCCTCCTAGCAACAATGTCTAATATACTTGTAAAAAAATCTTCTTTCCATTTGTATCTTCCTTCTTGGTCCTTGTACATAATATTTAAAACCTTATCACCATATTTGTTTTGAAGGAATCTCATCCATGGTTTCAAATTTAGATCTAGATTGAGTGGTTTTATATCACACCAAGTATCCATCCAAATATTTTTTCCCCTCTAGTTCTCGCCACCCATATTAGATCTTTAATCACTAGATCAATTGATTTTTTAAACCGTTCCATATTGCAAAACCATCTTGTAGAGAGAATGTAGTAAATATTAAGCTTGGGTCATTGAGGTCAACATACTTAGAAGAATTCTTTCCCATTGTCTTTGATTCTCTTTGTACAATCTCCAAATTACTTGTCCCCTTAGAGCTACGTTTGCATCCATAAGAACTCTTAAACTAAGACCTCCCCTAATTTTATCATCACATACCTTGCTCCATTTAACCAAAGAAATTTCCTTTTATCATGTAATCTTGACCATAAAAATGATTTCATAATTTAGATTAAACTTGTTCTATCGATTTTGGCATAATATAAAAGGACATATAATATGTTGGGATGGCCTATAAGGCTGATTTAACTAGCCGCACTCTTCCTACTAATGATAACCATCTACCTTTCCATACTAGAAGTTTATTCTAAAATTTACTTATGACTAGATTCCACAATTCTATCCCCATTCTCCCCTCAAATAAGGGCATCCCTAGATATGTTGTTGGTAAATTTGCCTCCTCCATTTGAAGTAACCTAGATATTCCTACTTTGATTATAGTTGGAGTGTTTAAGAAGTAAATTTTATATTTTGTCCTATTAATTTTTTGTCTTGAAGCTCTTTCACAATCCTTTAATACGTTATTTAAAGTTGTGGCCTCATTTATCTTTACCCTCCTTGAAAGGGTTGTATCATCTACAAATTATTGATGGGTGATGTTGTCGATGTTATTACTAGCCTTAAGTCTACTTATTAGCTCATCATTGTATGCCTTCTTCATGTTTCTTCCCAATACCTTTGCCATAATAATGAACATATATGGTGATAAAGGATCTCCCTATCTAATACCTCTCTTGGATTTAAATGATTTTGTTACTAGCCCATTGACCAACATTGAAAATGATAGTATAAATATTAATGAAACTTTGATATCTCATTAGAATTGTGACTAGTCTAGACTTTTCTCTATCCAATAAAATGTTGTTCAATGATATTTATATATTGGTAACATTATAAAATATTTGATGGTAAAGCTTTAGAAAAAATGAAAGAAGAATAGGAGGTAGTCTTTTGAAATCACGTAAATTCTCTACATTTATATGATTTGTGTTGATGTTTCTCTTATTTCAAGAGGTAACTTTTTAATTGTAACAATTACAAGTAGAAATTACTTATAATTGTTATTCTTTCCAAGTAGACTTTATTGCTTATATCAAGGTCAACATGGATATTTTAGATCAAAAACTAACCCTCCAGATTGAGGGACCGTAACTAATCTCACTATCATAGCTTCAAGGCACCATATTTTTGTTGATGTATTCAATATTTCTTTTCTAATGTAATACAAAATGTACATGTCCAATAAAAACAAGTACCGTAGTTGGTGAATTGAATGTTTATACCTACAATCTAAACATTTTGGCAAGAACTTGTTCAAAAATCTTAGTCTAGACCATCCAAGTATACTCTAGAGACACATAAGTCTTGTGAAGCACCAAAAATTTACATCCCCTTGGAGATGGAACCATTCTATAGGGCTGATAAAATTCTTGAACACTTTGGTGTATTCATGTTGTCTTTGTGAAGAACATGAAGGAAAAAATTTGTATCACACATCTTGAGTTGTAATAAAAAGAACGTCTTATATCCATAACTTTCCTATGCTTTTGCCAGAAGTAGGCCATATGAGTTACGAATTGGAAGACTACTCTTCCATCTTCATCATGGATAAGGCTTAGAGAACATAAAGGTGTAGAAACCTCCTCTTCTTGATAAAAGGTTGTGTTCTCAAAGGTAGGTTGGTCATTATAAAAATTCCATAGGAGGGTTAGGGTTAATGTCCAACTGATGAGTAGCATTTCTTGACCATAGGTTTAGAAGAAAATAGAGGATTAATTAAGTTTTAATGTTTACAGAGTTGATTAAAGAAGAAAGGAAAGTTTTAGAAACCTTATGTCCCTTTTCCTCAATATATCAAATTCATCCTATATACCTCAAGGGCCTCCATATATACTAAAGGTCTCAATATACCTAACCCCACTCGATATACTCGTTGATACGTGAGAGAAGTCAATATGTGGGTTGCTAATGATAAATGAAAGTGACCTCCACAATACATTGCCAAGATGGTACATGAGGGGTAATAGTATGCCTCCTTATAATTTCCACTAGCCCACTACAATATACTCCTTACTAGGCATAAGTATGTGTGAGACCCTATGTGGGTGGTTGGCAACCCGAGCTTGCTATATACCAAGTATAGCCTAGAAACTTGTACAATAGCTACTCAAAGAATCATAATGACCCTTAGTAGGACTAGTTATTGGTTATGTTCTTTTTATCTAATTTAATGTGATCTAAATCTAAATAAACAAGATAAAAGAATCTTTGATTAAATTTTGATAGATATTAGTTTGATTAAGGCTTAGCTTGGTCAAAGATGATAATGAGACCTATAGTGGTGTTCACATCAGGTTCACGAAATTGTGGTGGAGGGGGATTGGAAGGGGAGTGTGAAGGGATTCTTCATGGTGTTTCCCTCTCCTTCATTTCCTTGAGGATAGGGACAATTTGTGAGCTTAACGTCTAAAGTCTAGTGAATTGGTTAAAGAACACCTATGCTTCTTCTAAGATTTCCTTGACAAAGCTTAACCTTAATATAGCCCTAATGAGCTAGAAATGGATCACACAAATGCAACAAGTAAGGCTTAAAACTTAAATAATTCTTCATTTTAAAGATAAAGTAAATATGATTTATCCTTTTTAAGGGAAAGGGTTCAAGAAGGAGGTGCAACAAACAAGTAAAAATACAACTACATGCAATTCACTTTTGATGATAACAAGATTAGAGATTTAGTTGATCCCCAAAATGATTAAAATTAACTAGCTTTTATTTCTATTTTCTTTGTTCTTAATGAATAAAATAAACAAAAAATAAAAATATTTTTTTACAAACAACAAATAGGCCTAAGGTCTAAATGTTGAAATGAAAGAGGTTTGGGTCAAAAAGAACTTGGTTTTGCCTTACAACCATAAGTGTTGTCGGTCTCACAAAAGTGCTATCGACACTACTACGTCTTGATGATACTTTTGCTTACCTGCAAAATAGACATAAAAGAGCATATTAGTGGTAAGGGGGTCTGTTTGAGCTAGAGAGTATAGGGCTTCCTTGGCCAACATCAAACCCTTGTTCAAATATGATCTAAAATATAATAAAATCATAAAAGCATGGGCTAAGTGATTAGTGGTAGAAGATCTACTTGATGATCAATAGCACTATCAACACTTTTGTCAACTAATAGTGCTTTTGCTCTCTATGATTATGTTTAAAATAGATAGTGATAGTTCCACCGAAGCTGCAATTAGGTAGCACTTTTACTTAAAATTGAAGTAGAATAAAATATAAATGCAAGATTTAGAATTTTATAGAAGATGCAAGGAAGGACCTTGACGAGGAGGTACAAGGACACTACTATATGCAAAAAGGCATGAAGATTGTTTATTCAAAATGCAAACTAGTAATGACATAAAGATGAGATGCCAAGCTAAATGTAAGTATGATGACCAAATCAAATTAAGTATGCAATAATATTGGAACCTAGAGTTGTAAAGCAATGAAAAAGCAAGGTAGGGGGAAAGAGCACAACCCCAAGAAAAGTTGTTGCTCCAAGATGCTACAGTTATTTCCTCCTTGTTGTGGAATATTGATTGAAACTTGCTAGTTGCTTGAAGATGCTTGAGCTTGAGATATTGGATGCTTGAATGCTTGAGATCTTGGATGCTTGAATGTGTGGGTGCTTGAATCCTTGAGAGTTTGTATGCTTGAAAGCTTAAGAACTAGAATGTTTGAATACTTGGATGCTTGAATACTTGAATGCTTGGATGATTGAGAGATTGGGTGCTTGAGAGTTTGAAAGATTGAACGCTTGAAAGCTTTCACAAAGTCATGACAAGATTAGATAGATGAATTCTTATGAATCTTAGATAAAATTTGGCAATTTTTTTTTACACTAAAAGATGATATGATTCAAGCACTCTAATTATTGGCTTTATAGAAATCCATATATCCTTGGAAGAAGGATCACATTGAAGATGATATGAATGGTGAAGGTAAGAATTTGAAATGAGATCAAAATGCTATTAATGGAGGAAGGTTTAAGATGACAAATCTTGGGCTTTGGATTTTTGTTGGGATTATGAATTTAACTGAGGTGATAGAATCTATTAATGGTGGGCAACTTAGAAGGTACTGTCAACTTTTTTGGTTTTGGTACATCATAGTCAAAAGAGTTGGAGGGTGATAGTGTTGGTGATGTTAATTCTCCAACACTTTGACCAAGTTGGTCGTTGCTAGTCAAATTGGGCAAGAAATGGTCAAAAAGTCAAATTTTACAAAAACACTACTAGAAAGATGAAAGCATTCTTGGTGCTTTCACTCATGCCCCAATAGTTTTACTTCTAGAGCAATAAATACTTCCAATTTGATCTAGATGATGATTCATTCAATTTGGATACTTGATTGGTTGATTGATGAAGATGTTAGAAAGCTTGGAGATTGACAATGCGCTTTGCAGTCATAGGACACAAAGTGTGCAACTATTTATTCTCCTCAACTAAGAATGGTTTTTTATAGGAAATTTGGATACATATCCCTAGATTGGGACAAATTAATAGATGCCAAAAATATTTTCATCACAAACTTGTGTGGACCAATAGAATAATAACCTTTATGGGAGACAACACTCTAAAGTGGATAGTTAAGCCTACCAACATGTACAAGGTAAATAAATCTTGGTGATTTTGGATCAAACGTGATCTCCCTAAGGCCAATGGTTGGCATGTGAAGATAAAATACCACTTTTAATAATCTATAAAAGAGAGGTTGTCACAAGTCCTCATAGTGCATTCTTAGTAGGAGTGATGCCCATATTATCAACCACCATCTCCTCAATTGCAATTTTGGTTTTAAAATATGAAGCTACTTTTATAAAAGCAATCATTGCATTGGGATTGGCCCAAGTCTTTATGATAGTTATTTGAATATTGTCATAACTTTCTCAAGAAGCATAGATTCTTTGGAGCATCATTCTAGCCATTTTAATTTAGGACCTTTAGATAGAGAGGAATTGTTGCATCTTCAAAAATCAATCTCTCCTTGGAATAAGTTTTTAACAAAATATAGTCCCTCACCTTAAATAGGGTTCAACCTATGCTTAAGTCTCACAAACATTCAACCTCCTTTTAACTATAATAGAACATCAAGAAGTGGCCCTTTATAACTCTCCCTCCTCTACACGCTAAGAGACCTCCTTATAGGAGGTATGTACTACATAATAATTCATGGAAGGTCCCTCTTCGTATATGGTGAAACTTAATTTTGATGGACCTCTAAGGGAAACCCTAGATTGTTAAGAGTAGGTTCACTCCTCTACATCCATGAGAATATATTCATTGATATTGTTTTATTGTTTTTTCATGTTCTTAGTAATAATAACATTGAATCTATTGCATTGGTAGGAGGTCTTGAAGTTGTAGTACAATTGGACATTTATAAGATGACTATAAAAGGAGACTTTATGACTATGATGGGAAAAATGTCTAATGGATCTTTCTAGAATTGAGAATTGTGTAATATACTCACAAAATATCTTCAGCTCATATCATTGTTTGATTCCATCTCATGGTAGCATACCATCTAAGAAAGGAATTAGATGATAATTTTTCTTTCCAAGCATGGATTGAGCGATATAAGCAAATTGGTTGGCATTGAATTTAACCTTTGGCCTGGACTCAAGAAATATGATTGACTTTAATAGTTCCCACCTTCCTTATCAACCTTGTTTGTAAATTCTTTGTAGGTACTCAAAAGCATATGCATAGTGGAAGATACAACACAAGACTCTTATAAACTAGTAGAATTAAAGGATTCCTTGATAGTATATTAGAGATCAATTTTCATTACTAAGCAAGCCTTTTATTCTTGATAGATTAAGTTGTGCATTTGTCATATTGAAAAATAGTAGCTCGTTGTCTATTAGCTCTTTTAATTAACTAAATAATCAAACATGTAATTGATACAAAATTGAGCTAATGCTACCCTCTTTAAGAAGAAAGAAAGCTAAATTCTTCTCTAATCGTAAATTGATTAAATGTTATTTTTTTAGATGAATACACCCTTATAAATATTTTGTTAGTTTAACACTATATATATATATATATATATATATATATATATATATATATATATATATATATATATATATATATATATATATATATATATGTTATGTTAAAATTTAATATAAGGACTCATTTTAAAAATGAGTATAGATAATTTTATATACTTTATGTAATTAAATGTAACTCTCAACCTTTATAATTAAGGTTGAAAAGCATATATATCAAATTCTTTGTATTTAAGAGTGCAAATAATTTTAAAGTCTAGCTTTAAAACTTTTAAAGACTTAAATGTATAAAATTTTCAACATGTTATTAAGGGATGGTGCATGCCATCTTAAAGACTGAATGTATAGCTTTAATATTTTATATACACATGAATGTTAATATATAAATATAACTTTTACTTTCATATTATCAAATGATATTAGTTTAGTATGTTATATTTTTCAAATAACTTTTAAAAAGGAGGTTAAGTTTAGATCTTAGCAAACTATACATATTATTATAATTATGATTCTATTTCTTAACTTTTAAAAAGAAAACTAATTTCAGATCTTACCCAACTATTATAATATCACTATATATATATATATATATATATATATATATATATATATATAATTTGTGGAAAACATCCCAGAAGGGATGCCACTTTCGGGTAAGACCTAAGAATGCAGGGGTATCCGTTCCGCCAAAAACGCCTAGCCTACCACCTTTGACATACTCAAGAAGCAAACAAACACACAATAAGATTAAAAAAATAAAAATAATAAATAAAAATAATAAAATAAAACAAAAAAACATGCTCCTTGAGTGTGTCAAAAAGATGAAGCACAACCAAACACATACAATTAAAAAAAAAAAAAAACAACACGAACCACATAGAAAAAACACAAGAACAACAAAACAAAACACAAACATGACATAACCATAAGAACACTACAAAGACATAACCAACAAAAACATGAAAAACAAAAACAACCAAAACCTAAAAATAAAAAATTAAAATTAAAATAAAAAAAACAACCAACAACAATTAATAAACAAAAACAAAAAACATAGAAAACTCTCACACACAAAAACACGAATTAACACAAGCATACAAAAACACAAGAACAAGAACAACAAAAACACAAGAACAATAACAAAAAACACAAAAAAAATACAAAACAACAAAAACACAAAAACAATAACAAAAAACACAAAACAACAAAAACACAAGAACAACAAAAAACACAACAAAGAGCACAAAAAAAAAAAACACCTCAAAAAACTAAAAAGAAAAAAAAAAAATTGAACATAACAAAGACCATTCTAGACCAAAAGACTTTTAAGGCAAGAATCAATAGAGGAAAACAAAAGAAAGAATAGTTTGAGCTAGAGAACTAAAATACCCTGACCAAACCAAAGAGAAGCAAAAATAAAGTAAGAAGAAACTAGGTACCTTCAGAACTGGAGCCATCCAAAGAAATGATAGAAAGAAGAGCTTCCCTTATTTGCGAAGCCCACCATCTAGGAGGGTGGCCATAACAAGTAAGATCACCTTTGTCCAAAGCCCAATTAGCTAAAGCATCAGCAGTCTTGTTTTGATCTCTAACCACATGATTGTAATCAACTTTCAAAAATCCCATCTGGATTAATTGAATCTTCTCAATAATTCTTTTTATTCTCCAATCATACTTATGATTCTTAGAAGGAGTCTTCAAAAGATTAATCATGAGTTAAGAGTCAGACTCAACTAACACCTTTTCCCATCCAACCTTAGTAGCCTCTTGAAGGCCTCTGAGGATACGATACCCCTCAGCAAGGTTATTGGAAAGAATACCCAAATTCTCATCAAAAGTAAAAACCAAAGAGTCATTTGAAAGTCTACCAATTCCTCCCATATTAGCTTTTCCAAGGTTCCCTCTCAAGGCTCCATCAGTTTTGACTTTTCCAAAATCATTAGGAGGAGGTTGCCAATTTCTTGTCCTCCATGTAATTATATGTAATTAATGTAATTACGATGCCATATATATACTTTTCAATCACATATAAACAACAATTAAGAAAGAAAAAAAATAGTTTTATATTATTAGAAATTTGAAATTTAATTCTAATAAATTTTATATTCAATCAAACAATTTTGATTCAAACTTTAATCTCTTCAATATAATAATAAAAAATTTAAAATAATATTAAAATAATATATGCTTGATGGTTTAAATAGATTATATTGACGACCTGTTGATGAGTGGGAGTAATGAAATATTTAAATGCTCTAAATAATCGACAGTATCCCTCAATCTTAAGATCCGTGCTTCAACAGTCATCCACGCCAGTTCTTTTTGAATAGACGAAGAACGAACTTGGACATTTCAATTCATTTTAACAGTCATCCACGCCAGTTCTTTTTTAATAGACGAAGGACGAATTTGTACATTTCAATTCATTTCGGTTACAGGTAAGCGTTTCAAAACTGCTCTAACAGTCGTTTAGTTATTGTTGACCAGGTGCGCACACTTAAAAATTTAAACCTAAATTTTTACAATACTGTTTGAAAATTTTCAAAGTTTCCAAATGAGACAGCCATTATCCCAACGTTTCTAACAATTCAGGGTTACGTGGCCTACAAATCAATATGTCATGTTCAAGGAGTTATACTTCTCTACCACTGAATGATGAAAAAATAAAGAGGAATAAGAGGGCATATGGTGGGACATGGGAAGGGGTCTAAGCTTTATATTTGGGTTTTCATTTATGATTTGGGTGTTGTATTTGGAGTGGCAGATGCCTTAAGTTTATGGACGGCATTATTATTTATATTTTCAAGCATTCAGGACAAATCTCCACTCTATAGTGTAAGGATCTTTGTGGTCCTCGTCACCAATATTTAAGTGTACCAGCTGTCAGACCAGTCATAATGAAAGAGGGAGCATATAAATTATAGATTTTCTTCACAATGCCAATGTTTTTCTAGATTAACTGAAATTTGTTTTTGTAAAGCGAAGATTTTTTCTTTATTTGCTATCCAATTCTCAATTGTAAGCTCCCAAATATCATATCAAATACTGGGCCAAGCACCATGTTTTTAAGTGAAATTTTTTTGGACCCAGTGAAGTGCATTTACTAGTGTTTAAAAGCAGAGGATTATATTGAAGTGCATTTATTAATGTTTTTTTAAAGCGAAAACTGGGGCCACAATTATTGGGAGTCGGCTCAGTCTTGACCGCATCAACATTATCATTTGAATTTTTTGGTAGGGTGGAGATTCAAACCTGGGACCTCCCTTGAAAAATTGCCCTCTCCTCTCCAACTCACCTATAACATCTGAGTTATTAATGTTAAAATTTAATATTATCTGCAATAATTTCTATGTCTGTAAATCCAAAAAATAATTAAAAATTTATATTTTTTCGATCAAACTTTTAAAGTGTATATAATTACTAATGCAAAATTTTTATTAAGAATTTCATAACATTACTTTAATTCCAAATTTTCCTTGTTTTTCTTTTAACTTATGTGCCCATTGTTTGCAGCAAAGAATATAAACAAAGCTATTATTTTATAATATTCTCAGTAAAGGATAGCCAATTAAGATTTCTCAAACTTTAAAAAATTGATTAGTGTTAACACAATGAGTATGGATTTTGTTCTCTCTGTTCCATAAAATATTATTAATGAAGTTTATGTACAAGTAATATTTTTTAAAAGATATTTGTAGACAAAGTTCTAAAATGGAAATGGAAGAAGTATACAAGATAAGTCGCCTGACATTCCTGCAAATCCTCTATATTTCATATGATGTGTGGTGATGTTTTTCTTTTTTCAATAGGTGCTATTCTAATTGTATCAACCAAAAGTAAAAATCTCTGAATTACAACTCATAATTATTGCAGTTGTTTAAAAATAAATAAAATAATATAGAGTCAATAATCAGATATATCCTTCTTATGTGAAGAAGAGGATAAGAGCAAACTTGTTCAAGAGCAGCCCCATTGTTTTGTGCAAATGGCTATAAAGAGCCCTCTCAATTACAATAAAACCTGCCTAGATTATTATTTCTAAGATGCTCTACAAGCAAAGAATTCATTGATCTTTCTTGTCAAAGTATCTTTGGCTACCTCAGCAACATTGCCTTGATGTACATGTAAAAGCTTTCAAACTGCAAGTTAGGAGAAACTAAAGGCTATTCTGATTGGCCATGATACAATCCCAAAGTGGATTTTTCAAAGATGGAACATAATTATGCCTGATCAGATGATTAGCTTTTGAGGCATCCTCCTATGGCCTTGTACTTTGTCCTGATTAGCAGTTGGACTAGTGTTTGCAGATGTTTTTTTTTTTTTTTGATTTAGTGTTTGCAGATGTTTGAAATCAAGCTTCCGAAATGCATATATGAGCTGATTGGTTTCTTGCATCCATATATGGTGGCTTTTAGTGAGCATGGAAAATTTTGATATAATTCTTCAATAATTCCTTTCAAAAGCAGGGGTGATAGAGGGAAACAGGGGCCTTCATCAAGTCTTTTGGAAATCTGCACTATTTCAAAATAGGATGGGGTTCCTGATATAATTGAGACTAGAACTCAAGAGAATTGCCCTTGCTAGAAAATGGATGGTCAAAGCAATTTGTATTGTTGTCCCTCGGTATTTTTTGGTTATATGTCAGATTCATTCAACTTCTTGTGTTGTAGGCCAGCTGGATATTGGGAGGTGACTTTAAAATGATTGAAAGCAAGCATGATAGTTGTATCAAAGCTTTGTCCTGTCTGTGTGATATGGCCTCTTAATGCAGGGTTGTTAATTTAGAATTTTAGTATTTTCAGTTCTCAAAATTTTTATGCACAGTTTGCAGGTTATGAGGAAGGTTGAGCTGGAAAGGATTTGACAACTTGATCCATATTGTTCTTCCTGCTTACTTGTATGCTAGTTGGTTTATGCACAGTTTGCAGATTATGAGGAAGGTTAAGCTGGAAAGGATTTGACAACTTTATCCATATTGTTCTTCCTGCCTACTTGTATGCTAGTTGGGTGGATATCTAGTATAACAGGAAAAAGATTGTATCAAGAAGCTATTAGTTCTGGAAAGACTTGTAGGAAAGAATATACAGTTTGAATTGAAGGACAGTGAACTGTAGTCAGCACTTTCCACTTGCAGATGAGATAATGTTTATGTAGATATTGTAAATCGTTGATCGATCTAGCTTGTTTAAACTGTACTTAGATGAGATAATCAAAGCATTCAAGATTTGTTTCAGATTTTGTTGGTGCCCTTCATTCTAGAGTGGTTCCTCTTGGACACATTGAATCAGTTTAAGGACATTAAGCATAATTTCAGCTAACTTGTTTGTGATTCTTGTGGAACTGCAGTACATAGGAAGTTCAGTCAGATTCAGATTCCTCTATTTATGCTTGGGATAGTTTCCAAGATTATGGGCAAACTTTGCTGCTCATATCAAGGTCAGAGTGGATGTTTTTAGGTGGGATCCTGACTCTTTAGATAGAGGTGCCATAGTTTATATAACCATCCTACCTGCAAAGCAGTCCATTTTTTTTCTGCTTTATACAATATTTTTAACAAAATACAAAATACACAGTTTCAAAGAAAACAAGTACCATATTTGATGAATTGAACCTTTGTATTTATAATCTAAACATGTTGGCAAGAATTTGTTGGAAAAGCTCAATCCGGACCATTTATGTCCACTTAAGACTAAAACTGTTTCCATAGTATAGTGTTTCCACAAAACACCTGTTTGAAGACTTGATTTTTAAATTTGTGGGTGGATTCCTTGTTATTTTTTAAAACATATTATTCATAAAAAGAAAGTTTAACATGTTTTGGCTCCTAAGATCTTATTATTTAATAGGGTCAATATTTGCATTTTGAGCACTAATAGAATATATTTAAATGGAATAAAATACCTCAACAAATATATTTATATGAATAAGAAATATGCCTCTATGTAATTTGTTCTGTGGACTTAATAAGTTCCTCAAACACATTTATTCAAACCACCCCAAAACATCCTAAACAAATTGATTGATAACCCCGGATACAGTGAGAGCTTATTGTTACGTTCAACCCCAGTTCATTTCACATCATATAGTGGTTAGTTATTGTGTCATTGCATTTAACTGAGAATGAAAAGGTTGTATAACAAGAGTTGAATAAAAAATATGAATACCATGATCCAAAGTTTTCGATCTTAAATAAAAATAAAATAAAATTCAAAAAACAAGAGAGAAAATTCACTGATTTTGAATACTAAGAAAATTCCAAATGCTAATCTTGGTCCTACAAAAGTTTGTGAATTCATCCCACCATCTTGTGGATGCAGTGGATGATGGTTTTTCACAACTCATGAATTGTATTAGACTCCTAGTTAGTTTCATAATAACATTGTAGTATTTTTTTTGAGTGGATCTAATCGTTAAGAGTTTGAAACTTCAAATAGAAGATTCAAGGTTTGAATCCTTGCACATCATAATCAGAATGATATAAATATTAAGATCTATTTTATTTACTTTTTAAATAAACATTTTACTCATGTTATTGTCTAACTCACCCCAAAACACAAAAAAAACACAAAAAGAAACAAAAAAACCAACCAAAATAACAAAGCACCAACACAAAACAAAAAACAACACAACAAAAAAACCCCCAAAACAACAAACCCCAACAAACCTACATATTAAAAACACAAAAAACAAACCAAACCACCCAACCCAACAAAAACAACACTCAAAAACAAAAAAAAAAACCTCCAAGCAACCCTAACGCAAAAAAAAAAAACACAAACAACACCATAAAAAAAAAAATATAACAAAACCAGCCAACAAAAAACAAAAAAACACCCCAATCAACCTTTATCATCTTCTTATATAATAAAATTTCACTAAATAAAAATACTTCCAATAATAAAATTTCAAAAATCAAAAAACAGACCTACTCAGCATAAATTTATGACCACTAAGATTTAAAAACTTAATTTTCTTTAATTCAAATAATAAATTTATAAAATACAAACCAAGTTATATTATAGCTATCAAAATATTAAAAACATATAACCTACCAAAAAACTATAATAGATATATAAATAATATTAAAATATTTTATCCAAAACTTAAAGTATAACTCATAGTTATAATTTAAAATATACTTACCCAAAATCTATTTATGATATTAAATAAACAAACAACACCCATATAATTCACAACCAAAGGCTAAACACTCTACTTTCTACTTCCTTTCCTCTCTTATCACAAACCCCTCTTCCTCCTCCTTCCCTCCACCTCCATCCCCTCCACGGACCCCTTTGTCTCCTCGCGAATCGCCCTCCCGACACCACATCTCCCCGCCCCCACCCGTCCCCCTATGCCCCAACCCCCCCCCAAACCCTCCCCCCCCCACCACCCCACACTCCCCACTCCCCCCCGCCCCCCCCCCCCCCCCCCCCCCCACCCCCCCCCCCGCCCCAACCCCCTCCCAGGGCCCCCCCCCCCCCCCCCCCCCACCCCACCCCCCCCACCCCCACCCCCTTCCTTCCACCTGTCCCCCCCCCCACCCCCCCCCCCCCCCCCCCCCCCCCTCCCCCCCCCCCCCCCCCCCCCCCCCCGCCCCCCCCCGACCCCCCCACCCCTGCAGCCCTCCCCCCCCCCCCCCCCCCCCCCCCCACTCCCACCCCCCAGCCCCCCCCCCCCCATCCCCCCCCCCCCCCCCGCCCCCACCCCCCCCCCACATACCACCCCCCACCCTCCCCCACCCCCCCACCCCCCAAACACCAAAAAACCCCACCAAAAAACAACCACAACCCCACCAAAAAAAAACCCAAAAAAAAAAAAAAAAAAAACAACCCACCCCCCCCCCCCCCCCCCCCCCCCCCCGTCACCCACCCCACACCCCCCCCCCCCCCCCCCCCCCCCCAACCCCCACCCCAACCCACAAAAAAACACAAAAACACACAACCCCCAAAAAACCCCACAAACCCCCCCTTTCGGCGTAAAGTTAAAGGCAAGGGTATAGGGCGTCGAGACACCGGGCAACAAGCCAAACCGGAACCCCGGCACACCCACCAGAAAAAAACTAATTTAAAGACGCAATTGAACAAAATGGTAGAGTGACGGTAACGTGGTTGGACCCAACAACCAAGACCAAGGGGGCCACCACTTTTTTGGAAACGTATAAAGAACACAACTAAAAAAAAGGGGGGGGGCAAAAAAAAAAAGTCATCAACAAAAAAGCAGAGGGGGGGCAAAAGAAAAACCAGAGGGAAGCAACCCCGAACCAACCCACCCACAAAGAACCCAAACCAAGAAAGGGAGCAGGGGACACACCGGAAACAACCCCAAGGGGCCGGCACCCACCCCAAAAACCCAACCAAAGGGACGGACAAGGCCGCAGAGAGACAAACCCCCCCACAGAACCGCAAAGCAAAAAAAAAAGCAAAAACGCTAAAAAAAAAAAACAACCGCCACTCAGAACAGCAAAGCAAAACAAGCCAAAGCTCTAAACCGGGGTTTTAAGCAAAGCAAATACTAAGCTCTATAACCTAAACAGGGGTTTTTAACATGGCTTTTAAACTACACCCAACCTTGTGCTCCACACTAAATTATTCCAAAAAGTTGTAACAAAGATTGTATCAAAATTAAAATTAAACTAGTGCTTAAGTGAGCAACATCTATGGCATCACTTTATAGGATTTATTGTTTAAATAAGTGAATGTGAAACAAATTTTTGTGGGGCTTTCATTTATTTCCTCTCTTGTGGATATTCAGTCCATTTGTTTGTGATGGTAGGCTCTAAAAGAAGTGTTTATGAAAGAAGCAATTATGGAGCAAAGACTTTATTTTATTTTTAAGGTATTTAAAAATAAATAAATAAGTTTTTTTTTTAATTTTATTGATTTATTTTATTTGTTTTTATTTTTTATTATTAGATTAGAATTGGCGAGAGAGTAGAGTATTCAATGTTCAAAGGAGTGAAGATTGTGTTAAACTTTGAATGTTAACAAAAATTTGAGCAAAATTTAATATATTATATAGAGTTTTAGGTTCAAAGTTAATAGAAGAGTTATCAATTTCCTCAACTCTTTTAAGGTTTAGGCACCACAAAATTGATCGTTGCTTTAAATTCTAGAAAATGGTTGTAAAAGCCTAACCATAAGGATTGCAAAGAACAACCAAAATTTTCAACTCTACATAGAAAATATAAGGGGTTTCAATTGAACATTTTTGTCAATTTTAACATCCATAGCACTTTTGATAACATTTTCACCATGTATCTCTTTGAAATTTTTGAATTATGGAGGTAAGGCGTTTTGGTATCGTTTAATATGGTTTTCTTCTTTGGGTGCCTCTTTCGTTTATAAATTTCATGTGCCATGGTGCTTTGAGATATTGTCAAAAGTGCATATAGAACAATGCGTCTTGGATTTGAATCTCATTCTCTCCTTGGGATGCACATATTGGATGACTCAAATGTTAAAACGTCTTTCTTGTGCTCAATATAGGGTGGAGATGGATTAACCTCACCATGATTATTATTTGGCTCTTATTGATGCAAGGTCGAAAGGTCAATTCTTATGGCAATTGTTCTTTTTCATTAAAGTGTTCTTTGTTTGCTCTCGAAGTGCAATGAAGATGGTGTGGCACTCGAGCCTTGACAAAACTATTGGCAGTGTGAAGTTGTGGGTTTAAGTCCCTGTTTTGGTCAATGCTATGTCATTTTGTAACAAAGTAAAATGCTCTCTTGATAACCCTTTTATAATCTCTTGTCCTTCTAGCTTGACAATAGGCAACTTGGACAATCATCGTTTGTGGAGGCATTTGGGGGGTTGAAAGTAATTTCATTTGAGTCCCTTCATTTTGCTTGATGGGCCTTTCTTTTGACATTGATAACTTCATTATCATATTACAATGGAAAGCACATTATTGCTACGATGTCCATGGGACCTTTGACTAGCTTGAATAGCCTTGGGCATCTCTCACTCCTTTCACTTCTCCTTTAGGAGTTTCACTACTAATTCTTTGTGATTAATTTTCACTTCAAATTGGTGGTTTGTGTCTGATGTGGCATTCTAGATTGATAAACAAAACAATTTTTATCTATGATGGACTAGCAAGATGTTGGACAGTTTTATTACATTGATGTAATACTAATATATACAATTTACAATCCATTATTTGTTAAGAAATTGTATAGCTAAATGAAGTATCTTTAATATGTGAATAAGGACATAATCTAATATCCACAAAATAATAGTTGGTTTGTGCCTCCAATTCTCTTAAATGAAGCACTATCTCCAATAAAAAATGCACTCTAAATTTGATTCTTGAAATGTGTCAATTAAATGAACCCCCCTCAAATGAATAATATTTTGATAATGTGGTCTTCAAATCCTTTTGCATATTCTCTTCAAAAGGAACAATTGCATTAGGCTCAAAAAGAGCTTTTTTATGAGTATATATGAGCCTATACTCACAAAAAGATAATGCACCTCCAAGCAAAAATTAAATGCTTTTAAGTCTTCACCATGCACCTTTAAAATATTATTAATTCACCCCAACTTACATTTTAGGTGTTGACAATATATCTATACCAAAAATATACTTACATTTTGTGTGTGGGATATTAAAAATTATTTTTCTCCTTTAAATAAACATATCACACGCAATCAACTTTTAAATTTGAGCATGTGGGAATGTTAACAACTTATGTCTTAGATCAATTTTGAAAAGTACTACAAATTCTATCTCATCCATTGACTATCTAGATTTAATGGTTCAGATTTCCTTCATCCTAGGGTTTGCTTAGAAAAAAAAAATTGTTAATCAAGTCTCCTTCATGCTGCAACAATAACTTCTATGCACAAGTGCAAAAAGAATGCTTCCACAAGTTTTAGCATCGTCTCACACTGCTGGCAGTGTGCTTGGGACTTCTCCAATGCCTTTGAAAATGTTTGGATGACACAATGTATAAAAATGTCTCAATATTCTTTGAAACCAACGTTTTGCAAATACACCATGATTCTTTATAATAATGATGGTAAATCCTTCAATTTTTTACAATCTTTCACTAGCTTGAGATAATGGGACACTTAAGTGGGTCATGCAATATTTTTAATGTTTTGTTTCTCTTGCTAGGGATTAATATATTTATGTTGCATTATCTCTATCTTCAATGAACTTCAAAAAATAATGTCTTCTTCATTGCGTTGCCACACTTCTATGCATATCACCTCTTCTTTAGTAGAATTGATATTGTCTCATATGACTCTTATTCATATGTCAAACGACTATCTTTTTGCTGGCATGAATTTATTAGACAACCTTGATCTCATCGACAACTTCAACATTGTTGGCAACAACTCTAGATGTCACTTCTCATTGCCACTTTTATATTGGCATATTTTAGATAACCTTCTACAATCTCTTTATCGATAGTTCTAGATGGTTGATATTTATTACATGACAATACAACCTCCACAACAACACTTATGTAGACATTCATAAACAACTTTATTAAATGGAAATAACTAGATGACCCTAACAACCTCATTAGTAACTAACTACATTTTCTCTTGAAGGTGTTAAATGTTGGTGTCATTAGATAGCCTTTCTCATCATCTCTTATTGTTGACAATGTCACTCCTTGTTTATATGCACTAGATGGATCTTAATGCTGGCCCTTTCTAGATAATTGTTTCCTCCTAAGTGGCCAATCACTTTGTAGAAAATGCAGTGCTCTACAATGCCCTTTCTTCAAAAATATCCATGTACAGTGTACAATGTATAATAAATCCTCCAAAAAAATATCTCTATAAATAGTTGATAATATCCAACCTTAACATTTTAGATTACTTCAGTGCACCTTAACTCCCAACAAATATTAGATGCCAAATATGTCCTTTATTCTTTAACAATGTCACTAACAACAATGAAGAGTGCTCAATTCAACATATAAAACAATATCACAATCAAACTCAACAATCCAACAAACAAAAGCAAGTAGAAACATTGAGAATTTACATCCACACAACAACTTTATGGCTATCTTACTAGTTCACGCATATTTTAGTAGAATGCAACACATCTTAACTCCTCAAGTTAAATAGCAAACAATAAATAAACTAAAAATTTATAAAAGACCTAAGATTATACACACTTCAACAACAATTTTGATAAGAAAAGAACGTCTTCACTTGGAAATAACTTCCTAAGCAATATTTAGTAAGATATGTGGCAACCACTCAAATTTCCACAGTTTGTATATCTCCTTGTTGAGCATTAAGCACAAATTCCTTACCAATATTCTTCATCCAACTGTAAAAATGTACTTGTCTCAAATTATAATTCACCATCCTTACTCTTATATCGTTCTTAACAAGCCTTCTCTAGCAATATAGATGTCCTCATGTTCATAAATATACAATGTCATTCTTATTGCTTTGGAATGTCTCTCCTATTTAGTTCTTGTGATATGTAAATCGTCTTTCATCTCATGTTGAATGTTACTACTCACTCTATTGCATATCATATGGCTTCTCAATCTTCTTAAACAACAATCTCACATGCTCTTAGAATGATTAAGATCCTATTCTTCACGTTATATTAATGTAATATTGATATATACAATGTACAATCAACTATTCATTAAGAAACAATATAACTAATCAAAGCATCTATAACAATATATACCCACTCATGTCCAATCAAAAGATGCAAAATTCCATCTTCTCATTTAACCAGGTGCATATGTGGTAAAAATTGATTGGAGTAGAGTTTAGTCTAGTCAATAAGTGTCAAGTAGTAGTCTTGAAGGGAGAGAAGGAACAATTCAAATTTTGGCACTCTTAGGTCTACTTTGAAGGAAAAAATTTAGAGGCTCTATCTCCCTTATAAAATTTTCTATTTTTTAATATTACATAGTTTTTCAAGCTCTATGCAATGGTGCTTGAATTGATGTCTTGTTTTGGCACATTGAGGATGAATCTACATAAGAACTAGTTAAATCTAAAGTTAGTATTCTAGCTTTGGCATGACATTGGTTACAATATTTCAATGAATCAAATCCATTCCCTTGTTCTTAATAACACTATATTGGTTTGAGAGAAGCACAAGCAACCTCCAATTGACAAAGTATTTATTTTTTCTTTGAGTTGAATGAGGGATATTTCACCTATAGCCTTCATTTAAAAGCTTTCTAAAGAAAACTCGGAGGACACAATTTATGGGTTTTACAAGAAGAGGTACAAAGCCCTCTTTTATCTTGCACAAATTGAACATCTTGAGGATATAAATAATAATTCTAAGGCACAACATAGATATTCTTAAAACATTATATAATAGAAGTATATTGTGTAGCATACATGTGGTTGTGATCTCAACACATTGCTCTTCTTCACCTTTGTAGGAATAAATTGTTGAATTTAGAGCCACAAGTTATATGACCAATGTAGGCAAATGATTTGAGGTCTTCATTCATATTTTTCAAGGAGAGTTATTAAGAACAGGTAGTTGGTACCATATTGAGCACAAAAAGGGGTCCAAAAAGTGTTACCAAGGTTACATATCAAATGATCAACTCGAAGAGAAGATTGCAATGGGATAGATGCCAAAATCACTAAAAAAAAATTAAAGATACCTCAAAAAGAGGGTTTCTATTGATTTTAGGGAATTGATGATTTTGAGACTATCTAAACTTAAGGAATGAGCAAATGATCATGTTTTTCTAAAGTGGGAAATGAGTGAATTAGGCATAATTTGCAATTTTAAATTTTTATGATTTTTTTTTTGTGAGTGGGATGCATTCTAAAAATAATAGAATTGATTTTCCAACAAGGTTTGAAACTTTGCTTGCATGATACTGTTTGGCCCTAGATCTTTCTAAGTTGGAAGAAATTCATCATGCACAATCTTGAAATTGTAGTTTGTACAAAACCTTTTTGGCTTGGATCTACATAGCTAAAGAAGAGCAACCTAATGAATTGGATGCTCTAAGATATTTGTAACTACTTCAAGCTAAAGATATCAAGAACTAAGTAACAAGTCCCAAACTGTAGCTTCCTAGGGTTAAGGAAAAATTTCATTGGCCATAAATATTGTCTAAGCAAGTACCTCTCTCTAAGTATCAACAACTTACTTGATCTGGGTAGTTTTGTTGATAATCTAGCTATAGATTTATCTCCAAAATACAACTCTTTATACATACTCAAAAAGGAAAAAACTACAAATAGGGTATGGGGAAGTTGACCCTTTTCACTAGTGATACACTTAGATCTAGCTACTTGGGAGATCCTAGGGTACTCAAAATTAGTTTTTGGACATATTTTAGCCCAAGTACTTCCCCTAGTTGAGCGATCGAGACTTACACTCAATCCTACAAAAGGGTATTCACCTATTGTAGGCACTATTTAAGCACCATAATAAATTTATTTTTTAGGTTTGTGGTTGTTGTTGATGCATAAATTGGATATGTGATGCTATGAAAAGTGGCCTTGGAAATATCCTCTAATGCTAGATAAAACAAATCTACCTCCTTTAGAGCTCTTAATACAAAAATACAATTTTTCCTTACTCTTCTCTCATTACAATCCAATATATAATAAGGAACCATACAATGTCTTACAAACTCTAACTCTAACCCTAAATAGACTTCAAGTGCTACTAACTAGTCACAACACTAACTACTACTAATAACATAACTAATTACAATAATTAAATAGATAGGGCATAAGGGTCCTAATAATACCTATTACCCAATTTCCATCTCTACATATATACTAGTTATAACAACCTATCAATTCCCTAATACCTCTTTTTTGGGGGTCGTATTCATGTCCATAACATTCCAAGATATCATTTTCATCATCACTTTTTGTTTTTATTTGTGGGCTTTACCTCATTTATTGTTCACACTTGTGATATTTGCTTTTGTTTTTCCATATCAATAGTTTTCTTTTCTCTTTGTTTTTTTAAATTGGTTATATGGGATTATAACAAGCCCCACCTATATTACATGATGACCACATAATGCTATTACAATAATTTGACAATTATGTATGCATCACTTGACAATATTTAAACTTAGGTCTCTTCCTTAAAAATTGAGGAGTATAATCGGTTGAGCTAATGCCATTTAATCTTATCTCTTTGTTTTTACTTCTTAGCTCTTCCTCTTATTTTTTATTCACACCAACACTTTCATATGCATTAGTCTCTTCGATTTTTCATATTGTTCATTGTGAGACTTATCATATATAACTTTGTCTTGTTTTGGACTATTTGAAAGGAATAACATGTTACGTTGCCTAGGGATAGAAATATGGGGATATGCTATTATATTGTGTATGGGTATTATGGATAGGTGGCATGGACCACACATAACCCAACATTGATTATATTATAATGTTATATTATAATAATAAGTGTGATAAGGGTTTAGGAGTCAAATCCCCAAAGTAGCATTAGAAGATGGATATATAAAGTAGGGATATTGTCATTGTAATCATCATCAATCATATCAAGTATTCTCTTATAATAGTCTTGGCTCATGGAGCAGATCTCATTTTGGAAGGTATTATGAAAAGGTCCCTTTCTTCAGGAATAACATTGGTGTTGCCCTATGTGAAGGGTATTATCACATCTTGTCTTGTGTGGCTTAACTACTATGGTTGATTTATTTAATATTTAGCATATTGTGGATGCTATATATTTATGAGAAGCAAAATTTCATAAGTAGTGTTATTAGAGCAATGATTCTGGCAAAGTGGAAATTATTTTATGGATTGCAAAATTTTGGTAATTTTTTTCTAGAAAATATATCATTTTTTAGGAGCCATATCTTTTCGTAAATGTCTAATTAAGGCAAATATTACACCATTTTGTTTAAAATTGAAAGAGCTTCAAATTGTGTGGTCATATAAATGAATTTGAGTAGTATTGAGGGAGATACAACCCTATAAAGTCAATTGTCTAGAACATGGTAATAATATTTTTCAAATTACATTTTTCTAGAAAAACAAAATTTGATATATCTTCCAGTTGGGGTAAACAAATCATATATTGTTGTGTTAAAAAGATTTTTTTTGGAAATTTAGCTTCAAATCAATAGGGGATATATATTTTTATGAAACCCTAGTTTGCATTATTTTTTTGTTGGGTCATGAACTCATGTATTTACAAATATTTTTGGAGATGATATTTATGTTAGATAATAATGAAAATATTTTAAATCATTGTATTCTACTCATTTTAATTGGAATATTAAGCTTACTTTTTATCTTAGAGCAACTCACTTGGTATTTTATGGCCCATAATTATAGACTGACTTTAGAATAAACAAAGCAAGCATTCTTGAGTCAATAAAACCCATATAAAAATATAGTTGATTTGAAAGGTACCCTTAATAGCTATACCCAAAAAAATAAGCTCTTAGATGAACAATAGGAACTAAAAAGAGAGTTAAAAAATTTCAAGAAATTGACAAAAGGAAAAGATAAGCATGATAATGTGTAGGATAAGGGAACCATATCTTTGGTGTCAAATAGACCAAATAATGGTTAAAAGGATTTGTTTGAATCTAAAAATTCTATTTTGTAGGTTCATGGTTACATTCAGAGGGAAAAGGTTATTGTTTGCATAAATCCGAGTGTAGACACCAAATCCTAGTCATATATATATATATATATATATATATATATATATATATATATATATATATATAAATGACATTAAATCATAGCCGCTCATCAAATGGTAATCCTAGATTTTTATTTACATATTGCTTGTTTTTATTTGTCATTATTTGGTGTTAATATTTTTGCTTACAAAATGGTGATCATGGTGGGACCCCAAAGAGTTTTTGTTTGTGATTTGCCTTGCTATTTATGATTCACTAATTTGTGTTTATTCTCTTGCAGGTTTTGGAGCTCCGTGGTGATATTACGATTTTTATTTTTGAAAGAAAAAGGAAAGGAGTTTCAGTTGTTTTATTTTTGTTTCCAGTATAAGCAATGGATCCATTATTTTTGTGAGCCTTTTAGGGTTTCTGTAGGTATTTTGAAGGTTTTGCAAAAAAAATGCATTTCTAGGGTATTTAGTTATTTTAGGCAGTAGATCAAACACTTTACAATCATTTTAAAGTTTTTTTTTTAAATCATAACATTTGTATTTAGAAAAAAATCATAATAGATGCATTTAGAAAAAGAAATCATAACATCTGCATTTAGAAAAAAATCATAACAACTGCATTTAGAAAAAAAATCATAACATTTGCATTTAGAAATCATAACATCTGCAATTAGAAAAAAATCATAACAACTGCATTTAGAAAAAAAAAAATCATAACAACTGCATTTAGGAAAAAAATCATAACATCTGCATTTAGAAAAAAATCATAACATCTACATTTTAAAAAAAATCATAACATCTGCATTTAGAAAAAATCATAACATCTACATGTAGAAAAAAAAAACCATAACATCTGCATTTAGAAAAAAATCATAATAGATGCATTTAGAAAAAAAAAAATCATAACATCTGCATTTAGAAAAAAAAATCATAACATCTGCATTTAGAAAAAAGTCATAACATCTGCAATTAGAAAAAAATCATAACAGTTGCATTTAGAAAAAAACCATAACAACTGCATTTAGAAAAAAATCATAACATGTGTATTTAGAAAAAATCATAATATTTACATTTAAAAAAATAATCATAACATCTGCATTTAGAAAAAAACATAACAAATGCATTTAGAAAAAATATCATAACATCTACATTTAGAAAAAAATCATAACATCTGCATTTAGAAAAAAATCATAACAACTGCATTTAGAAAAAATCATAACAGATGCATTTAGAAAAAAAATCATAACATCTGCATTTAGAAAAAAATCATAACATCTGCATTTAGAAAAAAAAATCATAACATCTGCATTTAGAACAAAATCATAACATTTACATTTAGAAAAAAATCATAACAGCCGCATTTAGAAAAAAAATTCATAACAACTGCATTTAGAAAAAATAAATCATAACATTTGCATTTAGAAAAAAATCATAACAAATGCATTTAGAAAAAAAAAATCATAACATTTGCATTTAAAAAAAATCATAAAAGCAGCATTTAGAAAAAAAAATCATAACAACTACATTTAGATGTTAAAATTACATTCTAGACAACATCTTAGGGTTTTCTTGGTTTAATTTTACTATATGTTTCTGTGTGTTTGTTGATTGCATCTATAGGTAAGGAATTTGAAGTGCATACTAGATTTGCATCTTAGAATAATTTTACACTTTTGTTAAGACAAAATCAAATATCACACACTATTCGTGTTTCATCATTTCGCACCTCTGTAGGACAAGTGCGAGGAAAAAACTCTACTAAATGAGTTGGATTTCATCACCAACCGTTAGAGAACCCTAGTGAAAGCCATAGCTAGTTAAGATAATTTCTTGGATTTCATCACCAAGAAACTAGTTACTCTTGAGACTAGCTCGGGGTAACCAAGGTTAGATGCCCTTCATTTTGAGGGCTTAATAATCACAGAATCACAACTATCATTTTTGCCCAAGCTCAAATGAGAGGGTGAATAGAAATCCCAGATGGGTCGATAGCAAGGCACTAGATAACGCGGCCTCTTCCAGAGGTGTTTTGTTCCCTTAGGTTATACTCATTGTCAATCCTCTACCTAGGAAGCCATATCAGTCGTTCGTGATTCATCCTTCATTAGAAGGGTGAGTGCGAACACACATTTTTAGATTCATTCCACCACCCACCTTGCATAGTTTTATAGGCCTAGGGTCTACATCAAACACACTGAAAACCTTTAAAAAAATCAATCACAAAAAAAAATCATCAACAAAAATCAAATTACGAAAATTAAAAATTATTGTTTGCTTGGTATGATTGTTTGTTTGATTTGTAGGTAGATTTCACATCTTCACACATGCATCTTGCACAATCTCTCTAGCTTATAGTATTGACCCGAATTCAAGCCAAAGCTTTGGATCAGTTTCCCATAAATCAACCACATTCATCCATGGAGCACTCTGCTCAAACTTCCCATTCTCCAACCATTTATGTGGCTGGTCAAGCCAATGTGTTCGTTGGACCCTCTTATGCAGATATTATGCAGAGGGTGATCCATACTTCTATCCTCGAGACTCCCCACATGGAACCATCCTCACCTACTAATAACCACATCACCTATATAGATTTTGACACCGTCAGAACCTATGCAAACTCAGCCCTCCCATATTTGCCATCCCTTACCATCCCACATGTTCCTACTTTTCAGCAGGAACCCACTCATTCACACCCTAACAACACTAGCCATCACTTCAGTAACCCCCTCTTTGAACCAACATCTCTAAACCAAAATCCACCATCATCATCCAATCCATATATCTCAATCCCATCCATCAACACCACCATTTGTTCTAACTCACTTTACAAAGTAGGAATCAACGTTGCTTCACAAGTGCAAACCTATATCCCACCTACATCATTTGGATCTATTAATCACATTCCCCATTCGGTTGTGATCCCCTTTGCAACTTATCCTCCACCAACTACAACCCATGTCACAACCACTCATTATATGTAAACTTCTACCACCCATGCAACCATGCAACCCCCATTTACGACCATACAACCATCTATAATTGTTATACAACAAACGTTGCAATATTTACAGTAATTGTTTACAGGTAGTGCTAGTTAAAGTGTTCATTTTATATCATAAAATCAGTTGCAGGTGATAAATTTTAATCATCAATCCACCTCAAACCCAAACATCTTTGCTCAAGATTCATCCTGGGTGTCTCGACCACCCACAATAACTATACCAACCCATCCACTTAACAACATCATCACCTCACCAGTTCAACACATACATCATCAACAAACTCCACCTCATCGACATCAATCACTCCACAATCAATTCCAACAAAACATTCAACATCATCAGATACCCACTCACATCAATTCCTTAGCCAACCAAAATCTCATATCACTACAACAATTCATCACTCAAAAAACCCCACCCACCTACACATGCCAAGAAAAACAGGGCTTCCAAGCACCATTGGAGGATTCCAAGTTTCATTTTTTACAAAACCAGATTGACAACCTAGCTATGCAATCTCCATGAATGTTATATCAGAAACCCACATTGCGACAGCTAGTCAATCACCCTATTCATCCTTCGGTACCATCATCACCTTATCTAACAGATTTTACGTTACTAAAGTTTGAAAAATTTAAAGGGGATGAGGATCCCAGAGAGCATATAAGTGGGTTTATCCACGCATGTTTTAGAATACAAGAAAATGATCCCTTAATGCTCCAAACTTTCCCTCATATATTTGGAGGAGATACTCTAGAATGGTACAACCATTTTCCACATCATAGTATTTATATCTTTGAGCAATTGGCAGACCAATTCCTAGAGTGTTTTTCTTTAAATATCAGAAAGAAAGCTACACTCACCGACTTATTCAACTTATGATAATTTGAAGATGAGTCGGTGTATGAATTTGGAAATCACTGAAGGGAAATTATTACTAAGTTGTCATTCACCCTCCTCATGATAGAACTCACAAGAATGTTCACCAAAAGTTGTTCATAACCTATCACCTTGTTGCTACAATTGCAACAATATAGAACATTCGAGGAAGCACTCGCCCAATCCCGTGTCATTGAATAAATTAAAATTTAAGAGGGTGAGATAAAAATTAAAAAGAAATAATAGTAGAATAAAAATTCAAATGGGAATAACCAAGGCCAACCCAAAAATGGTCAAGTTAATCAAGTGATCTTGAGTCAACCAACAAAGCAAATCCAACAACCTCAAGTCCAAATACAAAAACCCCAATAACAACAAAAGCAACCACAACAAAATATTTATTAGGCGGTTCCACTCCCACAACAGTTGCATAACCAACCTTCAGTTGCAAACAACAATCAACGTTGATAATTCACTTGGCAACCATGCAACTACACTCCATTGCCTGAACCATACTCATCTATTTTCCAAAGGTTGTATGAGGGACGATACATTACATTGTCTAAGGATCCCAAGAAACCTCATGGAATATATTATAAGAAGTACCACTATTGCATATATCATCAATAGAAAAATCATGATATAAATGATTGTTATTCATTTAAAGACATCAGACAATATCTTCTTGAAAAGGGATACATCAAAATCGATAACCCTTTGGCACAACATAATAAAAATCTTGGTATCAATCAGACACCACTTCCTCATTGCAAGGGAACACAATAAGTAATAGGGGCATCAACTGTTACAATTCCTCCTAACTAAGTCAATCATGTAACTCAACAATATCAAGGTTTTGTGGGTGTTATCAATCTAGTCACCGAAGGTCAAAAAAGTGTAAATTACATGTAACAATAAAATGAGTCAACACAAGCAATACTTTCTCTTATGGAATCACCAACAAATATGCCTCTACAACCGCATCACATTCATACCACACCTCATCATTCATCACAACCTCGACCATTTATATTTGGTTAGGCCCAATTTTCACATCTAACATTCACACTGGGGAGACAAGCCTTACATCACATAGTCAACCTCCCAATATTTCATTAACACCTACAGTCATCCATCATCCTTCATCACACACACCTCCAATTTCACAACCACCTCCCATCATATCATCTTAGCCCAAACCTCCAACCATAAGTCACTCTGTTCAACAAAGTGTTAGAGTTAGAGTATATTACATCATTTTGGTCATGTAAATGTACCACCTTTGGTACATAGTTAGAATAGGATATTACTTTAGGGGGAAGTTAGCTAGTTACTTCAAGTAATGTAATAAATGCACAAGTGTCAATGTGCAAGTTGTAATGTGCAAGGTGTCCACTTGTACAACTAGGTAGAGTGTTGACCAAGAAATCTATCTTCCTATATAAAGGGTCTCATAGTGATAGATCATATCAAGCTGATAGCAAGCATATATCACGTGCATAGTAGATAGGAGTAGAACTCCTATATGGAGTACAATGTAGTTATTTAGCTTATATTAATGGAGTGACCATTACCTCCATATTGCATTGTATTTTTGTCATTTCTATTTATAGTATATTTTAGTCATATTATAAAATTCCATTCTTTCATATTTTCTACATCTTATTAGGACTTGTGTTAGATCTCTCCTACTGCATATATTCTTAAAAGCTAACAATGGTATCAAAGCCACAGTGAATCGTAATAGGAATAGGAGGGCCTACATCCATCATAGTTCCTCTTTGCATTTTTGCAAATCGGATTCACCATTGTGCATCACCACTTGCAAAAGTCATCAAAAGAGAAGTTCAATAGGTCAAGAGCAATAGGGAGAGCCACAATAGTCAATAGAGAGTGACAAGTAAGGACTGAAATAAATCTCAATTACAAAAAATCTAATATTATATTTGGCTAGAGTCTTTCTACGGAGTTGCAAAAAAACTCATGAAGAGTAGGACTCATCATTCATACCACTAGATTGACAAATCAACTAGTGAAGATTATTCCAAAATTATAAATTCTTTTGTTCTAGTTTCTAACAACTTGTTACAGGAAAATGAGATTTAGGAAAAGGTTGGAAAGCTTCCTACAAGAGAGTTAGAAAAAATATCTTCTTAGAATTATCCCAGTACCTACAACAACAAGGAGAAGACTGAAGATTTCAAAGACCTGGAAAAAGATCCCATTACAAGAGCTGCAATCCTGCAAACTATAGAAGTGAAGAAAAGACCATAGTAGCCTTATAGTAGACTCAAGGAAGAAGAGACTTCAAAATATGAGTCAAGGAGGAGATAGGAGATTGGTGATCTACATTCAAGATCATACCTGTAGAGTGTAGAAGCAAAAAAGGCCAAAGAAGCCTTGATCTAGAAGAAAAGGCCACAAAAGCCTTGATATAGAAGAAGAGGTTAGAGAAGCCTTGATCCACAAGAGAAGGCCATAGAAGCCTTAATTCTGAAGAAAACTTCTAAGAAGAATTTTTGATTCAGAAGAAAACTCCAGATAAGATTCCATGAAATAGGATATTAGTGATCTTGTTTACTTATTAAAGACTTCTTTCAGAAGAATCTAAAGAGATCAGGAGAAGATCTCATTGAAGAACTTCCATTCTTGGAAGAAAGAGAAGGACTAGGAGAGTCATGTTCAAATCCAAAAGCAACAGATTTTAGAGATACGAGAAGAAAATCTCATCACCAACACTTCTAGAAGCAGAAGGTTGAATAAAAGATCTTATTTGGAAGACCAGAGAAGCTGTAAGAAAGAAGACCTTGGAGAGGTCTCAAGGAGTGAAAAGAAGAAGGCTTAGAGAGTCTTGTTACAGAGCTCGAATAAGCATCATCAAAAGAGTTTCTAGGAAAAATCATTGGATAAATCCACTACCAAGGAGAAGCTCCTAATAGTGAAGGACTTAGGATAGTTGTCACCATTCGACAATAAGCTTAAGAGAAGAAGAATTTGGTAAGGAGTGTCAAATACCAAAAGAAGAATCCAATGAAGACCTCAAGACATTCAGAATATTGAGAAGAAGAAGATCCTATTTGAAGTCATAATTCGATAAAAATATTGAAGGAAGATTCAGACAAAAGAAGCCTACCAAATCTAGAAGATTTGGAGATTTCCTCTTTTAGCAAGAAGACACAGTTTAGAGAAAAGAGTTCTCTGAATCTATAACAGAAAATAGAAGATCAATGGAAGGATCAAACCACCAAACTCCAGGCTCAAGATAGAAAGTTCAAGACCATAGTTTGGTGAAGCATAAAGTTGTTCTAGACAATCAATAAGAAGCTGCAAATTCATCCATTACAAGGCAACATATTGGTGAATCAAAACACCAAGATCTACATCATCTATAGAAGCCATTAAAGGTAAGCAACTAGGGTGCAATTAGTTGAACTTCAAATTAGGGTTCATTATCAAATTCCATCAAGCCCCATATTTGGATTAAAGTTACAAGGAGAAGGGCTCATATTATAGTCTTCAAGAAAGTGCAAAAAGGAAAATTCATTTTATGATATATTTGCACATTAAATAGGAGTTGGATATTTTTTGAAAGAAATAAAATTATCACCTACCTATTATCTATATAGAAAGCAAGAAGACTATATCCTACAATATTGATTGTAGTGAAAAATTGTAGAATATTCATTAAGGGTTCATTACATATTACTCTTAAAAAGTTGCAGAGATTATTAAGTGCATTTGAAATTACTTTGAGAGCTTATTTACAGGAGCAATAAGGTGAGATTATTGTTACCTTTAAAAGTGCATTAAGTTGGAGATATTATCCATTTGCACTATACTAGTTGATATTTAACTAGCTACTCTCAAAAGGATTAGTTTGTGTTCTTTGATTGTTAAAGATCAAGGGCACAAAACCAGTAAATTATCAAAGTGTCTAGAGACACTATTTGATGCACAAAACCTGCAGTATTTCATGGTCTAAAGAAGCCACCAATATTAGATAAAATTCCCCCAAGGAGTGGAGAAGAAAGCCACCATCAAAATCAGTAAAAGAAGCTACAAATCAAGACTTGGTGAGTCTTAGCTTGAAGGTGCACTAAAGGTTTTTATACAGGTGAAAATTAGTGCAAAAATTACTTCTACAAAAGCTTCTATCTAGTTGGGTTTATTACTAGATTAATCAAGCAAAAGGAGAGAGTTGTCCAGCAAAGAAGATAACATCAATCAACCCTTTCCTACAAGAAAGCCGCCATTAAAACCAATAGAAATAGATTGTAAAAGGAGGTGCAAAAAGGTATTGTATTTACAAAGTTTATTTACATTGTATTGCACCGTGATATTCTATCCTACAAAGAAAAAGGATAAATCTCAGTGTCACAAAGACACATTCTTCACAAGGAAGAAGCATCTCAAAGCGGCCGTAGAAAAGCATCATACATGCAAGGCTAAAAGAGCCATAAAACAGGTAACCTGCAAACACATAAAATAAAGCATAACAGGTAACCTGCAAACACATAAAACAAAGCACAAGGAAGGAGCTATATCATTCACAAAGGTAGAAACCAGGTAGTTTGAAAGCAGGAAAAAATCAAAGCAAGCAATACCAGAGCTAGACGTACATCCACAAGGAGCATTCCACATCATCATTGGAGCATCACAAAGTCTTCATTGAAGTGTTGCTTATTGCTCTAGCTCAAAACCACTCGAGGTCCATTGGAGTGCTGCTCAAAGCCACTCAAGCTCCACCATAGCATTACTCAGCTGGAACCAACTCAATACCATTGAAACACGACAAAGTAAAATGTGGAAACATACGTTGGAGAAGCTTGCAAGAATATGTTAATAAGGCTGGAACATACAAAGGAAAGAAGGTGCCAGTTGTCACATTAGAAGAAACCCTAACACCTTTGAAATAATGTTTAAAATTTTACACGCATGAAAGGAATAACCTGAAGAAGCGTTACATAGGCCAACATTAAAAATATTAGAGAAGGGGTGACACTTGTAACCAAGGTATACAAGTGTTTACATAAAGACTGTAACGTCTCCAATCTACAAAAAATTCCAAGTATCTAATAGCATCATCGAGCATTGAAAGAAACTATTGTGACACTTGTCCTTCTTAAGAATATCATCCTCCTATTTAAGGTGTCTAAAACCAAGGAGGAAACAACATTCGAAAGCATTCAGAGTAGTAACAAGTTGCAGTAATAAGAGCATTAAAAGCTCTCGATCAAGGTATTCAAATCAGGTCAAAGAGGCTAGACTTGAGATGCCATCATTCAAGCATTGAAGTCAAGGGAGAATCAAAGTCTACCATTGCTCACAATGCCCAATAAGAATGTTGAAAATTGTTGTCATACACGTCCGAATCCATCGTCGAATATGTAGAGATTTGAAGTGTCATAAAGGTAAGAATTTACCTTGTCTAATTTACTTTCATTAAAAGGGAGTTATAAGGATATAATATAAGGTTGAAAAATTAAGGGAAATCAACCATATTTGAAAGTAATATATATATATATATATATATATATATATATATATATATATATATATATATATATATATATATATTAAAACAACCTAATATTTGCAATCTAAAACATAGGAGAAATAGGGTGATGGAGAGCCAAGCTTTGCAAAAACCCAATTCTCATTCAAAAACTTGGAAAGATTTACAGAAATAGCAGCCGTCTTAGTTTTCAGTCTCCTTTTGATTTCACACACAAAAGTTGCTCTTGCCAAATAAACTCCTTTATTCCGAAAGATAGTCTTTTTTTTTTTTACAATTTCCAGCCCTTTTTGCATGCCTTTTTTTTCCTTTTAAAATTTCTGGTATGACTCCCTGTTTCCATTTGGTGGCTCTTCGTTTCACTTCCCAAAGCCTTTCGTTTTGCCTTCCCATGCCTCTACGTTGTCTTGGCTCTTTGTTTGGGCCTTAAAAAAAAATTTCTTTTCGACTCTTGGTCTTCGTGTGCCATGCGATTGTGCTGATCTGTCGCTGACTGTAATCGTTTGCATGGAATGTTACACCATAAACTTACACCTAGGTGCCATGTTTTGTTCAGTGATGCCACTGTAGACTCTATCCACCTGTCAACCAACGATGAAGTTTGGTATATCCATCGCTCGATGATTTTACTCTGTAACGGCCCCTGTAACCACCGTACTGACTTTTGTTCACTGTCACACTTCTTATTTCAGCTGCCTGCCTGCCCTTTTTTGAGTAGCGAAAAAGCATCATGTCGCGAAATCGTGACATTTCTATGTCTTCAGCTTGGTTCTTCTTCTTGCATCGTGAAAATGCAACATGTCACGATATCGCGACACTTTTTCCTTCTTGCTTTTTCTCCTTGCTTTGGACCGCGAAAATGCGACATGTCGCGATATCGTGACACTTTTTCTCTTTTGGTCGTGAGAATGCAACATGTCGCGATATCGCGACACTTTTTCTCTTTTGGTCGCGAGAATGCAACATGTCGCGATATCGCGACACTTTTTCTCTTTTGGTCGCAAGAATGCAACATGTCGCGATATCGCGACACTTTTTCTCTTTTGGTCGCGAGAATGCAACATGTCGCGATATCGCGACACTTTTTTCTCTTTTGGTCGCGAGAATGCAACATGTCGCGATATCGCGACACTTTTTTATCTTTGTGGTATTTTGCTTTTCTTTTGATCTTTAGCATATGGGCAACTTCGGTCTTCTCGAAGAATATGCAAAAATGTGGGTCCCCAATTTTGGGGTACGTTGTGGAGCAGCCACAACACGGTTGAGAAGTTATGGCCCCGACAAAATGCACTAAAATTTAGGAAAAATAAATTTCCCAAATTTCGTTGGATGCTCCTGCATCAGACACCCGGGGTGGATTGAGAAGTGACCTTCGCTTCTGTACTGTTAGAGGAAAACCCAGGCGGTCAACCTCTATTTTTGACAACCAAGTTGCATCTTCTATAGGTCTTCCCTTCCACTTGACCAAATATTCATAATACTGCCTGTTCCTGGTACTTCTGCCTTCTCGAGTGTCTAGTATTTCCCCTATCTCATCTGTGGCTGGAGTAGACGTTGGAATACTCCACAAATCTGTACTTGGTGTCTCACTACTTCCTCCTTCATGGTATTCTGCAAGTCTAAAATATTAAAAATAGGTGATATATTCAACTCACTTGGTAGTTCCACTTCATAGGCATTTCCTGAATCTCTTTTACATATGATTCTGCATGGTCCAAACCTCTTCATCTTCAACTTGTTGTAGGTTTTTCTAGGAAACCTTTCCTTTCTCAAGTGAACCATGACCTCATCTCCCACTTGGAACTCCTTGAAATGCCTCTTCTAATCTATTTTGGCCTTGTATTGAGTATTCATCTTACTGATATGTTGTTGTACCTCTTCATGTAAACTCTTTATGTGCTTTACAAAATCTTCAGCCTCAGCACTACTCTTTTCTCCTTTATCCATCATTCTTAACTCAAAAGCATTCCTTGGGTTGTTCCCATACATAATCTGGAATGGTGATTTACCAGTACTTCTGTTGATAGAATTGTTGTAAGCAAATTCTGCCTATGGCAAAATCAAATCCCATCCCTTGGGCTTATCTCCTACCAGACATCTTAGAAGATTACCCAAACTTTTGTTCACCACCTCTGTTTGTCCATCCTTCTTTGGTGCTAGTACTGCAGGTACTACACAGGGACTCAAACTCTCTCTAATCAACCCCTTTCTCAACGACTCTTGAACCTGTCTATTCAACTCTTCACTCTCCACGGGAGACATTCTATGGGCTGCCTTATTGGGTAAAGTAGCTCCTGGAATCAAATCAATTTGATGGCTAATATTTCTCACTGGTGGCAAACCCTCAGGCACATTATCTGACACAATATCAGGAAAATCTTCTAATAGACTTTCAACCTCTACTGGAATATCCATATATTGTTCCTTCTTAACAGTAGAAATTAATGCATAACACATAGAATCCCTCTTCAGGCCATCCAAAAATTTTCTACCATCTACCAAACAGATTCTAGCACTACTGCATACCTTTTCATCCACTTCCTTCAATGGCTTCAACTTGTGATGCACTCCATATTTCGTCAGAGAGTAAGTATTTGCATGCCCATCATGCACCGCACATCTGTCAAATTGCCATGGCCTCCCCAACAACAAATGGCAAGCATCCATAGGCAAAACATCACACATAACCTCATCTTGATAATTTCCAATATGAAATTTAACTAAAAACTGCTCAATGACTAATGCTCTATGATATTTCTGCAACCACGCAATCCGATATGGATGCGGGTGCTTCCTCTTCTCCAATTTCAACTTAGCAACCATTTCTCCTAAAACTAAATTATCTATGCTACCATTATCTATGATAACATTACACATTTGCATCTTGTGTGAAATAAGCTCTTCCTCTGATCCACATATTTCCCTCCATTCATCAATGCTCTTCTTGTCATCAACACTTCTCCTCCTTCTGCTTCTTTAGAATGTTCTAATTCAACACCTTCATCTACTACAGCAGCTCTGGCATGACCCTCAGGTCTCTTATTCATCCTCTCTTGGTGTTGGGGACACTCATATGCCCGATGTCCCTCTTCCCCACAATGGAAACAGGTTCCACAAAATCCTCCTCTTCCATACCCACGTCCAGATCTACCTCTTCCTCTTTGGTAACCATTATTCTGATTACGGGGGCGGTAGGTATTCTCCTCTTTCTGATCCTGGTTATTACTTGTTTCACCAATCCTTTTCTGATCTTCATATTTTCCTCCACTGGTTCTTCCACTAGTTCTTCTACCATGATCTCTTCCTCTTTTTTTGCTTTCAAATCTTCTGTTTAGCTTCTCTTCAACCTTCAAGGCAAACTGATATGCATCCTCAATGGTGGTCATCCTGACCAAACTGAGTTCTTCTTGGATATTCATTCTTAACCCATTTATGTAACAAGCTACTTTCTCCTTATTAGCCTCTAAATGGCCAGTTCTGATTGAGATCTTGTAAAACTCCTTTGTATATTCTTTGACAGATTTTCTTGACTGTCTCAAACTCTGCATTTTCCTCAACAAATCTAATTCGTAATCTACGAAAATAAACTGTCTCTTCAACTTCTCTACCATTCGATCCCATCTGGTTATCTTTTCCTTTCCTCTTCTATTTATTTCTAGTTGCACTTCTTTCCACCATATGCTAGCATGGCCTTTCAACTTCGTTTTTGCAAACTTGATCCGATCTAGATCTACAACCTCCTCATACTCAAAATACTCCTCCATATCATTGATCCAATCAATCAATTCCTCTGGATTGAGATTTCTAGAATACGTGGAGACATCAAACTTTGGCCTCTTCCTGATCTAAGATATGGCCCTAAATAATCTAGCTTCTGTAGGATCCATTGCTTCTTCTTCATCTGATGGATCATCAACCTCCCAAGCTTCATCTTCACTATGGTCTTCTCTCCTTGGTTCAACCCCTCTTCACAAATCCTCTTGCAGGGCTTGCACTTGCCTCTACAAAGCTCTGAAATCTCCTTCAGGTACCACATTTCTCCCACCACCACGGTTCCTTCGTGGAGGCATTCTTCCTCGCTCTCTTCTCACAACCCTTCCACAGATCTTGGTGCAAACTGCCTCACTTTCGGCGATCTGCTCACACACTTAGGAACCCTAAGCTTTGATACCACTTGATGGAGAGCCAAGCTTTGCAAAAACCCAATTCTCATTCAAAAACTTGGAAAGATTTACAGAAATAGCAGTAGTCTTAGTTTTCAGTCTCCTTTTGATTTCACACACAAAAGTTGCTCTTGCCAAATAAACTCCTTTATTCCGAAAGATAGTTTTTTTTTTTTTTTACAATTTCCAGCCCCTCTGCATGCCTTTTTTTCCCTTTTAAAATTTTTGGTGTGACTCTCCATTTCCATTTGGTGGCCCTTCATTTCACTTCCCAAAGCCTTTCATTTCGCCTTCCCATGCCTCTTCGTTGTTTTGGCTCTTTGTTTGGGCCTCAAAACATTTTTTTCTTTTCGACTCTTGGTCTTCGTGTGCCACACGATTGTGTTGATCTGTTGCTGACTGTAATCGCTAACTGTAATCGTTTGCATGGAATGTTACACCATAACCTTACACCTAGGTGCCACGTTTTGTTCAGTGCTGCCACTGTAGACTCTATCCACCTATCAACCAATGATGACGTTCGGTATATCCATCACTCGATGATTTTACTCTGTAACGGCCCCTGTAACTGTCGTACTAACTTTCGTTCACTGTCACACTTCTTATTTCAGCTGCCTGCCTGCCCTTTTTTGAGTCGCAAAAAAGCAACATGTCGCGAAATCACAACATTTCTATGTCTTCAGCTTGGTTCTTCTTGCATCACAAAAATGCAACATGTCACGATATCACGACACTTTTTCCTTCTTGCTCTTTCTCCTTGCTTTGGACCGCAAAAATACGACATGTCGCGATATCGCGACACTTTTTCTCTTTTGGTCGCGAGAATGCAACATGTCGCGATATCGCGACACTTTTCTCTTTTGGTCACGAGAATGCAACATGTCACGATATCGCGACACTTTTTCTCTTTTGGTCGTGAGAATGCAACATGTCGCGATATCGCGACACTTTTTCTCTTTTGGTCGTGAGAATGCAACATGTCGCGATATCGCGACACTTTTTCCTTCTTGCTCTCTCTTGTTGCTTTCAGCGAAAATGCAACATGTCGCGATATCGCGACACTTTTTCTTCTTTGCGGTATTTTGCTTTTCTTTTGATCTTTAGCATATGGGCCACTTCGGTCTTCTCGAAGAATATGCAAAAAGGTGGGTCCCCAATTTTGGGGTACGTTGTGGAGCAGCCACAACACGGTTGAGAAGTTATGGCCCCGACAAAATGCACTAAAATTTAGGAAAAATAAAATTTTCCAAATTTCGTTGGATGCTCCTCGCATCATAGGGATTTATACCTGGATAGATTAAACATCTATTATTGCAAATATTATTGTTTTTTATATTCCGTATTAGGGAGTTATAAGGGATACTACACCAAAGTAGGTAACTGGAATCTAGACATATTAAATATCAAAATATCAAAGACTATAAAAGAAGGTTCATTAAGGAAAATCAAGAGTTGCATATAAATTGGTATACTTGTCTCAAAACCACATTAAAGGGATAAAAGAAATCCAACTGATAGAACCTCATCAAATTAGAAAGTGCTTAAGTTCAATAGGAGTAATAAGGTGTAATAGAAGTTGATTTTTTACTACTTACAAAATATTACAAAATCAACTCAAAATTGAACTACTATTCTCTAAAGCACTCTATTAATCATATAGCATATCCAAAAACACTAGGGAGACATAAGGCATTCTACAATACTTGATAATAATATCATTCATAAAATATTAAGTACTTAATCCATTTGGGAGTCATAAGGTCTCCACAAAAATATAAGGATCTTATTAAATTAAATTCACATCTCCTAACTAGGGAAGTAAGATATTTTGACTTGATAAGAAAACTGGGATGGGGTCAAAATAAAATCAAAGCATGGTGGAAGTTCTACCAAGAAATAGATAAAAAAAAATCATATGGAATCTTGGACCCAAATGAAGACCTGGAGTTCAGTATGGCTTATGACCAAGAACACCCATAGGAGAACCCAACCGAGGTAGAAAAAGAAGAAGCTAAAGGAGCTAACCAAATCAAAAGGAAGATCACAAGGGCCTCAACAGAACAATTAAATAAATAAAAAGCCTAAAAGGACTCAAAGGAAGAGCCTCCACTAAAGAAATGAAATTTAATAATCCAAAAAGAATCGTCATTAGATGAAGAAATAGGTACAATGCATGATCAAAAGGAGATAAACTAGTTTCAAGAATTGGAAATATAGCCAAACACACAAATAGAAAATGAACAAGCACCAATAGAAGCAAATGTTGTGGCCACACCGATGATGATATTAGATAAAAACAAATGGCTCAAAATAATTGAATGAAGAAAATGGGGAAAACACTATTAAAAGTCTCACTAAAGAGCAACCAGTAACCCCAATAGTAACTATGACAAAGGAGAACAACCCAAGAGAACCCTCCAACCCGTCAAATGGCCAATTCTAGAAGGTCATTTATTCTACTAATGAATATACCCTCCTCCAACCCAAGTCCATTAGTGAAAAGCCTCCTTCCAACCAAATTCAAGAGTTACAAGACTCACATGAACAAACGAAATACTTAAATCAACAGAAGCAGATATTATTTTCAAGATATCAGGCTTGTCCTCAAATAGATTTTCATTTTGATTCCCATGATGAAGCTTTCAAAGTCTCTTTAAGAGATCCTTTGGTAATAAAGCTAGAAGATCAAATGATTGAAAAGGACTGACAAATAGTAATAGAAAACCTCAATCTAAAAGAAATTCCAATCAAAGACAGGATATGGTTTAGGCAAGAAGTAGGGAAAATTGTGGAATATGATGTTGACAGTTACAAATTCAAAATGGATAATATGGAGGAAGAGTTGAAAATGGTAAAAGGAAAATTAAAAAGCTTCAAAGCAGAGATAAAAGTTCTCAAGCAACAAATAGACAGATTATCCAAATGATTAGAAGAGCAACCTGCAATCTCCCTGGTTTCAGATAAAGAAGGACCAGGTGAAGAATTATTGAAGCAATTAATTGAGTAGGAGGTATATTTTTGCATAAAGAAACAAAGTATACAAGAGGAGAAAGCAAACATTGAGCAAAAGAACAATATGGAACAATAAAAAATATTATAGAACCTGATCAAGAAGGTCACTAATACTTACTGGGATCACATTGTGAATATGGGTCATCCTCTTTGCTAGATATTCAGATTTATCATAACAGGGGCAAAAGTAGAAACACAAATTTGACATAACATTGGGCACATCATGGACAAAATATTTGATAAGCTAGCAATAGCCAAAGTATGCTAGAAAAATCTAAATCTAATGGATTAGAATGAACTGGAGGCCATAGAGATAAGGATATCAGATATGGAAGCCCTAACACAGAAGATAATGGCTTTATTCCACAAATAAAAAGTTACCCACGCATGTGAAGTACAAGCCTTGCAACTGAATAATGTCATGATGTGGTTTAGAGATGAAGTGAATATATTACTACAAAAAGGATTTTCATCCCCTTATGGTGAAGGAAGCAAAATCATGGAGGAACAACTCTATATGCAACTATTAAGAGAATGCAAGGAAGTAATTTCACCCGAAGAAAGTTGATTGGATCCCCTAGAACCAAATAATATAATGCAAGCAATAGAACCATTTCTTGAACTTAAGACCCAAATATACAGGATCATAGCCAAGATCAAAAGCCTTCCTATCAGAAGAAAAATTGAAGCAAAAGCTACACTTTGTTATTTCAAATTGATTCAATATCTGTCAAAAGAAGAATGGGTAGGAGTTAGGCAATGTTGGAACAACTTCTCGCCGTGTAATTATACTCAACTAATTTTCTTTTTTGTTTTTTCTGTGTTTTCTTTTGCAGGAAGTTTGTGACTCTAAGCCCAAGGATAAATCTGTCCATAAAAAGACTACCAAATACAATAAATCTGTCCAATATTTTAGCCACATAATCCTCACCTATCCTATTATTACGCCAAGTAGGGATAATTTTGATAGGCTTCAGATCCACCATATCTGCTTCTTCAATTTTTTGTTTAAAATAACTAGCTTGTGGGTCAACTCTAGCTACATTCCCCCAAACCTCAACTCTATTCAAAGTGAAATTTAAATCTCCCCTTATTATTTTATTCCCCTATTGCAAGAAATCATTTGCAAATAGGGTATCCCAATACTTAATTTTGTTCTCATAAGGCCCATAGATGTTAGCTACCACAAAAGCTTTTCCTAATTCTATCGAGAAAAGCTCAGCTCCTAATCCAAAGATTAAAGTAACTGAATTGATAAGTCTGAAAGCCCTTTTTTTCCAGCCCAAAATCAGACCTCCAAATTTACCCTCAGAATCCAAAGAGAGAAAGTCTCACTCTTTTAAAAAGGTTAAAAGAAAACTTTTCACTTTCGTACCAACTCCCATTGTCTCTTGAAGCAACATAATATCTGGTTGTTGTAATTGCATTAACCTGCGAAGGGTAGTCTTTTTAGAGTTAATGTCTAACCCCCAAATATTATAGGAAAGGATTAACATTAGTTTACCAAATCAAGGGTTTGGCATGCTCTAAGTGCCCTGACTATATATTTTTGTTTTCCACTCTTAACCTCCCTCAAGACTTTATCCTTGGCTAGTTGAATATTTGATTTCCTTCCTAAGAAAAGAATGATACCCACATCCGGACCAAGCCCTCCTACTACTCCAAACTCCTCAAGGAAAGTTGTTGATTTTTGTGATCTAAGAAAATATCTATTGGATCCCTTGCAAAACCCTTCACCCACAAAGGAGGATGACCTTAGAGATGTAGACCTTGAAAGAGAAGACATTTTAGTGATGGTAGAGGGTTGATTGTTAGGTATCTTGAGAGAATATTCTGGTCTGGAATAATTATCCTTCGACTAATGCTTTTGTCCTCCCTCTTCCACTATTGAGGACTGCAAGGGGATAATATTCACCTTCCCAAGATTTGACTTTGGATTTGAAGAGTGATTCAAAGAGCCAATAGATATGTTAAGTGGTAGAAGAACCTCCGTTGTCCCATGTGAAATATCCACCTCCCTTATGTGTACTGGTTCAAGTGGTCCCTTATGTTATCCACTGTTTGACTCCCTACCAACACCATTATCTCGAACCTTTGGAGATTGAAAATCATCTAAACCAATGTTTTGATCTTTCTCCACTCCATCATCGCCATCCAAAGAGGTTCTTGACCCAAAAACCTATCTTCTTATACCACCCTTCACATTGCTAAATCCATCCACTCTCACCCTAGAAACGTGGTTTTTATCACACTTCCTTCTCCATTCCTTTCTTGTAATTTTTAACTGACATTCATCTACCAGATGGCCATAAACATGGCATTGTAAGCAACAAAATGGTATATTCTCATAATCAAGGTTTTGAACATAATGCCATTTTCCAATCTCTATTTCTATGGTCTCTAGAAGACCCTCCTACAAATCCATATCCACCAAAATCCTAGCAATAGAACAAGAGGAACCACTTACGCATGATTGGTCAGATTCAACCTAGTTTCCTAAACAATTACCAATTTATTTTATTATCCTAGGAGACCACGACTCCAACGGTACTCTTGGCAACTTGGTCCAAATAGGTTGAAGTGATTTAGATTCTCTTCTCGAGTTAAAACAAGGGGACCATCATTTTAGATACAAAGCATAAGAACCCTAGAACCATCTCCTTTACCGAATTATACCTGCATCGTTAACCTCTCCATCCATCTCCATCTAAAAAATAAGGCTAACCAATCTCGGACCAAAACATGAAAAATAGGAGTGTATCCCAATACAGGGCTCCAAAACCTCTCCATCCACTAAGCAAGTGATTTTCCTGAGTAAAATTTGCCATATAACCTTCCAGTTAGTGTTTTACCCTCCATATACAAAACTTTGTCTAGTAGAATGTCTTCACCTAATACCAAATTTATTCTCCCCTATCTAAGCTTTACACACTTTATTTTGTGTGTGTAGGATATGCTATATGTAGTTGAAGCCTTCACCTTCTTACAATTGTCTAACAACTCCCCTCTCTCCAAAAACCCATCCAAAAAGTCAGTATTAAAAGGAAGTCTAGACTCCCTACTTGCATTCTCTTGAAAACTTCTCTTTGTAGAAACCTTCCAAGACCAAACTTCCATGAAGCCTACATCACCATCCATGAAGCACATATCCATGGGAGGTGGTAAGAACTTTGTCGACATGTTGGTAGAGTATAACTTAAGGTCTAAAGAAACCTCACCCTGAACAAGAACTCTCTCTTGCAAAGGACTATCCTCACTAGGAGGACTGTCCACTATTGAGAATGGATTAGAAAGATGATCTTCATCACTATTTATAACAGAAAACCCAGTTGTATGCAATTCCTTCTGTAACTCCGAAGAAATTGTAAACTGAGCCTCCAAAGGTTTTTTCTTGGGTACCTGACTAGGGTGAGCTTCCTCCAAAGGACCAAACTCCCTCTCCAAATTCCATTTGGATTTCAAACAATCTTCTGTAGGGAAAATAGAGATTACTTCCACTGGGTCTGGAGTGTAGTCCACCATATTAACCATATTCTCCACCATCCACTTTAAGCCATAGTTAATCCTTCAACCAAAGGTTATTTTTTGCTCAGGAATTTCAATTATAACCACTTACATGCTAATTCTTGCACTCTGGTTTTTTCTAGCAAGCTTCAATACATTTGAGTCCAACAACAAATCTCTCCATAATAATTGCATCCAATCCACCTTCAAAATTATTTCTCCCAGGTTCATTGAATCAATCAGCATTTGGACTTCAACCATTAAAAGATCATCCCAAAAATTCCACTTTCACATACTTTTTTCCAACTCAAGGTTTTTAGCCTTTACTAAACAAAAGTATGAGGTACAACGAAGGCTGAGAAACAACCTCTACTACTTACTCATTCACTTCATAAAGAGACTTTGCGAATGTTGGTCTCCTCCCATTCTAGTGTATTACTGACTAGAAAGCTACATTAAAAAACTTAATAAAACCATCTCTTTTAACTCCCTCCATCTAAAATTCATTTTCTTATCCTTTAAATGAAATGGAAAGAATACTCTATTAACAAGTAGAGGACTTTAAATTTCAGAAAGTCTTCTCTCTTTCCACATTCTTTTGTTTTTGTTTAAGTTTGTAGCTTGACATTTCTTTGCTTCAACAAATAAAATGTTCTAAAGCTTTAAAATAATATCCAATGAAAGGTAGCTGCAATATCCAATGATTTTCACTACTCTACAAACTTGATTTTTTTAAGCCAAGCTCTTGGAGAAATACATTTTAATAAAAATGTACAACTTGAGAACAATAGTGTTTGGCATACATTAATTTCATCCGCTCAAAAAGGATTAAAAATGCAAGATTTTCTTAAAAAAAACATTAATGAGACTGCACGGAGATGCAATTAATGCACTACCAAGGCTAATAGCTGGGGTCGAAACCCCAAAATCATAGAAAGGATGGTGGTGTCCATTGAAAACAGAACCGGCTCAGGTCATCCCTGCCACTCCGCTCCCTCGCAATGAGAATGATGTTACCATCAGCTAATAAGCAATGAGAATGATGTTACTATCAACTAAAAAGATAGATATGTGTTCGGTCTTTTTCCATGTTACCAGAGAAAAAATGAAACCAATCTTACACATTGTCCCTCAGCCATGGAAAGACTCCTCTAACTGAAAGCGTGTGGGTATTTCATGATCTGGATACCCACATTGTCATAATCCACGAATATGCTTCTTCAACATCAGTTTCTGCTTCTTGTTGGTGCTTTCATGGCTGGTCCTTTACCCTTAGGGCCTTTGTTTACTCAATAGGAGCTTTCAGATCTGCAAAAACCCTTGCAAGAACATGTGACAATGAGAAAATTGTTAGAAAACCACCTTCACCATCTGCCTATCGCTTCTTGTAATAGCAGTGTTATAAACACAGGGATACGAAGGACCGAGAGAACCGGGCAACCCTTGACTGTCCAAGTGCACCAGGCCTGCGAGCCCAAAGGAAGAGTCCTCGTCCTCAGCCTACCGCCTCGAGGAGAGCCGACGGATCTGAATTCAACAAAGATTACTTATGTAGATCATATGGTCATTAGAAATAAGGGACAATATATGGAGTTTGATATATATTTGAGACAGTATATGGAGTTTGATATATATTTGAGATTAGTAAAAACTCTTGATCTCTTTTTTTTTTTTTTTTTGACCGAGAGAACCGGGCAACCCTTGACTGTCCAAGTGCACCAGGCCTGCGAGCCCAAAGGAAGAGTCCTCGTCCTCAGCCTAAACTCTAAAAACCTTTGCCCTCGACCTAAACTCCTACCGCCTCGAGGAGAGCCGACGGAAACATGGTGTAGTTGCAATTACTTGATCTTTTACAAAATGAAAGAGTGGGGTTGCTTTCGTTTGAGAGACCACGACTAGGGGGTTCTACACCGTCAAAGTCACCTAGAGTCGCGTCATGACCAGGGGGTTCTACACTGTCAAAGTCACCTAGATTCGCGTCGTGACCAGGGGATTCTACACCGTCAAAGTCACCCAGGAGTCGCGCCGTGGGTGGAAGATCAAGTGATTGCAACTGCACCATGTTTCCTAAATTTTTAAGCGAAAAACCCCTTGTGGGGCCACCTTGGTCTGAGAGACCACGACCAAGGGGTTCTACACCGTCAAAGTCACCCGGGAGGGTGCACCACGACTAGGGGGTTCTACATCGTCAAAGTCACCCAGGAGTCGCACCCTGGATGAAAGATCAAATGATTGCAACTGCACCATGGTTTCCAAAATTTTAAGCAAAAAACCCCTTGTGGGGCCGCCTTGGTATGAAAGACCACGACCTGGGGGTTCTACATGTTAGAGTAAATCACTATATAAAATATAGAAAAGCAATTATAGTGTTTCAAACTTTAATAGCAGAATTAACAAAATAAGACAAACACACAGTAGAAGAGACAACGATTTTAACGTGGTTCACCCAATGTGGGTTACATCCACCGAGAATTTTCAGTCCTTTCTTTCTTAATCCAAGCAATAGAGGGTTACAACCTACAACAAACATCTGCTGTAATTTCCTCTCTATATTTACAAGGAATCAACACAGTAATTTTTCATTGTATACTCTGTTTTTCCTCACAACTATATAGAAAAAAAAAACAGAAAAAAAAAAAACTGCTTTTCTTAATACATTCCAAGATTAACGTTGAGTTCCCAACACCTAATTTTGGGATAAAAACCAAAAAAAAAATTCCTGGCTGTCCTGTTGTAAATCCGAAAACTTTCTCTGGCAGACTAACAAACTGTAAATCGGGAAACTTTCCCCGCCCGTCTCGCAAGAAATCCGAAACTTTCTTTGTTTAGCCTCCTCATAATTAGGCTCCATTCCTAACAATCTCCCACTTGGAGACTAATTCCATTGCACCATACCGCAACCAAGGACTAAAAAATTCTCATCATGGCCTCTTATTCCTTAAGGTCAACTAAAGTTGAGCAAAAGCTCAACTTTTCTCTTGACACCACTTTTGTAAGCATGTCAGCAGGATTTTGTGATGTGTGAACTTTTCCTAATTTCAAAGATCCATCTTCCACTACTGATCTAATGAAATGATACCTAAGTTTGATGTGTTTAGTTTTTGAATGGAATGTCGAATTCTTCGCAAGGTGTATAGCACTTTGGCTATCACTCCACAACCTATTATCCTCTTGCTTCTTCCCCAGTTTTTGCATTAGTCTTTGCAACCAAACCATCTCTTCGCTTGCTTCTACAGCAGCAACATATTCAGCTTCAGTGGTTGAAAGGGCAACTACGTGTTGGAGTTTAGAAATCCAACTAACCGCTCCTCCTCCTATAGTAAAGATGTAGCCAGTAGTGCTCCTTACACCATCAAGATCACCCGCCATATCGGAATCTACAAAACCTTTCAAGGATATATTAGAGCCTCCAAAATTCAAAGAATAATTTGAAGTTCCTCTCAAGTACCCGAGTATCCATTTTACCGCTTGCCAATGTCCTTTTCCCCGGATTACTCATAAATCTACTCACTACTCCACTCGCGTGGGCAATGTCTGGTCTTGTACAAACCATTGCATACATCAAGCTTCCAACTGCTGATGCATAGGGAACCTTAGCCATATGCTCTTGTTCCTTTTGTGTCTTGGGACACAAATCTTTGGTGAGTTTGAAATGCTTTGCCAATGGAGTAGCAATAGACTTTGCATTGTTCATGTTGAATCTCTTAAGCACTTTTTCAATGTATTCTGCTTGTGACAATTTTAGAGTGTGACTCTCCTTGTCTCTTGTTATCCTCATACCAAGGATTTGTTTGGTTTCTCCCAAATCCTTCATGGCAAAGGATTTAGCCAACTTATTCTTGAGCATGTTTATATCTTGCATATTTGTTCTCCGCAACCAACATGTCATCCACATACAATAGCAAAATAACATAGTTACCATTTCCAGTTTGCTTAAAATATACACTGTGATCACTTTGACATCTTTCAAACCTTTGATTAGCCATGAACTTATCAAATTTTAAATACCACTGTCTAGGAGCTTGTTTTAACCCATACAAGCTCTTTTTGGCTTACATACCCAATCCTCTTTACCTTTCACCTGAAAGCCTTCTAGTTGGTGCATATAAATTTCCTCTTCCAAATCACCATGAAGAAATCCTGTCTTCACATCCAATTGCTCCAGATATAAATTTTCTATAGCTATAAGACTCCAACTGGCGAAAAAATCTCATCAAAATCAATACCTTTTTTCTAAGCGAATCCCTTGACCACTAGTCTTGCTTTGTATCTCTTATGCCCTTCATTCTCCTCTTTAATCCGGTACACCCATTTATTGGTCAAAGCTCTTTTACCTTTGGGTAGCTCAACCAAATCCCAAGTTTGGTTGTGGAATAAAGAGTCCATTTCTTCATTCATTGCAAGCTCCCACTTATTCTCGGTATCCATCTATGATGTTTCACGAAAATATTCTAGCTCACCAACATTAGTATACAAAACATAATCAGAGAAACATAGAGGGATTATACTTGTCCAGGTAGATCTTCTAACAACACTTGTAGGAGATTGAGGTGCTTGTTGTCGCTCTGTACATTTTGATCTTCTACCATTTTTGGAGTTACATTTTCGATGTGTCCATCAAGGTCTATGTATTTAGTAATTTCCTCTTTCTATTTCTTTCCCTGCAACCGATCTTTATACAAGTTTTTTTCATTAAATATGACATCCCTACTTCTAATGAATTTTTGGTTATCACAATCCCATAATCTATAACCCAAGCCATCAATACCGTAACCAATAAAATAGCACTTTTGGGCCTTAGCATCTAACTTATTTCTGTTCTCTTTGTCTATATGCATAAAAGCCTCACATCCAAATACCTTAAGGAAATAATAATTTCTCGGTTTACCTGTCCAAAGCTCTTCCAAAATTCCTCCATCCAAGGCACTAGACGGTCCTCTATTAATTAGATATACTGCAGTATCAACAGCATGAGCCCATAAAAATACTGGTAAGCCTACATGTATTCTCATGCTCCTAGCACGCTCCATGATGGTTCTATTCATTCTTTCTGCAACCCCATGTTCTTGAGGTGTTCTTGGAACTACCTTGATTCTTCTAATTCCATTTTTAGAACAAAACACATCAAATTCTCTACTGTAATATTCTCCACCATTATTCGACTTTAGACACTTAGCCTTTTTCCAGTTTCATTTTCAACTAATGCTTTCCAATACTTGAAGGTATTAAAAACATCACTTTTATTCTTAATGCAATATATCCATGTTTTCCTTGTTACATCATCAATAAAAAGTACATAGTAAGAGGAACCTCCAAGAGAAGTTACCTGAGCTGGGCCCCAAACATCTGAGTGTACAAGCTTTAATTTCTCTTTCTTCCTTTCCTTGCCATCCTCGAGAAATCTAACTGTCTTTGCTTTACCATAAACACAATCCTCACAAAATTCCAAATCAATCTCTTTTAACTTAGGCAATAACTTTCTTGAATGTAAAATTTCCATACCTTTTCCACTCATATGGCCAAGTCTTTGGTGCCACAAAGATGCACTCTCACCTGTAGAAACTAAATTCATGGAGCAGTGAGAAAAATCAGTAAGTAAATAAAGAGTACCCACCAATTTACCTCTAGCTACTATCAATGAACCTTTAGTAACTTTCCAAGCATTTTCTCCAAATGCAACCGTGTATCCTTCACCATCAAGCTTACTTGCCGATATAAGATTTCTCTTTAAATTTGGTATGTGTCTCACCTCTTTAAGAGCCCATTGACATCCTTTTAGGGATTTAATCAAAATCTTTCCAATACCCATGATTTTACATGGTTGGTCATTTCCCAATAGAACCTGTCCATAATCTCCATAAACATAATCTATGAAGTATTCCTTATGTGAGGTAGCATGGAATGAAGCACCACTATCAATTACCCAATAATCACTATTTCTATCAAGAGATAAGATTAAAGCATCTTGTAGAATTTGTCCAAAGAATATTGGCTTCGAAGTGTTACCATTATTATCATTACCTTCATTTCCATCACCCTTTCTTTGCCAACAATCCTTCTTGAGATGACCCTTTTTGCCACAATGCCAACACTGTAGCTTTCCTTTTCCACGTGATTTGGATCTACCTTTGGATTTGCCACGATGTGAACTCTTGCCTCTTTCTCTTCCTCTTCCTCTATTCTCAACAGTTAAGGCGGTGCTAGATGATTCTCCTGTGGTTTTTCTTCTCATGTCCTCACTGAGTATCACACCAACCACATCATCAAATTCTAATTTATTTGAACTTGAAGCAGAGTTACTTATCGCCATTACCAAACTGTTCCAACTTTTCGAAAGAGAGCATAAGATTAATAAGGCCCTAAGCTCATCATCAAAATCCAATCCTACTGAATGCAATTGATTAGTGACAGTATTAAATTCATTTAAATGATCATGCATAGATCCTCCTTCACTCATTTTCATGTTAAATAACCTTTTCATTAAGAATACCTTATTTGATGTTGATGGTTTCCCGTACATCTGGGCCAACTTATCCATGGCTCCCTTGGTAGTCTTTTCATCGGAGATGTTGAAGGCTACGGTGGCTCCCAAGCACAACCTCACAGTACCCAATGCCTTTCTATCAAGGAGACTCCACTCCTCATCAAACATAGTTGAAGGTCTCTTTGTTTCCCCCTCAAGAGGTAAGTAAAGATCCTTCTGGTACAAGTAATCCTCCATCTGCATCTTTCAAAATTGAAAGTTTTGGCCATTGAATTTTTGAACTCTAAACCTCCCTTCTTCCGCCATTGCTCCCACTTGATCCAAAAATTCTTCTTCTGTCAAGTGCACCCAACAAAACAAACACTTTGATACCACTTGTTAGAGTAAATCACTATATAAAATATAGAAAATCAATTATAGTGTTTCAAACTTTAACAACAGAATTAACAAAATAAAATAAACACACAGTAGAAGAGACAACGATTTTAACGTGGTTCACCCAATGTGGGTTACATCCATCGAGAATTTTCAGTCCTTTCTTTCTCAATCAAAGCAATAGAGGCTTACAACCTACAACAAACATCTGTAATTTCCTCTCTATATTTACAAGGAATCAACACAGTAATTTTTCATTGTATACTTTGTTTTTCCTCACAACTATATAGAAGAAAAAAACAGAAAAAAAAAAAATTGCTTTTCTTAATACATTCCAAGATTAACACTGAGTTCCCAGCACCTAATTTTGGGATAAAAACAAAAAAAACTTTCCCTAGCTGTCCTGTTGTAAATCCGAAAAATTTCTCTGATAGACTAACAGATTGTAAATCTGAAAAATTTCCCTGCCTGTCTTGCAGTAAATCCAGAAACTTTCTCTGTTTAGCCTCCTCATAATTAGGCTCCATTCCTAACACTACATTGTTAAAGTCACCCAGGAGTCACGCCCGGCGCTCGCACCAACATTATCAATTGGATTTTGGGTACCCAATTCAGCTTTTGGTAAGGTGAAGATTGAAAGCTGGAACCTCCCTCGAAGGATTGCCCTCTCTTCTCTAACTCACCTAGAACACCTGAGTAACTTTTTGGTAGTATTGTTGAGTTGCAATTTCTCACATTCTTGAGTTACTTAGATGTATCACACAATAATGTACTAGGAATGATACCACAATCAGGGCAAATGATTGCATTTAATGCCTCTTTTTTCTCAAACAATTCAAGGTTATGTGGCCTACAAATGAATATGTCATGTTCAAGGAGTTATCCTTCTCCACCAATGAATAATGAAGAAAATAAAGAGGAATAAAAAGACATGATGGGACATGGGAATGGGTCTAAGCTTTATATTCGGGTTCCATTTATGATTTGGGTGTTGTATTTAGTAAATTTGGAGTGCCCTTAAGCTTATGATTTCCATCGTTATTATTTTTTCAAGCATTGAGGACAAATCTCTAAGGATCTTTGTGGTCCTCGTCACCACTATACTTATATATTAAGTGTACCAACTGTCAGCATAAATTATAGATTTTCTTCACAATGCCAATGATTTTCTAGATTGAATGAAATTTGTTTTTATAAAAGCTAAGGCTTTTTCTTCATTTGCTATCCAATTTTCAATTTCAAGTTGCCAAATATCATATCAAATATTGGGCCAAACACTATGTTTTCTAATGAAATAATTTGTGTACCTACTGGAAGTGCATTTACTAGTGTAAAGGATTATATTGAAGTGCATTTACTAATGTTAAAATATAATATTGTCTGCAAGAATTTATATATTTCTGCAAATCCAAGAGATGATTAAAAATTTATATTTATCAATAAGACTTTTGAAATGTATAAGAAAACCATAACATTACTTAAATTCCAAATTTCCTTTGTTTTTTTAACTTCTGTACCCATTGTTTGCAGCAAAACAAATAAACAAAGCTATTATTTTAAAATATTCTTAGTAAAGGATAGCCAATTAAAATTTCTAAAACCTTAAAAAATTGATTAGTGTTAATATAACGAGTATGGATTTTGTTCTCTATATTCCTTAAAATATTGTTAATGAAGTTTATGTATTAGTAATATTTTTTAAAAACTATTTGTAGAGAAAAGAAGTTCCAAAATAGAAGTATACAAGATAAGTTGTTTGACATCCATGCTAATCCTCTATAGTTCATACGATTAGTGGTGATATTTTACTTTTTTCAATAGGTGCTATTCTAACTGTATCAACCAAAGTTAAAAAATTCTCAATTACAACTTATAATTATTGCATTTGTTAAAAAAAAAAAAGAGTTAGTATAGAGTAAATAATCAGATATATCCTTCTTACGTTAAGAAGAGGATAAGAGCAAACTTTTCAAGAGCAGACCCATTGTTTTGTGCAAATGGCTATAAAGATCCCTCTCATTTACAATAAAACCTGCCTAGATTATTATTTCGAAGATGCTCTACAAGCAAAGAATTCATTGATCTTTCTTGTCAAAGTATCTTTGGCTACCTCAGCAACATTGCCTCGATGTACATGGAAAAGCTTTCAAACTGCAAGTTAGGAAAAGCTATTCTGATTGGCCGTGATACATTCCCAAAGTGGATTTTTCAAAGATGGAACATAATTATGCCTGATCAGATATCAGCTTTTGAGGCATTCTCCTATGGCCTTGTGCTTTGTCCTGCTCAGAAGTTGGAGTAGTGTTTGGAGATGTTTGAAATCAAGCTTCAGAAATGCATTTGTGAGCTGACTGGTTTTTTGCATTCATAGATGGTGGCTTTTAGTGAGCATGGAAAATTTTTATATAATTCTTCAATAATTCCTTTCATAAACAGAGGCAACAGAGGGAAACAGGGGCCTTGATCAAGTCTTTGGGAAATTTGCACTATTTCAAAAGAGGATGGGGTTCTTGATATAATTGAGACTAGAACTCAAGAGAATTGCCCTTGCTAGAACATGGATGGCCAGAGCAGTTTGTATTGTTGTCCCTTGGTAGTTTTTATATGTCAGTTTCAATCAACTTCTTGTGTTGTAGGCCAGCTGGATATTGGGAGGTGACTTTAATATGATTGAGAGCAAGCATGATAGTTGTATAAAAGCTTTGTCCTGTCTGTGTGATATGGCCTCTTAATGCAGGGTTGTTTTGGCATTTTCAGTTATCGAAATTTTATGTACAGTTTGCAGATTATGAAGAAGGTTGAGCTGGAAAGGATTTGACAACTTGATCCATATTGTTCTTCCTGCCTACTTGTATGCTAGTTGGGGTGGATATCTAGTACAGCAGGAAAAAGATTGTATCAAAAGAAGCTATTATTTCTGGGAAGACTTGTAGGAAAGAAAAAACAATTTGAATTGAAGGACAATGAACTGTAGTCAGCACTTTCCACTTGCAGATGAGATAATGTTTATGGAGATATTGTAAATCATTGATCGGTCCAGCTTGTTTAAACTGTTACTTAAATGAGATAATCAAAGTATTCAAGATTTGTTTCAGACTTTGTTGGTGCCTTTCATTCTAGAGTGGTTCATTCTAGACTTTGTTGTGTGTATATGCATAGATAGTACTGAAGCAAATACAAAATTTGAGACTGTGTATCTATTGAGTGGATGAGCCAAACCAGAGACAGGGCATGGATGGATTGCAGGACTTGCAATCCAGGCCTCAAAGTGGGTGGACAAAAGTGGTGGGCATGCTATATAGTGTTGATATGTGCCATAATAATTACATGGTAATTGACTCTGTGGTACAGAAACGATAGACTATATTGAAATGTTTGGCCAAGCTATGACTAAGGAAATCATTTTGTTCATATGCTACATGATTTAATGTGACTTCGTGTAGATGGAATATTGATTGATTGACTGCATGATTTAAGATGACTTCATGTAGGTTGGATAAATTCAATGATTGTGTGACTGTTTGAATTGCTGCATGATTGAATGTGACTTCATGTAGGCATAGTTGCATTTCCACGATTTTCTCTTTCATTCACTATGCCAGTGCCTTCCACCCATGCAAAAGGGTTGCCCTGTATCTACCTTCCTTGCAAAAGGGTCAGTTCTCTTGGCTAAGGAAAAGAACCGAGAAAATTCCTCATAAGAATTCCATGGTTGGGCAGTAAATCACCTTAATGATGCTCTCCCTCCTCTCAGTTGTAGCAGTGCTCAGTATATGCCTTCTTTGACGATTGCAAATGGAAGGGTGCAAGATTTATGTGATTGTCCAAGAATGCAAACACCATTAGTAGAGTTACCAGGTATGATTGGCAGCAAAGTGAATGAATTTATGATTCATCAACTTCTGAAATTATCTTCCTGTTCATTCAACATGATGGTTTTAGCTATGGATTGCTTTCATATGATACATTGTTCTGGTTGGATGCATGGACCATTGTATACTTACCTTCTTACATGTACTTGGTTGGTTCTGTGAATGGTCATCACAGAAATGCAAGTTGGTATAGAAATTGGTATAAGTTCGGTCTAAAAATTTAAGAAGTCGGTGATCCTACTTCAATTTTCATGACAAATTTAAAATATTTATTAAAAAAAAAAACTTTCATTTAAAATTTTTAAGAGTTAGTGATCCAAATCCAATCTTCATAATAAATATATATAAAAAATATTTATTTAAAAAAAAAAAAATTGGCCCTTCGTCCCTTACCGTCCCCTTGCTCTTGCTCGTAGAAGCTTGGAAAACTCCAAATACTAGTCCTGATCCTATAGAAGTTAATGGATATCTTTGTGAATTCATCAACCATCTTGTGGATGCAATGACGGTTTTTCACTACTCATGGATTGTCCTAGACTCTTAGTCACTCTCATAATAACATTGTAGGTACTGTTTTATATTTTTTTGAGTGAATTTAATGATTAAAATTTTAAAACTTCAAATAAAAGATTTAAGTTTTAAATCCAACAAGATAGGGTCACACTATTATAATTGTAACATTTAAAATCTATTTTATTTATTTTTATTATTGTCTAACATTTTATCATTTTAACTCTACATATTAAATAAATAACAAAATTTTGTATTTTTTTCATGGGTTATATCATATTCAAGCAGGTTTCATGGTAAGATTACAACAGTATAACAATTATGCATGTATAGTTTTGAATAACCATTTTTCCCCCTTAATTATTGTTTAACATTTTATTATCTTCCCCTATAATAAATAGTCTATATTACTCTACATATTAAATAAATAACATCATTTTATATAATACAAAGTTCAGACAATTTTGTATTTTTTATGGGTCATATCAGATCCAAAGGGTCCTTACCCTTATTACATTATGACCATATAATAATATAACAACAACTTCTTAATTATACATGTAGTTTAAAATAGTTATTTTCCTCTTGTCATTATCAACTTCTTATAATCTTTGTGTATAATAAAAAGGTCAAATAACTCTACATATTACATACACATCTTCTCATATAATACGAAGTTTAGATAAATCTGTGTTTTTTTAATGGGTTTATATCTAATTCAAATGCACCTGCATTGCCTTGCCTTATGACCATATAATAGTATTACAACGGTAACAATTAATTACCCATGCATCATTTTAAATAACCATTTTCCTCTTATTATTGTCTAACCTTTTATCATCTTTCTATATAATAAAAGTTGAGATAATTCTAAATACTAAATAAACATTGTCTTCTTATATAATACACACTTCAAATAATTCTATTTTTTAACAGGTCACACTCATTACATTAGAACCATACAATAATATTACAACAACTTAACAATTACCATGTATATTTTTTAATAATTGTTTTCCTCTTATTATTTTTTTAGATTAAAAAAAAATATCTAACCTTTATCATCTTTGTATATAATAAAAAGTTTAGAAAACTCTACATATAAAATAAATAATATTTTCCTATATAATATAAAGTTCAATAATTCTAAATTTGTATTTATAAATTATATTTATCTAAACAAATCTCACACAACCTGTCCTATGAGGACGACAACACAACAAGCGTGGGCGAGTGTGCGAGGGATTGGGTGTGTGGTGGTTGTGTGCTACATTCTTTATTGATAAGCATCTCTCTCGACTTTACAAAGGGTTGTCGTTGGGAGGAGACTTATCAACCAATGTGCGTTGGTCCTAGGGGTTTCTCACACTAACCAAATAAAAAAAATCTCCTCACACAAACTACATTATAACCATACAATAATTTTACAAAACATTATATATATCCTCCATAAAAAAAATATTACTTAATATATTCAAACGGTTTGCGAGTGTGTGAACGGCTACAGTTGTGTTGATGAATGTGTGAAGGGTTGAGTGTGTGGTAGTTGTGTGCTAAATTCTCTATTGATAAGCATAGCTCTCTATTTTAAAAAGGATAATAGTTAGGAAAATATTGTTCTGTTAGATTAATCATAAAAATTTATCACACTAACCAAAAATAAATAAATAAATAAATATTACTTAATAAATAATTTATATATTAAACAAACCAATCATTTCATATAATTCACAACCTTTTATATATATATTCTTTTTCCTTATCTCTATGCGCACTACTCCAATATGCTCCATCCCTATGGGATACAATTAAGCCATCGAGGCTTTGATTGGAGGATCCCCCATTCCAAAGGCACCAATGTGACTTCTAACTTCTCCCACGTTTCGTTGACAGGCCTTCCAAATACACTACAACCCACCCATCAGTCCACTTGCAAATAAAGCCATGGATATCGTAATACTTCTGAAATTGCAGTCTTTATGGTATTTGTGAGGTTTAAGGCTAACGCTAAGAAGTGTAGTATAACGGTTTCGGTTTTGGTATTTGTGAGGTTTAAGGCTAAGGTTAAGGAGTGCAGTATAACGGTTTGGGTTTTGGCTTTTTTTTGGGAGGTGCTTCAAATAGGGGGTGGGTGTGTGGTGGCTTTGTGTTAAATTCTCTATTGATAAGTATAGTGGGTGTGGTGGCTTTGTGTTAAATTCTCTATTGATAAGTATAGTGGGTGTGGTGGCTTTGTGTTAAATTTCCTATTGATAAATATAGCTCTCAACTTTAAGAGGGGTTTGGGTTTTGGCTTTCTTTTTTGGTGGGCTGTAAGAGTGGGTGTGTGGTGGCTTTGTGTTAAATTCCCTATTGATAAGTAGGGTGGGTGTGTGGTGGCTTTGTGTTAAATTTCTTATAGCTCTCAACTTTAAGAGGAGTTTGAGTTTTGGCTCTTTTTTGGGAGGTCCAAGGTTCAAATAGAGGCGTGAGCGAGTGTGTGAGGGGGTGGGTGTGTGGTGGCTTTGTGTTAAATTACACAAATTCCTTATAGCTCTCAACTTTAAGAGGGGTTTGGGTTTTGGTTCTTTTTCGAGAGGTCCAAGGTTCAAATAGAGGCGTGGGCGAGTGTGTGAGGGGGTGGGTGTGTGGTGGCTTTGTGTTAAATTCCCTATTGATAAGTATAGTGGGTTTGTGGTGGCTTTGTGTTAAATTCCTTATTGATAAATATAACTCTTAACTTTAAGAGGGGTCATAATTGGGTGGAGACTACTCAACCTTGTAAATGGGTCATAAAAATTTTCACAATAACCAAGACAAAGGTAATAAGTTTAATTTGGAGCCGTAGATTTTTTTATTGCAGCCTGGGCTTTTTAATAGTTTTGTTATATGGTTTCACTTCTTTGCCTTACTAAAAAAAATTGTCAAAAATGGTGAAAGATAATTTTTATAAATATTTAAATGTTAATTTTTATAAATAAAATGATGTAATATTTGTATACATGTTTTTGTTATAGTTTATATTTGAGAGATTAAAGTTAAACAACTAGGATATGTTACAAAAACATGAAATAATGTAATAAACATTAAATATATATGTTAATGAGTTAAGTTTTAAGAACAATATTAATTAATGTTTTATTAGCTATTTAATAGTGTGAGTTTACTTATAACTGCAAGCTTATTGTAATGGTAAGGGCTTTGGCTTCTTTTTGAGAGGTTCAAAGTTCAAACCCCACTTAGTATGAGGAGACTGGATAAATGTAAACTTATTGAAAAAAAACCTATTAAAAAAAATGTGAGAGTTTATTTTAGGACAAAAAAACTTCATTATAGTTGTCAAACAAACAAATGCATATATAATTGTCAAGTGATTAAATATCATTATATACTTGTAAACAAATACATATAATTGTCAAGTTATTATAATATCATTATATAATCGTAATCACTATGTAATAAAAACATGTAATAAAAATAAACCTGTTTCAATTTCCATGTAACCTCTTTAACAATTTTTTTTTTAAATAAATAATAATAATAATAGAGCAAGTGGGTAGTTAAACCTTTCTCGTTCTGCGAGGGGCCCCACTCCCCCCCCCCCCCCCCCCCGGGTATATGTTATATTGGGTCCCCCCCGGCCCCCCCCTTTTCCCCCCCCGCCCCCCCCCCAAAATAATAATAATAATAATAATAATGCTATTACCTTTGCACCTTGCTTAATGTTAACTTAAAATCAAAGCAAATATCTAAGCTTAATGTTAACTTAAAGGTTTTTCAAAAAATCTTTCTTAGTTTTTTGGGATTTTTTTTTTTTAATTTTATTGATTTATTTTATTTATTTTTATTTTTTATTATTAGATTACAAATGATGAGAGGGTAGAGCATTCAACATCCAAAGGAGTGAAGATGGTTTTAAACTTTGAATGCCAAAGAAATTTTGAGCAAAATCCAATATACTATGTAGAGTTTTAGACAATTCCCTCAACTCTCCCAAAGTTTAGGCACCATAAAATTGACCATTGCTTTAAATTCTAGAAAATGGTTGTAAAAGGCCAATCATCAATGATTGCAAAGAACAACCAAAATTTTTAAACTCTACATAGAAAATATAAGGGGTCTCAATTGAACATTTTTGTCAATTTTGACATCCATAGCACTTTTGATAACACTTTCACCATGTATCTCTTTGAAAATTTTAAATTTTTAGTTTTTGAATTATGGAGGTAAGGCATTTTGGAATCGTTTCATATTGTTTTCTTCCTTTGGTGCCCCTTTTATTTATAAATTCCATGTGCCATGATGGTTTAAGGAATTGTGGGAAGTGCATATAGCACAATGTGTCTTGGGTTTGAATCTCATTCTCTCCTTGGGTTGCACACATTGGATAACTCAAATATTGAAACATCTTTCTTGTGCTCAATATAGGGTGGAGATGGATTAACCCCACTATGATTATTTTTTGCCTCTTATTGATGCAAGGTTGAAAGGTCAATTCTTGTGGCAATTGTTCTTTTTTCATTAAAGTGGTCCTTGTTTGCTCTCATAGTGCAATGAAAATGGTGTGGCCACTCGAGCCTTGGAAAAAACTATTTGCAATGTGAAGTTGTGGGTTTAAGTCCCTATTTTGGTCAATGACATGTCATTTTGCAGCAAAGGAAAATGTTCTCTTGATAACACTCTCATAATCTCTCTTCCTTCTACCTTGACAATAGGTAGCTTGGGCAATCATCATTTGTGGAGACATTTTGGGGGTTGGAAGTAATTTCATTTGAGTCTCTTCATTTTGCTTGATGGGTATTTCCTTTGATATTGATAACTTTATTGGCATATTACAATGGGAAGCACCTTATTGCTACGATGCCCATGGGGCCTTTGGCTAGCTTGAATAGCATTGGGCATCTCTCACTCCCTTCACTTCTCCTTTAGGAGCTTCACTACTAATTATTTGTGATTAGTTCTCACTTCAAATTGGTGGTTTGTGTCTAATGTGGCATTCTAGATTGATAAACAAAACATTTTTTTTTATCTATGATGGACTAGCATGATGTTGGATAGTTTTATTACATTGATGTAATATTGATATATACAACTTACAATCAATTATTTGTTAAGAAATTGTATAGCTAAATGAAGTATCTATAATATGTGAACAAGGACATAATCTAATATTCACAAAACAATAGTTGGTTCATGCCTCCAATTCTCTTAAACGAAGCACTATCTCTAATAAACAATGCACTCTAAATTTGATTCTTGAAATGTGTCAATTAAATGAACCCCCCTCAAATGAATAGTATTTTGATAATGTGGTTCAAATCCTTTGACATATTCTCTTCAAAAGGAACAATTGCATTAGGCTCAAAAAGAGCTTTTTTATGAGTATATATGAGCCTATACCCACAAAAAGATAATTCACCCCCAAACAAAAATTAAATGCTTTTAAGTCTTCACCATGCACCTTCAAAATATTATTAATTCACCCCAACTTACATTTTAGGTATCAACAATATATCTATACCATAAATATACTTACATTTTGTGTGTGGGATATTAAAAAATATTTTTATCATTAAAATAAACATGTCACACGCAATAAAATTTCAAATTTGAGCATGTGGGAATGTTAACAACTCATGTCTTAGATCAATTTTGAAAAGTACTTCAAATTCTATCTCATCCATTGACTATCTAGATTTAATGGCTCAAATTTCCTTCATTCTAGAGTTTGCTTAGAAAATAAAAAAGATAAGTTGTTAATCAAGTCTCCTTCATGCTACAATAGTAACTGCTATGCACAAGTGCAAAAAGAATGCTTCCACAAGTCTTAGTATCACCTCACAATATTGGCAGTGCGCTTGGGACTTCTCCAATGCCTTTGAAAATAATTTGGATGTCACAATGTATTAAAAATGTCTCAATATTCTTTGAAACCAATGCTTTACAAATACAACATGATTCTTTATAATAAGGATGGTAAATCCTTGAATTTTTTTACAATATTTTATTACCTTGAGATAATGGGGCACTTAAGTGGGTCACATACCTTTAAAAATCGTTTGGATGCCACAATGTATTAAAAATGTCTCAATATTCTTTGAAACCAATGTCTTGCAAATACACCATGATTCTTTATAATAAGGATGGTAAATCCTTGAATATTTTTACAATCTTTTACTATCTTCAGATAATGGGACACTTCAGTGGGTCACACTATTTTCAATATTTTGTTTCTCTTACTAGAGAATAACATATTTATTTTACAATATCTCTATATCCAATGAACTTCACAAAATAATACCTTCTTCATAGCTTTGCCACACTTCTATGCATATCACCTCTCCTTTAGTAGCATTGATATTGTCTCACATGACTGTTATTCATATGTCAAATGACTCTCTTTTTGTTGGCATGAATTTAATAGACAACCTTGGTCTCATCGATAACTTCAACATTGTTGGAAACAACTCTAGATGACACTCCTCATCACCACTTTGATGTTGGTATATCTTAGATAGCCCTCTACAATATCTTTATCAATAGTTCTAGACGATTGATATTTATTAGATGACAATACAACCTCCACAACAACACTTATGTCAATATTTATTAAAAAACTTTATTAAGTGGGAATAACTAGATGACCCTAACAACCTCATTAGTAACTCAATGCCTTTCCTCTTGATGGTGTTAAATGTTGGTGTTGTTAGATAGCCTTTCTCATGATCTCTTATTGTCAATAATATCACTCCTTGTCTATATGCACTAGATGTTTCTTGATGTTGGCCCTTTCTAGACAATTATTTCCTCCTAAGTGGCCAATCAATTTGTAGAAAATGAAGTGCTTTATAATGTCCTTTCTTCAAATAGATCCATGTACAGTGTACAATGTATAATAAATCCTCCAAAAAAATATCTTAATGAATAGTTAATAATATCTAGCCTTAATATTTTAGAATACTTCAGTGCACCCTCACTCCCAACAAATATTAGATGTTAAATATCTCCTTTATTCTTTAACAATATCACTAACAACAATGAAGAGTGCTCACCCCAAGGGCTAGGTGGATTGGTAGTTGTCTATCTAGACAAGCACTTACCAAGAAGAGACCTAGGTTCAAACCTTAGGGGTATGCTTATGGCAAACACAATAGTCTATTCTAAATACTTTGAATGCACGTCATACTGATGATGACAATACAAATATCAAGTGACTAGTGGTCCCCCTCACATCGGGTCAACAATAACAAGGTGTTATAGGTTTGTTGGGAGCAACCCCTATGGTTTTAACCCTGCACTTGACATTTACTAAAAATAGTGTGGATTTAACCAACTTCCATATGTATAAAAACAATGAAGAGTGTTCAACTCAACATGTGCAACAATATCACAATCCAACAAACAAAAGCAAGTAGAAACATTGATAATTTGTATCCACACAAGAATTTTATGGCTATCTTACTAGGTCATGCATGTTTTAGTAGAATGCAACACATCTTAACTCCTCAAGTTAAATATCAAACAATAAACAAACTTAAAATTTACAACATACCTAGGATTATACAGACTTCAACAATAATTTTGATAAGAAAAGAATATCTTCACTTGGAAAGAACTTCCTACGCAATATTTAGCAAGATATGTGGCAACCACTTAAATTTTCACACTTTGTATATCTCCTTGTTGAGCATTAAGCACACATTCCTTACCACTTATCTTCTTCATCCAACTATAAAAATATACTTATCTCAAATTATAATTCACCATGCTTGTTAAAGAAAACTCAGAGGACACAATTTATGGGTTTTACAAGGAGGGGTATAGAGCCATATTTTGTCTTGCATAAATTTGACATCTTGAGGATATAAATAAGAATTCTAAGGCACAACATAGAGATTATTAAAATATTATATAATAGATGTATATTGTGTAGCATACATGTGGTTGTGATCTCAACACATTGCTCTTCTTCGTCTTTGTAGGAATGAATTATTTATTTTAGAGCCACAAGTTATATGACCAATGTAGACAAATGATTTAAGGTCTTCATTCATCTTTTTCAAGGAGATTTCTTAATAAAATGTAGTTGAGGCCATATTGGGAACAAAAAGGGGGTCCAAAAAGTGTTACCAAGGTTATATATCAAATGATCAACTCAAAGAGAAGATTGTGATGGGATAGATGCCAAAATCACTAGAAAATTTTAAAAATCACCTCAAAAAGAGGGTTTCTATTGATTTTAGGGAATTGAGAATTTTGAGACTTTTTCTAAACTTATGGAATGAGCAAATGATAATATTTTTTTAAAGTGGGAAATGAGTGAATTACGTAGAATTTGCAATTTCAAATTTTTATGAGTTTTTTTTATGAGTGGGATGCATTCTAAAAATGAAAGAATTCATTTTCCAACAAGGTTTGAAACTCTGCTTGCATCATACTGTTTGACCCTAGATCTTTGTAAGTTGGAAGAAATTCATCATGAACAATCTTGAAATTATAGTCTATACAATATTTTTTTGGCTTGGGTCTACATAGATAAAGAAGAGCAGCCTAATGAATTGGATGCTCTAAGATGTCTATACCTACTTCAAGCTAAACATATCAAGAAATAAGTAATGAGGCCCTAAATTGTGGCTTCCTAGGGTTAAGGAAAAAATATCATTGGCCATAGATATTGTCTAAGTGAGTACATCTCTCTAAGTATCAACAACTTACTCGATCTAGGTAGTTTTATTGGTAATCTAGCTACCGATTTATCTCCAAAAGACAACTCTTTATACATACTCAAAAATAAAATAAAAAACTACAAATAGGGTATGGGAATGTTGACCCATTTCACTAGTGATACACTTAGATCTAGCTACTTGGGGGTTCCTAGGGTACTCAAAATGAGTTTTTGGACATATTTTAGCCCAAGTACTTCCCCTAGCTGATCAATCGAGACTTACACCCAATCCTACAAAAGGGTATTAACCTATTGCAGGCACTATTTAAGCACCATAATAAATTCCTTTTTTAGATTTGTGGTTGTTGTTGTTGCATAAATCATATGTGTGATACTATGAATAGTGGCCTTGGAAATATGCTCTAATGCTAAATGAAACAAATCTACCTCCTTTAGAACTCCTAATATAAAAATGCAAATTTTCCTTACTTGTCTCTCATTATAATCAAATATATAATAAGGAACCATACAATGTCTTACAAACCCTAACCCTAACCCTAAATAGACTTCATGTCCCACTAACTAGTAACAACACTAACTACTACTAATAACAAGACTAATTACAATAATTAAATAGTTAGGGCATAAGTCTTAATAATACCTATTACCCAATTTCCATCTCTATACATATACTAGTTATAAAAACCTATCAATTCCCTAATTCCTCTTTTTTTGGGGTCTTATTCATAACCCTAATATTCCAAGTTATCATTTTCATCATCACTTTTTGTTTTTATTTGTGGGCTTTACCCCATTTCTTGTTAACACTTGTGATATTTGCTTTTGTTTTTCCATATCAATATTTTTCTCTCTCTCTCTCTCTCTCTCTCTCTCTCTCTCTCTCTCTCTCTTTAATTGATTATATGGGATTGTGACAAGCCCCACCTATATTACATCATGACCACATAATGATATTACAATAATTTGATAATTATGTATGCATTTCTTGACAAGATTTTAACTTAGGTCTCCTTCTTAAAAATTGAGTATAACCGGTTGAGCTAATATCATTTAATCTTATCTATTTGTTTTTGCTTCTTAGCTCTTCCTCTCCTTTTTCATTCACACCAACACTTTCATCTGCATTAGTCTCTTTGATTTTTCATATTGTTCAATGTGAGACTTATCATTTATAACTTTGTCTTGCTTTGAACTATTTGAAGTTCAAGGAATAACATGTTATGTTACCTAGGGATAGAAATATGGGGATATGATATTATATTGTGTATGGGTATTATGGATAGTTGGCATGGGCCACATAGAACTCAATGCTAATTATATTATAATTTTATATTATAATAATAAGTGGGATAAGGGTTTAGGAGTCAAATCCCCAAAGTAGAATTAAAATATGGATATATAAAGTAGGGACATTGTCATTGTAATCATCATCAATCATATCAAGTATTCTCTTATACTAGTCTTGGCTCATGGAGCAGATCTCATTTTGGAAGATATTGTGGAAATGTTTCTTTCTTAAGGAATAACATTTGTGTTGCTCTACGTGAAGGGTATTGTCACATCTTGTCTTGTGTGAATTAACTATTGTAGTTGATTTATTTAATATTTAGCATATTGTGGATGCTTTATATTTATGAGAAGCAAAAGTTCATAAGTAGTGGTATCAGAGCAATGATTTTGGCAAACTGGAAATTTTTTTATGGATTGTAAAATTTTGGTAATTTTTTTAGAAAATATATCATTTCTTGGGAGCCATATATTTTTGTAAATGTCTAATTGAGGCAAATCTTACACCACTTTGTTTAAAATTTGAAGAGTTTCAAATTGAGTGGTCATATAAATTAATGTGTGTAGTATTGAGGGAGATACAACCCTATAAAGTCAATTGTCTAGACATGGTAATAATATTTTTCAAATTGTATTTTATATAGAAAAACAATTTTTGATATATCTTTCAGTTGGGGTAAACAAATCATCTATTTTTGTTTTAAGAACATTTTTTTTTTAAATTTAGCTTCAAATAAGTAGGGGATATATATTTTTATAAAAATCTAGTTTGCATTATCCTTTTTGTAGGGTCATGAACTCATGTATCTAAAAATATTTTTCGGAAATGATATTGAAGTTAGATAATAATGAAAATATTTTAAATCCGTGTATTCTATTCATTTTAATTGGAACATTAAGCTTACTTTTTATCTTAGAGCCACTCACTTGGTATTATAGTTTTTTTATGGCCCATAATTATAGATTGACTTCGGAAGAAACAAAGCAAGAATTCTTAAGTCAATGGAACCCATATAAAAATATGGTTGAAAGGTACCCTCAATAGTTATACCTAAAAAGAAAGGCTCTTAGATGAACAAAAGGAACTAAAAAGAGAGTTAATGGATTTCAAGGAATTGATAAAAGAAAAAGATAAGCATGATGATGTGTGAGGGAACCACATATTTGGTGTCAAATAAGCCAAAAAATAGTTAGAAGGATTTGTTTGAATCTAAAAATTCTATTTTACAAGTTCATGGTTTCATTCAGAGGGAAAAGTTTATAATTTCTATAAATCCTAGCAACATGTATAATTTCATTAATATTTCTTTGGCTAAAGAGGTTGCAAGTTCAAGTGACAAAATTAAAGGTGTAAATGTTCATATTTTTTATGATTTTAAGATCACCATGGATAAATATGTTTTACATTCACATTTTTATGCTATGGAGATGGATTATGTGGATATTGTTTTGGTCTATCCTTGGTTGGATTTTTTGGCTATTGTTAACATTAATGTGCAAAAGAAGTTCATGAAATTATGATATAGAAAAAATAAGATAACACTATAGGATATTTTTCATCTTAAGAAACAAGGATTTAAGGAGAAATAAGAAGCAATTATGGTAGGGGAACAAGTTAAGAAACCAATATAGGAATCAAATTCTAAGTCTACAATAGAGGCAGTAGCAGAATTCCCAGGAAGAAGCAACAACAAAATCCAAGGAAGCTCCATTAGAAGAGCACATAGATGGAGCAAAAGAAAGGCACATGAGAGAAGAGCTTGAGGAAGAACTTAAAATAGTAAAACAAAGTTCCAAAGAATCAAAGGAAATAAAATGTCTAGTTAAGGTTACAACATCTCACCACCCACACCACCATGAGTGGAAATAATCTTGGAGGTAGGGCTTGGAGTATAAATATTATTATGGATCTACATGGAGTCAAGAAGACATCAAGTATGTTAGTGTTTGGCAGAAAAAACTTAGTAACTCTAGATTTCAAAGTGGTGTAGCAACATCATGAAATAATAGGACCAATCATTAACAATATCATAATAGATCAACAAAAACATGTAGCCAACATAGTAGTTATGGATATTCAAGTGGCACAATGGTAGCTTAGCATCATCATAGGCCACCACTAATCAACATTTTACTTGTATGGAGGGATGATCAAGATTGGTACTAGTTGTCAACATTGCTTAACAAACTATATTATCTAGTTTCTTCTCATATTTTGAGGATGAAATATTTGAAAGGAGGGTGGATTGTTATGGTACCTAGGGATAGGAATATGGGAATAAGATATTATATTGTATAAGGATATAATAGATAGTTGGCATGAGCCACATCAAACATAGGGGGATAAGAGTTTAAGATTTGGATCTCCAAATAACATTAGAATATGGGTAGATAAAGAAGGGACACTGTCATTGTAATCATCATCAATCATATCAAGTATTCTCTTATAAAAATATTGGCTCGTGGGGTGGATCTTATTTTGGGAGATATTGTGGAGTGGTTCCATAAGGAATAACATTAGTGTTGCCCTACCTAAA
>JAQPPZ010002867.1:2955000-2982500 GCA_028583015.1 Wollemia nobilis
TACATACTTTCCTATCTTTTACATATAAATACAAATGCCTATATCCACCCATCAATATTTATTATATTATTACTCCCCAATCAAACGGTATGAATATATCATATGTATAAGTTATACATATGATTAGGAATAAGAAGACCGGTACGGACCTAATTAATCCAATATACTTAACCTAATCTCGATAGTCTCGCTCGCTGTTTGATATTCTTCTGTCTAAAAGTTTCTTTCAAGGAAAGTGAAAAAAAAAGATATGTGCATCATGCATCCAGCAGGAATTGAACCCGTGACTTCCCCATTATGAGTTGGGCGCTTTGACCATTCAGCCTTAGATGCTCAATATGAACCAATTCAGTCAATAATATGATGACTAGGAATAGAATAATGCTTCCTAGGATTTTAACCTAGGACTCAGTACTTTAATACTTACGTTCTACCATTAAAATGGAATTCAGAGCGCTTTCTCAGATCTCAATCTGGTTTTTTTTGGAGGAGAGAGGAGAATATTCACAAAATTAATAAGAAGAATCTTTTGAGTGTAAAACTTTTTAGTGTTTGGATTATAAATCCACGGTATTTTGGTCATGAAAAAGAGGTACTAGTAAGTCTGAATGAAATAGTACCCATATTTCATTTCTGGGGAAGAATTGAAGATGAGTATATACTAGAGATCATTTGGAATGATCTCAAAGAGACCTCTTCTGTGACCTTAAAATAGATCTATCTTATTACAAATCTCTATTCGTAAGAATCAGAGATTCAATGAAGCAAATAGGTTTTTAGCAAAAAAAATTAGGCTCTTCAAGAAGAGAAGAGGATTTATTACGGTGGGAATTGACGGACTTTCCATTGGACTTATTTCATTGACGGGATTTGTTACTACTTTAGCTACTTTAGCTGCTTGGCCAGTTACTCGAAATCCGCGATTGTTGCATTTCTTGATGTTGGCAATGTACAGTGGCCAATTAGGATTATTTGCTTCCCGAGATATTCTACTTTTCTTTCTCATGTGGGAGTTGGAACTAATTCCTGTTTACCTACTTCTATCCATGTGGGGGGGAAAAAGACGTTTATATTCGGCTACAAAATTCCTTTTGTACACTGCGGGTGGTTCTATTTTTATCTTAATGGGAGCTTTAAGTATGGGTCTCTATGGATCTGATGGACCCACATTCGATTTAGAAATATTAGCTAATAAATATTATCCAATAACACTCGAAATAGTATTCTATTTAGGGTTCTTTATCGCTTATGCCATCAAATTGCCAATCTTTCCTTTACATACCTGGTTACCAGATACTCATGGAGAAGCGCATTATAGTACATGTATGCTTTTGGCCGGAGTTCTATTGAAAATGGGGGGATATGGATTGATCCGAATCAATATGGAATTGCTACCTCATGCTCATTCTCTATTTTCGCCGTGGTTGGTAGTAATAGGAGCGGTTCAAATTGTCTATGCAGCTCTAACTTCTATGGGTCAACGTAATTTGAAAAGGAGGATAGCCTATTCATCAATATCTCATATGGGTTTTGTAATTCTAGGAATTGGTTCTATGACAGATACAGGTCTATGTGCTAGGGTGTAAGTGCGACTCGTTTGGATCAGAAGCTGAAATGGACTAGGAGATTCTTCTAACAGAAGAGCTGTTCTTTTCTGTTGTGGCAAAGTACAGATCTATCATCTAACCTTACCGGGGATGAAATTTATGGTTTCCATTGGTGCAAATCCAATCACCTTGATGTGGGATGAAAAGCAATTCCTCATTGGTAGCGAATGGTCATCAATCCATTGAGCGAGGAAATCATGCAAATCGAAAGAAGCACAAATGAAAATTATGCTTCTATTGCTGCGAGAACGGACCCACAAGGTTAGCTACCTGGCCAACTCTCATAATTACATGTCGTCACTGTATGGATAAATCTTATCATGAGAATATTTTTTACTTGATAATTTGGGAGTAGAGCTGGAGGTGGTAAATTGTACAAGTTACCAATAACATAGTTATTTCATATCCTAGAAATAAAGGGCTCCGGCGTATAGAGAGGACCTTACCGTTAGAGAAAGAACCATAGAAACGATGAAACCCATGATTTTTTCTTCGTGCAAGGTCCCATCCCTTGCCTACCTAGAAGGTGCCTAACTGAAGGGAATTATGGTTGGGAAGGTTGCAGTAGCAAAAGCCATTGGAAGCTGTATTTTCTACATTAGAAGAATTAGTTTTATTTTAAATAAACCAAACAAAAGAATGACTGATCAAAAAATAGATTAGTCATTCACGAGAATCAACTTCAATGACCAGAGTTAAACGTGGGTATATAGCTCGAAAACGTCGAAAAAAAATTCTTACATTTGTATCAGGCTCTCGAGGGGCCCATTCAAAACTTTTTCGAACTGCTAACCAACAGAAAACTAGAGCCTTAGTTTCCGCTCACCGAGATACAAGTAAACAAAAGAGAGATCTTCGTCGTTTGTGGATTACTCGAATCAATGCAGCATCCCGTGCTAATGGAGTCTCTTATAACAAATTTATACAATATTTGTATAAAAGGCAGTTGCTTCCAAATCGTAAAACACTTGCGCAAATAGCTGTATTAGATAGTAATTGCTTTTCTATAATCTTTAAAAATATTCATGAATATTCTCATTTTTACACCTAAATGTAAGAAATTAACTTTTACTCTCCTTGACTGTACAAGAAGTTTCTTCCGTTCCAATCTTTTGAACGAACTGGTAAAGATAATGCCAGATGATCCGATGAGAATAATTGCCAAATTAATTCATCCGTATCCATTACCTTAGATATTAGGATCTACGTTCCACAAGTCATGAAGGGGTTACACTACACAGTTGGTATTGGTGCTATTTATAAAGATAATGAATAGAGCTCTATTCATATATTTCTTTTGCTACATTTCTGAGCAAAACAATCTCGAACAACATGTGCTACATTGTATATTCTATACATGTCATCTTCTTATTTTTATTTTTGATTTTCATCCGTCATAGTTAAGAGAGACGATTAAAACAAGAATAGAAGTAAGGAAAGAATTAAGCAATCTTTCCTTACTATTCTCCCTGCCTGATCTTATCTCTCATCCTACTCCTTAAAAAGGTCAAAATAGATTTTCCGCTATCTTGTCTCGTCGAGGTAAGAGGAACTTATTAATTTCCCAATTCCGTTCATCCACGTTCTACTGAACGAACTTTTGAGAAAAGTAGGAGCAGACGAGTAAAGGGCAATATTTCTCATGGAGAAAATGGGGGCCTACTTTGCAAAGCAAATGTTTGAATAAGAGGCTTCTAATAAAAATAAAGAAAAAAAGGTTTTTTTTTCTTTTGGCTTGGCCGTAAAAAATAAAATTGTCTATTCTTTGCATATTCGGATCGGACGGATTTTAGTTCAGACTTTTACTTACATAAAAACATGTGAGATTTGTAGAATCTCATTTTGGAGAAATGAACAAATATGGAGTAATAAATATTATGCAGAAGAATCTGTTAATGGATTTCTGCTCGGAGGAACATTCAAACTGGGTCGATCCAATTCTTTGATAATACATATCAGAGGCAGAAGAATAAATGGGCTCATCATCATTACTATAAAAATGGGAGTAAATAAAAAAATTGTGGGATTTGTATGAAACTTCTAGTTTTCAATCCCGGAAGAGATTTAAAAAAGAAAGATAAGACCTTACCCCTCTTTGAACTCAAAGAAGGGTAAGGTCTTATCTTTCTTTTTGAGTTTTCGTTTTCGCGTATACAGTATTCCTCATAGATATGAAGTGCATTTCATTACTATAGGGATGACCCTAATCCGGAATAGGAACCGTAGAAAAAGAGACCTAGTAAACCAATCACGATAATACCAGTTAAAGTACCTATCAACCAAAGAGGGATCCTTCCAGTGGTATCGGCCATTTCTCTTACTCCCTTTTACATCACATTTTCTTAAGTAGTCATGCTCAAGACATAAACAATCATAGATTTGAGTATTAGATCTCCCCAAATAGGGTTATAAAGAAGATTTTCACTGTTCCTAATTAAAAAAGTAATTAGAGAATAGAACAGCAAGTACAAAAATGAGTAACAGCCCCCAGTAGAGGCTGGTACGATTCAATTCAACATTTTGTTCGTTCGGGTTTGATTGTGTCATAGCTCCGTGATTTAGTTTATATAGAAGTTATCGCTGGATGAATTGCATTGCTGATATGGATCCCAGGAAAAAAACTGTAGGTACAGCTAGTCCGTGAACGGCCAACCATCTAACTGTAAAAATTGGATAGGTTCTATCTATAGTCATTAGTACCTCCTAAAAAGATTTAGTAAATTCATCAAGTTGCTCCAATGAATCGAAACGGCCAGATAAAAAATATATCAACCATGTTAACTGCTCGTATGAGAGTTGAATTTATAATATATTGATGTAAAATGGAATTTAGATCCTGTAGTTGTTATTCAACTGTAAAAAAGAAGTAATCTCCTTCATTACGGATTGTTACCGTAATATATTATCTTTACTTGGAGAAGTAGAAGGAACATGTATCACACGTGCGAAATTTCAAAACATAACACATGAATATTCTGCAATAATAGGTATTGAAGAGTCAGTGCATGATATTTTGATGAATCTGAAAGAAATTGTACTTAGAAGTGATCCGTACGGAATTCGAGAAGCATCTCTCTATATCGTTGGACCCAAAAATGTAACCGCTCAAGATATCATATTACCGCCTTCTGCGAAAATAATTGATACTACACAACATATAGCTAACATAAATAAATCAATTACCTTGGATATAAATTTACAAATTGAAAAAGGGCACGGATATATTTTACAAAATCCAAAAAATTACAATTCTAAAGATGGAATTTTTCCTATAGATCTTTGTCTTTATGCCTATTCAAAGTGTAAATTATAGTATTTATTCTTATTGGACCGGAAATGAGATAAAAGAAATTATTTTTCTTGAGATATGGACGAATGGAGGATTAACTCCTAGAGAGGCACTCTACGAAGCTTCTCGGAATTTGATTGAGTTATTCCTTCCTTTCCTGTCTGCAGAGGAACAGAGCATCGATGGAACGAACAATCAGAATGATAATATGCCTCCTTCATTACCCCTTTTGTATATATCGACCGATATGGGGAGAACGAAAAAAGGAGTTGAATTCAAACATATTTTTATTGACCAATTGGAGTTACCCCCTAGGGTCTATAACTGCCTCAGAAAAGCCAATATAAATACATTATCGGACCTCTTGAATTACAGTCGAGAAGATCTAATGAAAATTGAACGCCTCGGGGAACAATCTGTCGAACAAATATTGACAGTTATAAATAATTTTGCAATTGACCTACCCAGGAATCGGTTTTAGGTTCATGAAATAGCTCCATTTTCTCTCTGCATTCGTTCCTTTTCCCTAAGTTCTTCTGGAAAAGAGTTAGAATAACTCTATTTGGAATGAATCTTCAACATATTTCTTTCATAGAATATTCAAAATTTCTGACAAGGTGGATATATCTAGGCAGAGATAATTTGTCTTGAAGCAACTACTCCCTAGATATACCCATGAAATATTTGTTTCAATATTTGGATATTTTAAGTTAAATCAAATTGGAAAATACCTAAACTGAAAGATTTATCAATAGGTAATGTTGCCCCAAGGGACTTTTTATGTCACCAAAAATAGAAACTAAAACAGGTGTTGGATTTAAAGCTGGTGTTAAAGATTATAGATTAACTTATTATACTCTGGAATATCAGACCAAAGATACTGATATCTTGGTAGCATTCCGAGTCACTCCTCAACCCGGAGTGCCCCCCGAGGAAGCAAGAGCAATAGTAGCGACTGAATCTTCCACCGGTACATGGACAACTGTTTGGACCGATGGACTTACCAGTCTTGATCGTTACAAGGGGCGATGCTATGACATCGAGCCTGTTCCTGGAGAGGAAAATCAATTTATTGCCTATGTAGCTTACCCCTTAGACCTTTTTGAAGAAGGTTATGTTACCAACCTGTTCACTTCCATTGTAGGTAATGTATTTGGATTCAAATCCCTATGGGCTCTACGTCTGGAAGATCTACGAATTCCTCCTGCTTATTCCAAAACTTTCCAAGGTCCACCCCATGGTATTCAAGTTGAAAGAGATAAATTAAACAAATATGGCCATACCTTGTTGGGGTGTACTATCAAACCAAAATTGGGTCTATCTGCCAAGAATTATGGTAGAGCAGTTTACGAATGTCTCCGCGGTGGACTTGATTTTACCAAGGATGATGAGAACATGAATTCCCAACCATTCATGCGCTGGAGAGATCGTTTTGTCTTTTGTGCAGAATCAATTTATAAAGCTCAAGCGAAGACGGGTGAAATTAAGGGGCATTACTTGAATGCTACTGCAGGTACATGTGAAGAAATGATGAAAAGAGCAAATTTCGCCTATGAATTGGGAGTTCCCATAGTCATGCATGACTATCTGACCCCTAGCGGAAATTTATCATGCAAATCGAAAGAAGATAAAAAACCGTTACGATCAGGTAAAAAAATAATAATAATAATAATAAATTAAAAAAGAAAAAATAAAATGATAAAACATTCTTGGAACATAAATTTGGAAGAAATGATGAAAGCAGGAGTTCATCTCGGTCATAAAACTAGAAAATGGAATCCTAAAATGGCACCTTACATTTTTACAGAGCGTAGAAATCTTCATATTATAAATCTGACTCAAACTGCTCGTTTTTTATCAGAAGCCTGTAATTTGGTGTTTGATGCGGCAGAAAAAGGGAAACAATTTTTGATAGTTGGTACAAAAAATCCAGCAGCTGATGCTACTGAATCAGCTGCTTTAGGAGCTCGATGTCATTATGTCAATCAAAAATGGCTCGGCGGTATGTTAACTAATTGGTCCACTACAAAAATTAAACTTCGGAAGTTGAAATATTTGAAGAAAAAGCAAGATACAGGGGGATTCCATCAATTTACGAAGAAAGAAGCAGCAAGGCTCAAGAGACAATTGGACCAATTGCAGAAATATCTAGGTGGGATTAGATACATGACAAGTTTGCCCGATATTGTCATAATTGTCGATCAAAAAAAACAATACACTGCTATTGAGGAATGCATAACTTTAGGTATTCCAACAATTTGCTTAGTTGATACAGATTGTGATCCAGATCTCGTGGATATCCCAATTCCAGCCAATGATGATTCTATAACTTCAATCCGATTGGTCTTGAATAAATTAACTTCAGCAATTTGCGAAGGTACGTTACTATACGAAGAAGCTACGTTCATATAGCTATATGAAAGGTGGTGAATTAAAAATAAAAAAAAAAGCGGGGCCTAGAACTGAGTTGGCTACTATTCTAAGATCGTCTTCTCTCCCGTCATCCAGAATTAATGCACTTCGAACTTCTGGTGCAGCAATGTCGAAGTCACCTTCCTCGCCATAATCATCATATAAGCCATGACTAAGGTTGGTACCCCAAAAAGGCGCATCTCTCTTAATCTCTGAAAGTTTCAATTCGTTCAAAAAAATTTTCTTGAAAAGAGCATAAATATTAAGATCTAAGGCCTTTTCAGTTTTTCCTTTAGAAATAACCAAATTTTCCAGCTTTTCTCCGACCTTTCTTCTTTGAAGTAGATCGAATAGAGGGAGCCACCTTTTTAAAATAGATTTCACTTTTTTATTTTCTGGAAAGAATAAAATATGAGCAGAGCTCTCTTTTTCAAAATCCTCGTCCTCTTTTTGATCAGAGATCTGTTCGTTCTTCTCTGATTCGAAGAGGGACCATAACCTCTTATCAATGAAGAAAAAGAACCTATTCATCAGCCTAGGAAAGACCTCGTTCCATGAACGGTGCTCCTCTCTGAGCTTACCAATGACATCCTCGTTCTGTGTTTCCTTTTTAAAAAATAAGGCGAACTCATCAATTATTGAGTTCGATACCATCTCAATCTCAGATACCTCGTGGAACAACCGATCTGAGGGGGTTAAGCCAACCGAATAAAAGGAACACATAAATTTATTTAGTTTCTTCGTGAAAAAATTAAAAATAGAAGACACTTCTATTGCTTCAATACATTTTGGCATTCTTTCTTTAAGTTCATTTTCTTTCTTCAGAGATCCTAGTATAGTGGTGAGTTCCTCAATAGAAAGTTTTTTAAGTTGCTTAGTAGTAAATTTTTTAAGCAACTTAGTGAATTCCTCAGGAGTAAATTCCATTTCAGTAATAAGTATCCTCCTCGTATTAGGGAGCTCCGTCTCTTCTTCTTCTTCTTCTTCTTCTTCTTCTTCTTCTTTAGAAGGAAGTTCTGTCTCTTCTTCTTCTTTAGAAGTAAATTCTGTCTCTTCTTCTTCTTTAGAAGGAAGTTCTGTCTCTTCTTCTTCTTTATAAGTAAATTCTGTCTCTTCTTCTTCTTTATAAGTAAATTCTGTCTCTTCTTCTTCTTTATAAGTAAATTCTGTCTCTTCTTCTTCTTTAGAAGGAAGTTCTGTCTCTTCTTCTTCTTTATAAGTAAATTCTGTCTCTTCTTCTTCTTTATAAGTAAATTCTGTCTCTTCTTCTTTTGGAGCAGAAGCCCTTTTCTGAAGCTGTTCAGCCATCTCTTGAGCTAATCTATCCTTCTTTTTCTGAAGCTCTTTAGATATCTCTTGAGCTAATTTATCCTCAAAAGATAAAGGTGTAGGTGGTAGTAATATCTTCTTAGATATACATAAAGGGATCCATGCGGATCTCAATTGCTGCATTATTCCCCGAAAAGGCCCACTTAGGAAAGGATCTTCTATTTCAGGAAGGCACATTCCACTTTCCGTGCAGAATTTAACTCTTTTGTCTATCACATCTAGAATAGGGGATCCTTTGCTTAGAGCTTTTACTCGGTGTTCGAGCTCTCTGCCTAAGTAATCCCTTCTTATTTTTTTTGCCACAATCCATTTAGAAAATTGATCTTGATTAGAAGAATAAATTTCTGATCCTGAAACTGATCCTGAACGCCTGACGAAAAACGCCAATTTTTGGCGAATCATTTCGGCAGATAAAAATCTGCCCGGGGTGGATGTGTAAGAAAGTCGCTCTCTTCCATCGCTGATGCAAGTATCAAAAAAATAATCAGATACCTCTGTCTTGATAGGGCCAAAAAAATCACCCTGAACAGGACATTCAGGGTCTACCTGAATATATTCGAATGGCCAATTCCATCTGCGATAATCATAAAACAGATTGGGCCACGTTTTTCCAATCCATGGGGATATGACAAACTCAGCACTGTAGGGTTTGCTTTCTTCGTCGTCATTTCTGTCTTCTTCTTCTTCGTCTAATTCGGACGTTTTGGCATCGATTGCATCTTCACTGTACATCGTCAAGATACTGGTTTTTTTATTTTTTTTGTTTTCTTTCCAAGTGGAAGTTTTTTTAGAAGTTTTTTTGGCATTATATTTTGCCAATAATCTTGCTCTTTTGTTCCCCCCTTGTGTTTCCCCCCCCAATTCTTGAATGGCTTCTTCAACCAATTCAAAAGGTTGTATGAGTACGTCTTTTTCAAAAATTTCTTCGTTGAACCTTTTAGAGAATATAGGATTTGGAGTGTTCCCACCAAAACAAAATAGAAAAAAGTACCCAAAGAATTGAACCTGCGACCTCCATCACCCCAAGATGGCATGCTACCAAATTGCGCCATGCCCCGTTATAATGACTAACATCACATTGATTCAAATAAAAATAAATAAATAAATGGAAAAGACCAAAGTCTTTGAATCTATTGAAAAATTAGCATATCTATCCTTATAATATTGAATACCAACCCAACAAGCCGCCATGGTGAAATTGGTAGACACGTTGTTCTTAGGAAGTAGTGCTAGAGCATCTCGGTTCGAATCCGAGTGGTGGCATTCTGGTAATAAGATACCACGAATTCAACCCCTTCCCTATAGACATAGATTACTATCATTATTTGATCTCTGTCTATTGATTTATGATAGATCAATCAATTTGATCTTTATCTCATCGATCCTATTCAAAATAAAATTAAGAAATGGGTTTATTATTATGTTAATCACATTAGAACATATATCAGCTCATGTCTCTTTTTCTCTGATTTTTGTTGTTACTCTCATTTATTGGGTAACCTTAGTTTATCCAATTGAAGGATTAACTAGCTCGGGAGGAAAGGACATGATAGTTACTTTTGTTTGTATAACCGGATTATTAGTTACTTGTTTGCTTTATTCGGGACATTTACCATTAAGTAATCTGTATCGAAGATCTATTTTATTACTTAAGTTGTATGTAAGGAGAATAAAATTTGTTATTGGTAAGAAATGAATAGGTCTATATAGACCATAGGCCATCAATATACCGGGAAATGCTATACCAACTGAGGGGATTGCATCTGTGAAAGATTCGGACCAATTCTCCGGATGGTTCTTATAGAAATGGTTCATCGATGGAGTCAACCATTGAGTTAATATATCATAACTCATTTCTCCTCGAAAAAAAGGAACTCCTATCAATCCAACGAACAGAGTAAATATTCCTAATACAACTAACGGGAATAGCATTGTATTGTCCGATTCTTTTGGGTATGCAAAATATCCTTTATTGAAGAAAGGATAAGGGGCAACCAAATTCCCCTTCTTTTTAGAGAATTGTCCCATCTTATCTAAAATTTTCAATGTTTCTTTGGAGAAGTAGTTCTTCGTTCCTATAAATTGAGACGATATAGAATCCATTCTAGTTCTACTGAATGTGCTGGATTCCCCCACTCCCCACATAGAAGTGGAATAGAGCATATGATTGAATCTGTCAATTTGTTGATTAATATAATTAATTTTGTTCATTTAATAAAAAATAGATTTATCCCATATACCGACGGAATTACTCCGTAATTCATTGCTCTAGCAAATGATAAAACCACATTGTTTTCACTTAGGCCTTAACAAACGAATTGTTGTTAGTTACAAATGAACTGTTGTTTAGCATTTATTTCATTCCAAACAATGTGCAATTCGGTCAGATATATTGTTTTCTTATCAGCTTCTCTTTAAAAAGTTCAAGAGTTCTGTTGAAGAAGTACCATCTGTTTCATGTAATCCGTACACCCAGTCATTCCTAATTACTGGATAAATCAGACATGGGGCTTCCACTACACTAGGTGGGAAAGGTCCTATATAAGAAAAATTTACGGCCTAAATGGAATAGGTAACATAATAAATTATGGTCTAATTTAGTCATCTTGCAAACAATCCGTAATCTCCTTCATTACCCGACCTACCAGACAAAACAAGTTCACTAACTATCCTTTTTTCGTTCTCCCCATATCGGTCGATATATACAAAAGGGGTAATGAAGGAGGCATATTATCATTCTGATTGTTCGTTCCATCGATGCTCTGTTCCTCTGCAGACAGGAAAGGAAGGAATAACTCAATCAAATTCCGAGAAGCTTCGTAGAGTGCCTCTCTAGGAGTTAATCCTCCATTCGTCCATATCTCAAGAAAAATAATTTCTTTTATCTCATTTCCGGTCCAATAAGAATGAATACTATAATTTACACTTCGAACAGGCATAAAGACAGCATCTATAGGAAAAATTCCATCTTTAGAATTGTAATTTTTTGGATTTTGTAAAATATATTCGTGCCCTTTTTCAATTTGTAACTTTATATCCAAGGTAATTGATTTATTTATGTTAGCTATATGTTGTGTAGTATCAATTATTTTCGCAGAAGGCGGTAATATGATATCTTGAGCGGTTACATTTTTGGGTCCAACGATATAGAGAGATGCTTCTCGAATTCCGTACGGATCACTTCTAAGTACAATTTCTTTCAGATTCATCAAAATATCATGCACTGATTCTTCAATACCTATTATTGCAGAATATTCATGTGTTATGTTTTGAAATTTTGCACGTGTGATACATGTTCCTTCTACTTCTCCAAGTAAAGCTCTTCGCATTCCAATACCTCTGGTATTAGCTTGACCTTTGCAAAGCGGATATAGAATGAAATGGCCATAATGAAGACACTTACTGTCTTCTCTGGATTCGACGCACTTCCATTGTGGTCTCTTAAGAGAGACTGAGATTTCATCTTGAATCATATTAAATTCATTTTATTTGAATAGATTATTTTATCATTTTTTCTGTTAAAATTCATTCAATTTTTAAAAGTATTGGGGTTGGTTGAATATATCTACCAAAATAAATTAAACCCTTCTTTGTAAGACCTGCATAAAAATATGCAACTGATGTGAGCGAAGCTAGAGAAACTGTAGTATTAATATCATTTGTAGGCGCGGCTAACTCCCCATGGGGTAATTTGAGAATTCCCCAAGGGAGAAGAGCACCTGACCAGTTAGAAACAAAGATAAATAGGAACATAGTTCCGATAAAAGGAACCCAAGAACCATATTCTTCTTCGCCAATCTGAGTTCTAGTTAAGTCCCGAATAAATTCGAGAACATATTCCACAAAATTTTGACCACCGGTCGGAATGGTTTGTGGATCTCGAACAGCTATGGCAGCTGAACCTAATAAGACAGCAATTACAACCCAGGAGGTAATAAGTACCTGTGCATGAACTTGAAACCCGCCTATTTGCCAATAGAAATGTTGACCTACCTCCACACCAGATATTTCGTAGAAATGATTCAGTGCGCTAATAGTAGGAGATTGTATAATACCCATGTTACCCTTTACAAAAATGAACTTCAAAAATAAATTATTTTGGTTGAATGACCGATTCTTCCATTATTTAACTCTCATCAGAGATTTTGGCACAAAATGAAATAACGGAATGGTTATTTGATCAAGGAGATTTATTGATTTCAATAAGAATATTTGTGGTGATTTTAATATATTCTCTGAGATTTGGGAATAGTAGCCAACCTAATAAATTTGCTCTTATGAGATCTTAGAATAGTAGCCAACTCAGTTCTAGGCCCCGCTTTTTTTTTTATTTTTAATTCACCACCTTTCATATAGCTATATGAACGTAGCTTCTTCGTATAGTAACGTACCTTCGCAAATTGCTGAAGTTAATTTATTCAAGACCAATCGGATTGAAGTTATAGAATCATCATTGGCTGGAATTGGGATATCCACGAGATCTGGATCACAATCTGTATCAACTAAGCAAATTGTTGGAATACCTAAAGTTATGCATTCCTCAATAGCAGTGTATTGTTTTTTTTGATCGACAATTATGACAATATCGGGCAAACTTGTCATGTATCTAATCCCACCTAGATATTTCTGCAATTGGTCCAATTGTCTCTTGAGCCTTGCTGCTTCTTTCTTCGTAAATTGATGGAATCCCCCTGTATCTTGCTTTTTCTTCAAATATTTCAACTTTCGAAGTTTCATTTTTGTAGTGGACCAATTAGTTAACATACCGCCGAGCCATTTTTGATTGACATAATGACATCGAGCTCCTAAAGCAGCTGATTCAGTAGCATCAGCTGCTGGATTTTTTGTACCAACTATCAAAAATTGTTTCCCTTTTTCTGCCGCATCAAACACCAAATAAATATATATATATATATATATATATATATATATATATATATATATATATATTATTGATATAGAAACTAATTCTATGGCACAACGTGCTATTGTAAATCCCTCCAGTTAGAATATTCTAACGACACGATACGCTATTGTCAATCCCGCAATGACAGAGAAATAAATGAATTTTTGGATTATCATTACATTAAGACAAAATATTAGACACATCCAGAGAAGATCCTAGGCTTATTTATGGCATATAATAAAAAAAAACAAGATTTTCTTTTTCATTAAGAAAATCTTGTACAAAACATAATTTCAAATTTTTTATGGGAAATAAGTCTCTTATTTCATTGAGATAGAAAATGTTCTATATTTGCCCATATATAGCGTCTCGCATAGTTTAGAAACATTATCACATAGTATAGTACGGGAAAACCAATTACTAAAAGAATATAGTATATGAGAAAAAAAAATGGAAAATAGAATATATACTTATATATTGGACGAAAATATACAAAGATTTTCCTGAAATTTTTCATCGCGTAAATTTGATATCTTTTATCAAATTCCCTTTTGATTAGAAGTTTTGTTTCTTTCAGGATGTCCAGTAGGTCCTTCACTACTTTCAGTAGTTTCATTAATTGAAATTTCATTATTTTAATTACCTCCTTAAATGAGTTTCAATTTGTTAAGAGATATTTTCCCTCTCTTAAATATAATTAAGTTTGCCCTCTTCAAAATATCATAAATATTTTTAGGGAACTTAGCTCCCCCTTTTTTTTTTTTAAGGAAATCTAGAAGAGGAAGGAATATTTCAATAAAATTCCTTTTTTTCGATCATAAAAACCCACTACCCAAAGAGTTATTCTTTCTCTTTGAAACTCAAAGATCATTACAACAATTTTATAGGTAGCTCATTGGGCTAGATAGACAATAAAAATACCCCCTCGGGTAATGTATATGAGGTTTTATCCTCGTACGGCTCGAGCAAGAATTTTTTGGATAAGATCTACCTACCCATAAGTTATCCGATAACATAGAATTTTATTGAGTAATATGGATTTATATGGATTTCAAGATTTACCAAAAGCTTGGTTCAATTTAATTCCCTATCGTGAAGTGGGTTTAATGACAGTGATTTATTTGAATAAAGAATTTGGAATGCCTTATATATCCACAGCTCCCATGGGAGCTGTAGATATAGCAGAGTGGATCCGACAGATCCACCAAAACTTGAATACCTTGGCTCCTAGTTCATCAAGCAAAAGGGTTGATTATGAACCCTATATTGATGGAAAAACTCTATTTGTTTCCCAAGCTGCTTGGTTCTCAAGATCTATTGATTGTTTGAATTTGACGGGTAAAGAAACAGTGGTTTTTGGTGATGCAACTCATGCCACTTCAATCACTAAGATACTTGCTCGAGAGATGGGAATTCATGTAAGTTGTGTAGGTACTTTTTGTAAACATGATGCGGAATGGTTCAAAGAGCAAATTCAAGGTTTCTGTGATGAGATACTGATTACAAACGATCATGCTGAAGTAGGAGATATGATCGCTCACGTGGAACCATCTACAATATTTGGTACTCAAATGGAATGTCATATTGGTAAATGCCTAGATATTCCTTGTGGAGTTATTTCTGTGCCAGTTCATATCCAAAATTTTCCCTTGGGATACCGACCTTTTCTGGGTTACGAGGGTACTAATCAAATAGTTGATCTAGTTTATAACTCATTTGCTCTGGGTATGGAGGAACATCTTCTAGACATTTTTGGTGGTCATGATACTAAATAAATAATGACTAAATCATTATCCATGAATATAGGCTTAATTTGGAATCCTAAAAGTCAACTAGAATTACGTAAAATCCCTCGTTTTGTCAGAGAAAAAGTAGAGAGAAATACTGAGAAATTTGCACGACAAAAGGGTATTGGAACCATTATTGTCGAAGTAATGTATGCAGATAAAGAAGCGCTCAGTAACTAGCTAGGGCAATGAAATTTTTATTTAAAAAAAAAATGTATTGTATAAATTGAGTTAATGACTATTCATAATTACGTATCAATTTTCTTTGAGGTCGGGTACCTACCTTAGGTTAAAACTTGGGTAGAACATAATATGCTAGAAAGCAACATGCAACTTGAACGACACGATTGGTTTTGTGGATTATGACATTGGACATTATCGATCTGAACTAAGATACTCTTAGTTCAACATTTTTATTCTAAGAAAGATATGTTTCTTAACGGAGCTTCACTAGGAACGAAATATCAATTCGTCTCTCAATTAGGAGACAGATAGGATCTAGAGTTAGTGTATATGAAATAAATGAGCTAGAATCATTTTGTAAGTCTACATTGTTATTAAATATTAGAAATTCCATAGACCACCTAATTGGCACCAACGACTAAAATCTCCTTGTGCTTCAGGACCCCATAATAGCAGCAAAGAATGTGCTAAACTATTAGCTGGAGTAGAAACTGCAGCAGTTAAAAAATTACAACCTTCCAAATAGGAACTGGCCAATCCGTGAGTATACCATGAAGTCACAAAGGTTGTACCCGTAAACCATCCACCTAGGGCAAAATATGCACAAGGAAAAAGCAATAGACCGGACCAACCCACAAAAACAAAACGGTCTCTGAAACAGAATACCCAGAAGACTTTTGGGAAATTGGAATTCAAATAAGGATTCTATCTCCCTTTCGCTTTAGACCTTGGCGTGAAGGGGGGCACTCTGAAGGAGATACTGGTTATTTAGCGATGAATCCCATCGTGTTAACTGAAAAACCTTTTTCTGACGCGGTTGATACTGAAAACCAGAAAAAAGAGGATATGTTCCAAGTCCTTTCGGAAGAATTCTTGGGACCTATTAGAAAATTCTGGGGACCTCGTATCCAAGAATTGATAAGACGTATCAAAGAATTGATACGACCAGTAATAAAAGTTATCAAAGCATTGATAATACGTGTCAAAGAATTGACAATACGGTTGAGAGAACGTATTAAACTTTTGATAATAAAGATAAAAATCAGAACATTGGTAAAACGTATCAAAGAATGGATACAGCTTTTTATAAAACTTATCAAAGAATTAATAAGCCGTATCAAAGAATTTATACGGAGAAAAAACAATTAAATTCTATTATTATGGTGCGCCATAAAAAAACAATTAAATTCTATTATTGCTCGATCAAATCGAGCGGGTCATTTAGGAACAAGGTTCAAATCTTTCGGTCTGTTAGGATGCCTCAGCTGCATACATCACTGCACTTCCACTTGACACCTATCGGAATGAAAAACGGCTCGTCTCGCCGTGACCTTATCTTGGATTCTACTTTTGTAGCTTGATCCCCTGCAAGGATCGCGAACCCGTCGTTCCCCCAGCCGTGTTTACGACCAGAGGCTCGTGGGGAAGTAAGAATAGGAGAGCACTCATCTTGGGGTGGGCTTCTTACTTAGATGCTTTCAGCAGTTATCCGCTCCGCACTTGGCTACCCAGCGTCTACCGTGGGCACGATAACTGGTACACCAGAGGTGCATCCTTCCTGGTCCTCTCGTACTAGGGAAAGGTCCTCTCAATGCTCTAACGCCCACACCGGATATGGACTAAACTGTCTCACGACGTTCTGAACCCAGCTCACGTACCGCTTTAATGGGCGAACAGCCCAACCCTTGGAACGTACTACCGCCCCAGGTGGCGAAGAGCCGACATCGAGGTGCCAAACCTTCCCGTCGATGTGGACTCTTGGGGAAGATCAGCCTGTTATCCCTAGAGTAACTTTTATCCGTTGAGCGACGGCCCTTCCACTCGGCACCGTCGGATCACTAAGGCCGACTTTCGTCCCTGCTCGACGGGTGGGTCTCGCAGTCAAGCTCCCTTCTGCCTTTGCACTCGAGGACCGATGTCCGTCCGGCCCGAGGAAACCTTTGCACGCCTCCGTTACCTTTTGGGAGGCCTACGCCCCATAGAAACTGTCTACCTGAGACTGTCCCTTGGCCTGTAGTCTTGACGCAAGGTTAGGATTCAGGCTCTTCTAGAGTGGTATCTCACTGATGGCTCAGACCCCCCCGGAAGGGGGCCTTCTTCGCCTTCCACCTAAGCTGCGCAAGAAGAGCCCAAATGATCAGAATCTATTATTGACCAATAGAATAATGAATCAGTGCCCATATTGAATTAAATATCTGAAGTACAAATATTTATATCCAGTATACCAAATAGGTAAATGAGGTAACTTTTTTGTTTAGTGAATGGGATCATGAAGAATAATATTAGAACTTATCGTGCACATAATGAATCGACCTGAACTGGTATATGATATTATTTTGGCCCCTCTAACGCTAGGTCTCATATTAGGAGGTCTAGGAGTAGTATTACTTACTAATCTAATTTATTCCGCCCTTTCATTGGGACTAGTTCTTGTTTGTATATCCCTATTGTATATTCTATTGAACGCGGATTTTGTAGCTGCTGCACAAATACTGATCTACATAGGAGCTGTCAATATTTTGATCGTATTCGCCGTGATGTTGATTAATAACCATAAATATTTAAATTCTGCCCCCCCCTGGACCATCGGAGATAGCATCACTTCAATAGTTTGTACGAGTCTTTTTTGTTCATTAATTACTATTATCCTGAACATATCATGGTTCGGGATATCTCTGACTAACAAATCAGATCAAATTTTGGAACGAGACTTAACAAACAATGTTCAACGTATTGGGGCTCATTTATCCACTGATTTTTTCCTCCCATTCGAACTTATTTCTATAATTCTTCTAGTTGCTCTAATAGGAGCAATTACTATAGCTCGCCTAGAAGACACAGTTTGAATAAAAAGTTGCAAATGAACGTTCTCGTGCGTGTTATTAGGATAAGTAGGATCTTTGATCTTCTAGATCATGGAGGAATCCTTTCATTCATTAGATAATGGAAAATAACCAACTTGATAAAACTTTTGTTTGTATCTGAAGAGGCCGAGATATGAGGAGTTAATCTATTATGCTCGAGCATGCGCTTATTTTAGGTGCTTATTTATTATCTATTGGCATTTATGGGCTAGTAACAAGTCGGAACATGGTTAGAGCACTTATGTGTCTTGAGCTAATACTGAATGCGGTTAATTTAAATCTAGTAACATTCCCAGATTCTTTTGATAATAGGCAAGTAAAGGGGGACATCTTCTCGATCTTTGTTACAGCTATTGCAGCCGCTGAAGCAGCTATTGGATTAGCTATTGTTCTGGCAATATATCGTAACAGAAAATCAACTCGTATTGATCAATTTAATTTGTCAAAATGGTAATAGAATCTATAATATTTCCAGATTTTCAATCAGTCTATCTACCCCGATTCAAATAGATAATAGGTCTATCTATCTAAGAGATAAATCTAGATATATCTCTTATCTGTATGTGATAAAGATTGATATAGTATTACGATCAATCAAGAACATGATTCATATTGAACTCATTATAATCACCTGCCCAACACGATTGGGCCAGATTTGGTTAAATCTGGAGAGATGAAACTGATATAAATTTATTTGTCTTATTGAACAGATGGAATCTGAATATATCCATTATATCACTGATAGCACAATTATTGATTTGTTTTATATTCATAATATCTCGTTATTGGCCATCGTTTCGTTATTGGCCATATATTAATTAGAAGATCTTATCAAATTGATACCTTTTTACATACTAACTAATGGGAGTTCTTAGATCCAATGGCACATTCAGTCAAAATTTATGATACATGTATCGGTTGTACCCAGTGTGTACGAGCTTGTCCCACGGATGTATTGGAAATGATACCTTGGGAAGGATGTAAAGCTAAGCAAATTGCTTCTGCTCCAAGAACAGAAGACTGCGTAGGTTGTAAGAGGTGTGAATCCGCTTGTCCAACGGATTTCTTAAGTGTACGCGTTTATTTATGGCATGAAACAACTCGCAGTATGGGTCTAGCTTACTGATCTATATGCACAACCAAAATGGTTAGATCCATCCCATACCAATTTTTAATTCTCCTTTTTTTCTTTCATTGATCAAAACCCATACTCGACCCAAGATCTCGAGCATGGGTTTTGATATCGAAAGTCTCTTTGCTTTCCATTATGAGCAATTTACCTTGGTTAACAATAATTGTTATTTTGCAAAAACAATTTGTCACCTCTCCCATAGTCATATTATTCCATAAATTAAAATAATCCCATAGACATAATGGAATGGGATTATTTTAATTTATGACCGTAATCTCCTTTTTCATTTGTTACTTTGGTGGGCATGAACACAAATTTTCTAGATCCATTTTGATGTAATCATCGCCCTGACCGAAGGTTAATGACGATCCAATGTGCCTATTCGAGGGACGGAGAAGTATGATGAAGATTGCTCCGATGGATTATATCCACTGATTAATTTAATCATTTTTATAAGATCCACTAATAGGGAAAACTTACATTCATTAGAGGGAGTAGTCTCGTAGTACTATACATCGAGAATCGATCCTACTGATCTAGTAAATGAACAAGAACCAAATAATTCTGGCTCTCTTGATTCAAGTGAGAGAGATGCCCGAGCTTGCCCCTGATCTTCCATGAAAAATAAAAGAAGAGTTCGGGGTAACTGGAACTAGAAAGGGGGACAAAGTCCCAGTGATGTTGTTGATATGGGTCAAATATGTTAGTGAACCTCTAATTATTTCTGTGAAGATAGTTGTAATCGAAAGAAGCACAAATGAAAATTATGCTAGCTTCATTATGATAAGGTAATAGGGGTCAACCTTTCTGTAATGGAATTGAGATTCCCAATCCAATTGAGAATTTGAGACAGATTCAATAATCCATTCCATATTATAATGATTGTCTGGTATCAGTAAGAATTATTTGGCAATGATCCATTGTATAAATTGTATCATGATTATCCTATTTTTATCTACATTCCTTTATTTTTGTATGTGAATATACATATACAATGGTCATTGTATTTTCATTATACAATGATCGTTTCACTCCTTTTATCGTTCGGATCACGAGCAAATGAGAACAGAACTTATTGAGTTCACCGAATCTGTAGAAACAGTTTTTTAAATAGGAATATATATATTTTTTTCTATTATTCATCAGTCAATCTAATGAACATCCTTTTGGAATATTCCCTATCTATTACTATTCTGAATAATATTCAGAATAATGATTTGAAATAGACTGTTCACATATTTGTGATCGGAAAGAAATAAAATTTTATGGTATTGTGCACCAGAAAATCATTTTGTTTATGGGATCATTTTCGTATGGGGAATGAAGGAAATTATAAAATATCTAATTGACTATGCCTAGATCTCGGAGAAATGATAATTTTATCAATAAGACCTTCACAATTGTAGCAGATATCTTATTGCAAATAATTCCAATGGCTTCAGGAGAGAAAGAGGCATTTACCTATTACAGAGATGGTGTGATTTGAAATATTTTCTCTTTCTATTTTTTTATTATTTATAGAAATGGGATTCAAGTTATTGAGTCAAAGAAAACTTACGCTTAGTGAAGGTGAGTTTTAGACATAGAACAATTCCTTCTGTCATGTATCCCCGATTGATGCAGCCTTAGATGCTTTGATCTTCTGAGATTCTAGTATCAAGCGAAAGGTTACACCTATGTAATAGGTCTCAATGGTCAAACCCACCTATCTGATAGGCACGCATAGAGGAAAAAGCACTACATGTGGGAATCGACAACACAAACGCTTCGTTATCATACACATTACCCTTTTTATTAAATATTATAAGGGGTTAATGAGAATGGTTGGGACAACAAACATCCATATCGTTTGTATTTCGGATACCCATATCATAGAACCATCGGAGATTGTTGAAGTGACTAATTCTCAAAAAATACAGTGCGTTAAGGACAAAGAAATGGTTAGAGGTTCTATTTGTAGTGCTAAGATCCCTGGTGTTCAAAAAGAATCTTTGCAAGGAGGATGGCTAGAGATTCATCGCAAATACACTAGCCCCTGTCAATTCATAATATAGGGTAAGAATATTTTTCCAATTTTACGGATTACTTCCTTTAATATGTAAAAAAGGGAGGAGTCGTATGAGGTGAGAATCTCATGTACTGTTTTGGAGTGGAGATCATTTCAATTGAATGAACGACCGTAACGGATGTCAGCTCAATCCGAAGGAGAATATGCGGAAGCTCTACAAAATTATTATGAAGCCATGCGGCTGGAAATTGACCCTTATGATCAAAGTTATATACTCTATAATATAGGTCTTATTCACACGAGTAATGGGGAGCATACCAAGGCTTTGGAATATTATTTCCAGGCATTAGAACGAAACCCATCTTTACCCCAAGATCTTAATAATATGGCCTTGATCTGTCATTACGTGCGGCTATCTGTACTATAGAATGAATTCGTTTAGAACTACTACGGAGAAGGGCAAAATAAGAGGCTTTCTACATATGCACTGTCCAAAGTAATGGTTTTTTATCAGCTGTAGTCAAAATATCATCCATTATATGAGCCAAAATAGGAATAGATAAATAGAGCCTAAATATTCTATGGATAAAATCATTCAATTGATGGGAAAAGCACCATAAAGATCCACTGATCTTTTCTATCAAAAAATTCATAAAACTACTTATCAAATTAAAATTAGTAGTATCCTTCTAATTTTATAAGCTAAGTTCTGATGAACTTGAATTGGTTTCACATTTGGACTGGATTACTTTATTATTTTATTGGAAGAAAAATAATGCACCCGGAGGAGCAGAGGAGGGTTCTCTACCCGCAGGGGACACAAAGAGAAGAGGTGTACCTTGCAGGATTGGAGCCTCGCAATTACTAGCGAATATGCTTTTTCTTTTATACCCTTCCTCGTTCATGGTTTGAGATTCTGGTGTCCCAGGCGTAGAGGAACCACACCAATCCATCCCGAACTTGGTAGTTAAACTCTACTGCGGTGACGATACTGTAGGGGAAGCCCTGCGGAAAAATAGCTCGATGCCAGGATGATAAAAAGCTTTATGTCTCTTATTTCTATTCAGAGGTCCTCTTCTTTTCAAAACCCCGACATTCCTTCTTTCCCGCTCCACACTTCGGAACGCAATACCTGTTCCATCATAAAAAAAATTAAATCGAAATTTGCTCTTTTCTTAATAGAAGAGACATTTGTCGATAAGCTTGTGCTTGTTTGGAGAGATCATCATAAATTATTAATGTATGTTGTTCTTTATACATGAAGTATTCGGCTAAAGCTGCTCCTGTATAAGGAGCAAGATATTGTAATGTAGCAGGAGAATCCGCATTTTCCGCTACCACAATTGTATATTCCATTGCGCCACAGTCTCGGAATGTATTAACTACCTGAGCTACAGAAGAAGCTTTTTGACCAATAGCTACATAAACACATATTACATTTTGACCCTTTTGATTGATAATCGTATCTGTAGCTACTGCTGTCTTGCCAGTCTGTCTGTCCCCAATAATTAATTCTCGCTGACCACGTCCTATGGGGATCATAGAATCAATAGCAATAAGACCCGTTTGAAGAGGTTCATATATAGAACGTCTCGAAATAATACCTGGAGCGGAAGATTCGATCAATCGAAATTCGGAAGCTGAAATTTTACCCTTACCATCAATAGGTTGGGCTAGAGCATTTACAACACGACCCAAATAAGCATCACTTACTGGTATCTGAGCAATTTTTCCTGTTGCTTTTACGGAGCTGCCCTCTTGTATCATCAAGCCATCACCCATTAATACAGCTCCGACATTATTTGATTCTAGATTTAGGGCAATACCTACTGTACCATCTACAAATTCAACTAATTCACCTGCCATTACTTTATCAAGACCATGAATACGAGCAATGCCATCTCCTACTTGAAGTACGGTGCCAATATTAACGACTTTTACTTCGTTATTATATTGCTCGATCTGTTTGCGTATCATATTACTAATTTCGTCGGGTCGAATAGTTGCCATTAAATTAACACTAGTTCATTCTTTGAAAAATAAGACCTATATAAAGCAGCTTATAGATATATAGCTATATGTAATATAGCTATATATCTATATAAGCTAATCAGTTATGTTTTTCATGGCTCTAAGCAGGCCGATATTATGATCGATAGTACGTAAATGTAACTCACTATTCAAACGAATATTCAAAGTTCCTAGAGCTCTTTGGACAGCTTGGTGAGAAACTTGCTGTCGGACCTGTTCAATTGCTCTTTGTTGTTCAAAGTGAACGGTCTCATTCTTGGATTCCTCTAATTGTTCCAAATTTGCAGAAGCAGCTTTGATGAAATCCTCTTTTTCTTGTTCTATTTGGGAGTATCCATTTAACCGGATTTCGCCCACTCTCTTTTCTACTTCCCGTAAGCGAGCTCGAGCTTGTTCGAGCTGATTGGCAGCTCCTTTACATAATTCTTCTGAATTCCGAATAGTACTCAAGATTTTCTGTTTACGATTATCTAATAGATTACTTAATGAAAGTAGATTATCTATTCATAAATTGAACAAATTTATAATCTCTTCCCAAACCGAACACGAACCTTTCGATTCATTCGGCTCTCCTGCTCAGTTTTTTTTATGGGACAACGTATAAATCCCTTTTTTAACCAAGCCTGCCCTTTCCGTTCATATTATGGAAAAATAGGATCAATCTATCAAAGACCGAAATCTCCGAAGGGCTCTTTCGCAAAAAGGAATTTTTGATTATCGACAAAGTTGTTCTTGTGTATGTGTGTTTTTTTCCTCTTTTCTCTTTCCTTCTTTCTCCTCTTTTCTTTCCATTCGTGTTTCCTCTTTACCTTTTCTTGAATAAATTCCCTCCTGTGTAGGTCGTCGATTCAGCGTTGAAACCAAAACAAAATTGGATGGGAGATTAGGACTATTTTTCAGTAGATAGATCGAATCATTCCATTGATATGAATGTTATATATCGGATCAATCTCCAACTATGCCTTTGAACCCATCTCATATCGGCACAGCGGTGGAAAGAGTACCCAGTTGCGCTTGGACTTCAAGCAGTTCAGCTTTATGAAGCTTATCAAGATGATTCTTATAGCTTATCATTAGGAGCTAATTATGGTCTAAAGCATAAGAATCATCCTAATTCATTCAGGATTGAATGGATTCAGTTTATGAAAAAAAAAAAAGAGAGCTACGGGTCGATGGAAACTAAGGAAATTGATTCTGTAACAAATGAAATGAGGGCTCCATTGCAGAGGGAAGACCTGAACATCAATTTAATTTAAAATCTATGGGAACGATGGAAACTGTGACTGTATAAGATCATATAGAAATCTAAATCATCTTGATTGAAATTAAGAGGAATAAAGCATAAGGAAGAAATAGAGTTAACTTCTCCCTACCTAATAGCTAATAAAGATTAAACTGGTTATGTGTCTTTACAAAATATCGGAAATGTAAATCTATATCTCAGATGTAAACAATCCCGCGCGTGGATTTTAGTGATGGACGGATGGGTTTTTAGGATAAGAGGATCCTCTCAACAGCCACGTGGGTTCAGTAATCTGATCAATTCAAAATAATCTTAATAATCTTACTCTTTTCATAAGTCAACAAACAATGGAACGTATAGTTCTTCCCTGCTAATTATGGGGTACAGATGTCACCCTTTTATGACCAGATTGAATAGCTAAATCAAATAATTAAATTAATAGGTTAATAGAACTAATTGATATGATCGGAACAGGATCGGTTCTGGAACAATCGATTATATCGATATCTATCAATATGTGTATTTCTGTGTGGACTCAATATGTTATTCATATATACTGGATATGTAGTAGACTCATCTATTCATAGTAAAATAAGCACAAGCCCTTTTAACTCAGTGGTAGAGTAACGCCATGGTAAGGCGTAAGTCATCGGTTCAAGCCCGATAAAGGGCTCCTTTAATGCTTCCTATAAAGAAGCTCTCGGTGTTTATTTTTCACTGGACAATAGTTGATTAAGACAAAAAACCTATGAGAGACAATCACCGACCCATCATGATCGGTGTTAGGTTCAACATTTGTTCCAACGGAATAGAGCACCTAATATCAATGAGAGCCGCTATAATGCTATCTATAGCATTAGTAATACTCTTTCTTCTTACTATAGGATGAGCAATAGCATAGGATTAGGTATAGTTTTCTTGATCTTCCTAATTTTAGGACATAGGACATAAAAGATTATGGATACCTGCTTAGAAATTGACAAAGTATTCTCACTTTTTGTATCCGAATTCTTCCGGGTCAAAAGAAGTAGAAAAGCAGGAGAAGTAAGTGAACCTGACCTATTGAGTTATGAATATATCAGCTATTCTGATATTTAAATTTGAGGGAGGTTTTGAAAGTGAACCTTCAATTCCATTGAATTCTCTGAAATTCATCGAAGGATTTAATATTTGGTTGTTGATTGAATATTAATTATATTTAAGAGAGGGAAAAGATCTCTTAACAAACTGAAACTCATTTAAGGAGGTAATTAAAATAATGAAATTTCAATTAATGAAACTACTGAAAGTAGTGAAGGACCTACTGGACATCCTAAACGAAACAAAACTTCTAATCAAAAGGGAATTTGATAAAAGATATCAAATTTACGTGGTGAAAAATTTCAGGAAAATATTTGTATATTTTCGTCCAATATATAAGTATATATTCTATTTTCCATTTTTTTTCTCATATACTATATTCTTTTAGTAATTGGTCTTCCCGTACTATACTATGTGATAATGTTTCTAAACTATGCGAGACGCTATATATGGGCAAAGATAGAACATTTTCTATCTCAATGAAATAAGAGACTTATTTCCCATAAAAAATTTGAAATCCTGTTTTGTACAAGATTTTCTTAATGAAAAAGAAAATCTTGTTTTTTATTATATGCCATAAATAAGCCTAGGATCTTCTCTTGATGTGTCTAATATTTTGTCTTAATGTAATGATAATCCAAAAATTCATTTATTTCTTTGTCATTGCGGGATTGACAATAGTGTATCGTGCCGTTAGAATATTCTAACTGGAGGGATTTACAATAGCACGTTGTGCCATAGAATTAGTTTCTATATCAATAATATATATATATATTTTTTCATCATTTTTCAATAATGAAGAATTCATTATTTTGGGTCAAAAATAACCTGATCCGGAGAGATCACTTGATTTGATTCAGAAATGGTAGATTTCAATTCTTGATCCTTGATCCTTTATTTTTTGGTCATTTGCATAGGTTTATCTTATTTTTTTTTTATTTATACTGAGTCTGGGCCATGTCTCAGTCCCAGTGTGGTTGATCATCCTCTCAGACCAGCTACTGATCGTAGCCTTGGTAAGCCATTACCTCTGAATAGAAATAAGAGACATAAAGCTTTTTATCATCCTGGCATCGAGCTATTTTTTTGCAGGGCTTCCCCTACAGTATCGTCACCGCAGTAGAGTTTAACTACCAATTTCGGGATGGATTGGTGTGGTTACTCTACGCCTGGGACACCAGAATCTCAAACCATGAACGAGGAAGGGTATAAAAGAAAAAGCATATTCACTAGTAATTGTGAGGCTCCAATCCTGCAAGGGACACATCTTCTCTTTGTGTCCCCTGCGGGTAGAGAACCCTCCTCTGCTCCTCCGGGTGCATTATTTTTCTTCCAATAAAATAATAAAGTAATCCAGTCCAAATGTGAAACCAATTCAAGTTCATCAGAACTTAGCTTATAAAATTAGAAGGATACTACTAATTTTAATTTGATAAGTAGTTTTATGAATTTTTTGATAGAAAAGATCAAGATTTAATCCAGTCCAAATGTGAAACCAATTCAAGTTCATCAGAACTTAGCTTATAAAATTAGAAGGATACTACTAATTTTAATTTGATAAGTAGTTTTATGAATTTTTTGATAGAAAAGATCAAGATTTTAAATCTTGATCTTTTCTATCAAAAAATT
>JAQPPZ010002867.1:2987500-2992500 GCA_028583015.1 Wollemia nobilis
CCACCTAAGCTGCGATGTGTGACTTGATCACAAGCTCTGATTATACAGATCCATAATAAGGAACTGTCATCCTATTCAATTTTATTGGGATGCCCTTAGCTCTGACACGCCCCTCGGAAGGAGTAGCATGAAGCTCAAAATTAGAAGAAGCATCTTTTAAATATGTTGAGAAAGAGGAATTAGTTTAGGGTTGATATATTGTATATTTAATTGCTAATTGGACTTCGTGAAAACACTTCTTTTCTTCTTTAATGCATATATATATAGAATGTATGATTTTTTAATTCATTCTTTTTTTTTTTTTTTTATTATCCTTGAAGTATTCCAGACCGAAAAGAAGATATGGCTATAGGAGTTTATTCATCGCACATATGCTTCAAATAGTATTGAAGCCATCGAAGTAAAGCAAAGACCTATAGGATCAAATAGAACGAGATACAGACAAGTAAATCCCTTATGAATTTCAAATGAATTTCATATTTGACAATAGGGGGATTATTGGCTAGCGTATATCATCTAACAACAAAATTATTATTCAAAATTCCAAACAAATTATTCTAGCGAAAAGATACTATCGACCCAAACAACAAATTATGGTCATAAATTAAAATATGTTGAATTATTCGTGCGGCTATCTGATAATAGTTTTTAGAAGTTGTGCCCTATATTGGTCTGTCCTATAGCTAGATTTGAACCTCTAATTGTTCCTGTAACAAATGAAAAGGGAACTAGATTACCTATCTATTTCGCTGTAATTCTAACAAGGATCCCGGAGATTATGTAATGCTTACTCTTAAGCTGTTTGTTTACACAGTAGTGATATTTTTTGTTTCTCTCTTTATCTTCGGATTTCTATCGAACGATCCAAGACGAAATCCTGGAAGTAAAGGATAGTGAAAAAAGGGTATATAGGTCAAAAAATGGGTCTTTTCTGTAAAAAGACCCAGAGTCTATCAGTTTTGAGAAGTCATCTCAAGTGACTGAACAAAGAGAGGGATTCGAACCCTCGATACAGATAGTCTGTACAACGGATTAGCAATCCGCCGCTTTAGTCCACTCAGCCATCTCTCCGAGATGGGAAATATAGAATGAATATAGCCTTTGTCTGGATAAGCACCAACATTTGTGAGGATCTAATCCTATTCTTCATTCCATTCAAAATGATTCTTCTCTTTCCCTAGCACTGCCAATATTTGGCCAGGCCATTATCTTTTGTAGATAATAATAATCGAGCGAATCATTACATAAAGAACCCTATTCGTATATCAATGATTATTTTAATTTATGACCGTAATCTCATAATTAATATTATGGTCTATTTGACAACTGATTCTTATAGCTTATCGGGTCGAATAATCTCCCAATATCATTCTGATATCTCCCATAGAAATCAATATTAGTTATCGTTCACATCCATGAATTTCATTCAACATAACATAAATTTATCCCAAATTCTACCCTTACCTATGAGAATCTATGAATAGATTCTATCTTTATCTATAATCTAGATAAAATTCTCTAGATTAAGATCTAGAAGTACTGGGACATTACTTGTTTTTTCTCACAAGGGTCGTCCGACCCAAGTCTTCTAAATTTTTCTGACGTCGTAAAGGTCGGGTAACCAATTCAAGTACATCCCTCGCATTGGCAAACCCATGAATCTGGGCAAAAGTAAATTCATTTGTATGTAACTTCGATCATAAGGGTCAATTTCCAGTCGCATGGCTTCATAATTATTTTGTAGAGCTTCCGCATATTCTCCTTCGGATTGAGCTGACATCCGTTACGGTCGTTCATTCAATTGAAATGATCTTCGCTCCAAAATTGTACATGAGATTCTCACCTCATACGGCTCCTCCCTTTTTTACATATTAAGGGAAGTAATCCGTAAAATTGGAAAAATATTCTTACCCTATATTATGAATTGACAGGGGCTAGTGTATTTGCGATGAATCTCTAGCCATCCTCCTTGCAAAGATTTTTTTTGAACACCAGGGATCTTGGCACTGCAAATAGAACCTCTAACCATTTATTTGTCCTTAATGCATTGTATTTTTTGAGAATTAGTCACTTCAACAATCTCCGATGGTTCTATGATATGGGTATCTGAAATACAAACGAGATGGATGTTTGTTGTCCCAACCATTCTCATTAACCCCCATTTTTTTTTGATAAAAAAGGTAATGTGTATGATAACGAAGTGTTTGTGTTGTCTATTCCCACATGTAGTGCTTTTTCCTCTATGCGTTCCTATCAGATAGGTGGGTTTGACCATTGAGACCTATTACATAGGTGTAACCTTTCGCTTGATACTAGAATCTCAGAAGATCAAAGCATCTAATGCTGCATCAATTGGGGATACACGATAGAAGGAATTGTTCTAAACGGGATATGGCCTCCTAGGATAAGTAGGAGGCCAATTTTAAAAAGGATGTTCCTCAATCAAATATCCAATTGATCACCACGTCGGTATTGTAAATATGCAGTTACAAATAATCTAGCCAAAGTTATAGGAATTAAACCTAACACAATTCTGGATAGCAAAGCCTCAATCATTTTGATTCAAAAGAATAATTAAAAATAAAAGCTACCTGGGATAGTATCCCAAATTGACTAGGAATCTCAATAACAATCAATTGATATTGAGAGAAGCCATGAGATTCTCATTAACTAAAGTCAACGAATAATTAAATATATTTATTTATTTCAAATAAGTCATATATTTCTTAAACCAATGAATAGGACTAAGGTTAAAATTAGCGAAGCCAACAAGAAACCGAAATAACTAATTATAGTAGGCATGGAAGGACTCAATAGAAAAAATCTGATTGATACATATCTTTCTAAGGCAATTACCTGTATTTTTCTTCTTTATTTTATTTTCATTCTTTTCCCCTACCAATAACATTTTCTACTACAGTCTGAGCAGCAAATGCTATACCTCTTTTCTTGCCTTTGAATCCACAGGCACCGGTAGAAGACCAAGAAACCACTTGTCCCCGTACATATGTAACAGTAACAATGGTATTGTGAAAACTTGCTCGAACGTGAATAACTCCTTTCAGTATGCGACGTTCATTTCTACGTGAACTAATTCTTCTTCTTTTTGTAATTTTTGACATATTAATCATTTTTTTAATCGTTTCATATCTATGAGATAAAAAAAATCTTTCTATCTATCTAAATCTATCTATATAGATAGATAGATTTAGATAGATTGGATGTCGAAATCTATTTTCTACATTCATTTCTTGATATTGAGAAGGATTACCCCTGTCTTTGTTTATGTCTTAAATTGGAACAAATTACCATAACTCGTCCCCGCCTACGAATTAGTCGACAACTTTCACAAATTTTATGAATAGAAGCACGGATATGTAGGGAGGGGCTTTTCTATTAATAATAATTTTTTTCCTCCTACCAACTCGATTTTGTTACCCCGGGCAACAAACATGCGTGAGCTCTCTCACGGAGTATATACCCGGATAACCCAAAGTCTCTATAGTTGGCTCTAGGTCTTCCAGTCAAAGAACAACGTCGATGAAGACGTGTAGGTGCACTATTACGCGGTGAAGATTGTAATTTTCTATGAATTTTCAATTTTTCATCCAATGATGAGACTTCCCTTATCTCTCTTTTCAAAGATTGATGAATCAGATTGTATTTCCATTCCAATATTTGTTTCTTTTTCTCTCTGAATGAGAATTTTTATTGTCATAATGGTTCTGTCAGTTGGTATCCTCTTTTGCTCTCTCTGAATAAGACTTTTTCTTGTGATAATGGTTCTGCCAGTACATAAATTATGATTTGGGAGAAAAATTTATCTAATTCTTTGATACGGTTGTATGTAATGGAAATTACATTAGTAGGAATATAAGCTGATACATCTCCAGCTTGAGTCTCAACTATTGGTAAAGCAGTCAAACTCCCTCCACCTAACTGAGAATTTAATTTAGCTGCTCTTTCCAAGAGACGGGAATGCAAATAGAAAACATCTCCTGGGTAAGCTTCCCGGCCAGGTGGTCTTCTTAATAGAAGAGACATTTGTCGATAAGCTTGTGCTTGTTTGGAGAGATCATCATAAATTATTAATGTATGTTGTTCTTTATACATGAAGTATTCGGCTAAAGCTGCTCCTGTATAAGGAGCAAGATATTGTAATGTAGCAGGAGAATCCGCATTTTCCGCTACCACAATTGTATATTCCATTGCGCCACAGTCTCAGAATGTATTAACTACCTGAGCTACAGAAGAATCTTTTTGACCAATAGCTACATAAACACATATTACATTTTGACCCTTTTGATTGATAATTGTATCTGTAGCTACTGTTGTCTTGCCATTCTGTCTATCCCCAATAATTAATTCTCGCTGACCATGTCCTGATAGTAAGTTATATTCCCCCATTCTCGGGGGAATAACTTGGTTCACAACAGTATTAACTGCCTTTTATATGTTTCGTATGTATTTACTTACTTTTGAAGGGGACTTCCGTATTAATTTAGTTAATTCATATGACGACCATATTATGCTCTATTCCACTTCTATGTGGGGAGTGGGGGAATCCAGCGCATTCAGTAGAACTAGAATGGATTCTATATCGTCTCAATTTACAGGAACGAAGAACTGCTTCTCCAAAGAAACATTGAAAATTTCAGATAAGATGGGACAATTCTCTAAAAAGAAGGGGAATTTGGTTGCCCCTTATCCTTTCTTCAATAAAGGATATTTTGCATACCCAAAAGAATCGGAAAATACAATGTTATTCCCGTTAGTTGTATTAGGAATATTTACTCTGTTCGTTGGATTGATAGGAGTTCCTTTTTTTCGAGGAGACTACTTTATTAGGGTGATAGTGGCTTATCCGAAGATATCCATATAAGGAATACCAATTTCATGAACGATCATTCCACATCTGATTAAGAATCTTGCTAGAGATACTTCTAGCAGATTATCTCCCATGAAAAAAACAGATTTCCCACGTACCAAATCAAGATAAT
>JAQPPZ010002867.1:2997500-3000000 GCA_028583015.1 Wollemia nobilis
TGATATACCATGTACATCCCATGTACGAAAAGGAAGATCCAATTTGATCTTGTACTAGTTTTAGTAGATAATAGATTTATCTATTTTTCCTGTCAAATCTTCCCATACTTTTTATTTCTCAATTTGATATGTACAGAGTATTAGGATTCAATCAGAGCAAATAAGGAGAATATAAACAAAAAAGAAGAAGAGAACGGAACATCTTTCTTCTGTCTAGTATGATTGGTATTATTTCTATACCAAATTAGATAGATACATATATCTAGATATATATCTAGATAGGACAGATACATTTTTTTAAGGTATATAGATGAGTCTGTATGCCAGGAACCAGATTTGAACTGGTGGCACGAGGATTTTCAGTCCTCTGCTCTACCAACTGAGCTATCCCGGCTCTTCCCTGTGGATCATCATCATCCTAGTGCAAAACCTGAATTTGCGTCAACTAAAAAACAAAAAAAAAATAATTTTTTTTTTTTCAAAAGGGGAAAACAAAAAAGAATCCTCATTTTGGATTGGGAAGTCACTATTTGAAAGATTGCGAACGAAAAAATAATTTCAATTCGATTTCCAGAGAATTGGAAAAAAGTAAATTTGGGTAGACTGAGATGGAAAAAATAGAGATTTAGTAAATTTATTAGAAATTTAATGTATTTATCCATATCTACAGAATCCACCAAGTATAGAATTCATTGGTGAATTCTGTTACCATTCTAATAAGAACATATTTATCCATAATAAATCCTCTTCTCTTTTTGAAGAGCCTAGTTTTTTTTTATGTGATATAAGGTAACCATAAAACCTTGACCAATGTATCTTGCAGCCTGTAGCGCTTGTTGACTATAATTTATAAAACCAGTCACCGTGGAGAACATGCGGCAAATCTCCTTAAATAATCATTTCCTAGAGAATTCTTTCTCTTCATAGACTTGATCTATCAATTTTAGATATTATTGCAGAACCTCTTCACGAAGAATAAATATTTGGTCACAATAGAATAAGTTGGAAAGAAGCTGTGAGTAATAGATTGCCCAAAGCAATAGGTAAAAGGAATTTCCAACCAAGATCCAATAATTGATCCATTCTTATCCTAGGCAAGGTCCACCTTGCCGTGATAGAAAGAAATAAAAACAGATAAGCTTTAGCTAATAGAATAAGGATCCCCATCGTTATATTAAATACCTCGCTAATTCCAGAAATAGAATCCCATTCAAAATGTTCCAGAATTGGTATGAATGGAATTGAAAAGTTCCATCCGCCCAAGTAAAGAATTGTTACAAAGAATGAAGAAGCTAATAGATTTAAGTAAGAAGCGACGTAGAAGAAACCAAATTTAATACCCGAATATTCAGTTTGATAAGAAAGAAATATAAGAAATCAAAAGATTTTGATTCTTAGTGAGAATGAATATTTGGTTTAATTTCTCAATATTGATTAAAGATCGGAGCAATGTCATATTACACAACTTGTCTTTTAGTAGTCGGATCCCCCAGTTTTTGGAACGCCCCAAATTCTACTTGAGCATCCAAATCCGGATCAATACCAGCAAAAACATCTCTGAATAGGGTTCTAGCACCATGCCAAATGTGCCCAAAAAAGAAAAGAAGAGCAAATGTAGCATGTCCAAAAGTAAACCAACCCCTTGGACTACTACGAAAGACACCATCGGATTTCAAAGTAGCGCGATCTAATTCAAAAATTTCACCTAATTGAGCGCGTCTAGCATATTTTTTAACTATAGCGGGATCACCAAAACTGACCCCGTCAAGTTCACCCCCATAGAACTCAACAGTTACGCCTACTTGTTCAACACTATACTTTTATGGGATTCATGCAATGGCAGAATTAGAAGAAGGGGATATCTCAAAAACAGATATTTAGATACATCCTATTTTCTACTTCTATATAGATAGATAGAAAGATTTTTTTTATCTCATAGATATGAAACGATTAAAAAAATGATTAATATGTCAAAAATTACAAAAAGAAGAAGAATTAGTTCACGTAGAAATGAACGTCGCATACTGAAAGGAGTTATTCACGTTCAAGCAAGTTTTCACAATACCATTGTTACTGTTACAGATGTACGGGGACAAGTGGTTTCTTGGTCTTCTGCCGGTGCCTGTGGATTCAAAGGCAAGAAAAGAGGTACAGCATTTGCTGCTCAGACTGCAGTAGAAAATGTTATTGGTACATTAATGTATCAGGGTATGAAACGAGCAGATGTTATGATAAGTGGCCCTGGTAAAGGGAGAGATACAACATTACGAACCATTCGTAAAAGTGGCATAGTATTAAATTATGTACGTGATGTAACTCCTATGCCACATAATGGCTGTAGACCTCACAAAAAAAGACGTTTGTAAGAATTGAATGAATTTTAATAGAAAAAATGATAAAATAATCTATTCAAATAAAATAAATTTAATATGATTCAAGATGAAATCTCAGTCTCTCTTAAGAGACCACAATGGAAGTGCGTCGAATCCAGAGAAGACAG